>NDFZ01005173.1:99684-177042 GCA_002192655.3 Mamestra configurata
TTTTTTTTTAAGGATGGGAAATCATCAAATGACCTCTTCCGCTCTGGGTGGAGCGGAAGGGCGTGTCAGACTCTTACTGACTAAAACCCATCCGTGTTCCTTCTTAAGCCCTTTGCATTCCAGGGCCGCGGTGACTCTTTCGAACAAATTCCGCAACCCTGGCAGGGACGGTGAGTCATGTACTTACGAGGCATTTCATGCGGACAATGATCCCGCATGAGATGCCTGCACAGGAGCTCTCGGGTTAGGTTTAGGACTTTCAGGAGGCCATTGCTACTCCCCCGAATCCTCCTCACAAGCGATGCCACTTTTTTCCTGATGATCGCCTGGAAACCATCTGTACGCGATGGGCAAACATTCCCGGCGTGTGTTGGCACTACAGAAACGAGGGAGTTTCAACATCATCCTGAAAACATGCACAAGCAAGGCAGTAAGCGTCTCCCGCGAACAGCTGAACCACAGACTTCCTGTGTAAAGGCCTTGACAGTACGCTTTAAACAAGGATATTTTGACCTGATCGGTCGATAAAAGCTGCGTGCCAACATGTTCCCGCGGACCGCCAACGCCCTGCGCTCCCTCTCCACGTCATCATCGTCTTTAAGGTCGTCGACAAGTATATGGCCCAAATATTTAAATTTGGTCACCTGCTGTATATTAGCGCCGTTCAAAGTAATTGAAGAAATGGTATCTGGGCACTTGCCGGCGGCCCTGAAGACCATGAACTCGGTTTTTCTTACATTATATATAAGACCATGTGATGCGGCGTAAATAGGATTATAATAACTATTACAGAACCTTGCGCTTAATTTAAAATTAGTTCGTTCCTAATGAAATTGTGGAAACACAAACAAGGCAATGAAAAACTATCCAAAAATAACCCAAATTTTCTTCGAGTTCATGGATTCAAAAAATGACAATGGTGATATTATTACAGTTTAATATTCCAAGTCCAATCGAAATAATGATCAGAGGTCGGAATTAGGTAGAGTTATTTATGTACTTGCATCGAAATGTTGTTATAATATGGATCATCCCGGGATTTCTAATAGACAATCCCGTGTGGCTAACAGTATTACAAATAAATAATAATAAAAACCTCTGAGTTACATAAGACAAATAAAATAAAGATAATTAACATAAAATTGTTATAAGTATTTAATTAATAAAAGAAGCTCGTGGCTAAATAATAACAGCCGCACGGGTCGATCTTCAAGGTTAAGCAACGCTTGCCGAGGTTGGTCTGTGGATGGGCTTAATATACCGAGACTCCTCCATGCCTCGGAAAGCACGTTAAGCCGTTGGTCCCGGCTGTCATTTGTAGATCTTTGGCAGTCGTTACGGATAGTCAGAAGCCAGATAATCTGACACCAGTCTTACCAAGGAGTACCGTGTTACCCAGTTAATGGGTTGTGGAGGTCTGGTAGGCAGCCGCTCCACGTAAAATACTGGTATTCAGCTGAATCCGGTTTGACTGGAAACGACCCCAATATAGTTGGGAAAACGCTAGGCAGATGAATTCACAATACAAATTATTAATAGTTTTAAGCAAATTCTCATACTTAAACTCCGCCTTTTTTATAAATACGAAAATTCTTTTGCTTCTAGCCTAGATAATAACTATTTTATTGAATAAATCATGAGATTTTTCTGCTCTTATAATTGATCCCGGGATTTGAGGCATATCCACTTTATTCTTTCGCCTTATGAAATCAGTGTAAGTACATAAATAACACCTAATTCCGACTTCTGGTAATGACCCGAAAAAAGGCAACTTTATAGGTAAATACCTAACATAGTACAAGTTTGTTTTTCATTGTATTTTCTTAGCGTTTCCCAAATATTTATTCGTCCCTTCTTTTAATGCTGATGTGAGCACTTAAAGTCACTCACGTTTGCACTTGAAGTTCTCCTCCCTCAGAGCATCGATCCTCTTCCGGCTCATCCTCTTTGGGGAGTCGCACTTGGCACCAGACGTCTCTATGGGGTTCTTGCGAAGGTAGGCTGCCAACCAACGGAGGGAACAGTCGCAGGCGAAGGGATTGCGGCCTAAGTGTCTGTGGAGTAAGGTTTAGATTTCAGTGAATAACCATGCGTCTTTTACTACGTTATGTCCAAGATATTTACATAACACGACAATAGAATTCGCCGAAGAGTAAAGCAAATGTTTTTTTTTAAGAATGGCAAATCATCAAATGACTCCTTCCGCTCAGGGTGGAGCAGAAGGGAGTGTTAGACTCTTACTGACTAAAACCCATCCGTGTTCCTTCTTAAGCCCTTTGCGTTCCAGGGCCGCGGTGACTCTTTCGAACAAATTCTGCAACCCTGGCAGGCTCTGGCCCTAGCGGGCCCCTTCTTTATGCTGACATCTCTTGTTCACCGCAGCCCTGGAACGCAAATGGCATTTGGATGAAAACACAGATGGGTTTTAGTCAGTAAGAGTCTAACACTCCCTTCTGCTCCACCCAGAGCGGAAGAAGTCATTTGATGATTTCCCATCGTTAAAAAAAAAAAAAAAAAAAAAAAANAAAAAAAAAAAAAAAAAAAAAAGACTCTTACTGACTAAAACCCATCTGTGTTTTCATCCAATACCATTTGCGTTCCAGGGCTGCGGTGAATCTTTCGAACAAACTCCGCTACAAATGTTACTAATAGGACAAGCGTATTTCGCGGGTGCAAAAGTTGGTCTGCTCCGGGAGCTCTTTGAAACTTTTCGTTACACATTATTTTGACTATTCATGCAGAAACGTTATAGAATATAAATGTGGATGGATGGACAGGGAGAGGGAGGCCAAAGAAAAGATGGATGGATTGTGTTAGGAGTGATATGAAAGAAAAGGGAGTTAGTGGTAGCGTGACGGCTGACAGGACAGAATGAAAGAAAAAACGTATTGCGCCGACCGCAAGTAACATGGGAGTCGCTTATCAACAGAACATATGATGACAGAGCGAGCGAAGCGAGCTACACATTTTTAGCACACAGTCATACGATAGACTTCTTTCATTGGTTTTGACTATTCATACATTCAGAAAACCTTTATAAGTACGAGAGTAAGCGAAGCGAAAATTTTGCCACCCTGTTTGAGACAGCTATGGTTTTCTTGAGAAAATTCGGAACTAAGGATCGAATGTTGAGCGAAACAAGTTCGAAAGTTTAAGCACTCCATCTCGGATAGGTTAGGGTAATTGTATTAGCTTCTTATGTTTATATTTCAAGCCAGGGCCAGCTCCCAAGAAGAAAAGTACTTACAGTGTTTGTATTCCAGTCAATGCGTCGAATGTTCCATTAGGCAAGGATCTGATGTTGTTGTCATACAAGGACCTGGAAGGAGATACCATATATAGCCATATTCTTATAAAACAATTCTTACAATTCATCGTCATCATCATCATATCAGCCGAAAGACGTCCACTGCTGGACATAGGCCTCCCCCAAAGGGGGATTTGCCATAATCGCCTCGCTTGGCAGGCGGGTTGGCGCTCGCAGTGTAGCTTTTGCAATGCACAGAGAACGCTGCTGCCCATTCTCTGGTGAATTACAATTATCACTTCAGAATTAATACTTACAATAATTTCAGGTTTTGCAAATCACGGAATGTATCTTTTCTCACGCATGTTATCTCGTTTGAGTTCAGCAATCTGTAACATTAAAATAAGGTAATTAAAAATTCTATTTCAACAAAATATTTCAGGATTAGGGTCAGGGTCCTAAATTAAGACACTAGTCCTGCCACGGGATATCGTATTACCCAGTTTTTGGGTTGTAGAAGTCAGATAGGCACTCATCATCACCATCATCATCATATCAGCCGAAAGATGTCCACTGCTGATAAAGGCCTCTCCCAAAAGGGGGTAGCCATAATCGCCACGCTTGGCAGGCGGGTTGGCGATCGCAGTGTAGCTGTTGCATGCACAGAGATTGCTGCTGCCCATTCTCTGGTGAGTCCCTTAGTCGCCTTGTACGACACCCAAGGGAAGTGATGGGAGGCAGTCGCTTCATGTTAAATTTAGGAAATCAGCTGACAGCGGGTAAGACTGGAGGCCGATCCCAATATGGTTGAGAAAAAGCAGGGCAGATTGAGTCAACGTGTAACGAAATTAACCCAAAAACAAGTTATAGTTTGACTACCTTTTGCCCGCGACTTCGTACGCACATTTCCCGTTTCTTCCCGTTCCGTATAGCCTTGCTCATGAATGTGGCTATCATATACAAAAATAATTTTCCAAATCTGTCTGACAGTTCCAGAGATTGGCGCGTTAAAACAAACAAACTTCGGCTTTGTTATTGGTACCTATTAAATCTTCTTATATATGAAATTCTCGTGTCACAATGTTAGTTACCATACTCCTCCGAAACGGCTTGACCGATTTTTATGAAATTTTATATGCATACCTATTCAGTAGGTCTGAGAATCGGCTACCATCCATTTTTCATACCCCTAAGTGATAAGGGTTGTCCACCCCTACCATTTTATTTTGATTTTTTGGACAAAATTTTTATTTTTTATTTTTTTATAATGTAGCATTAAAAAATACATACAACCCTAAATTTTCATCTTTCTATCACCAACCTCTATTTTTTTAAAGCGATATTAGGGCTTTAATTATTTTCCACTCTCGGCGGTCGATAATTGATCATTTACCACTCGATCAGTTAGTTATTCTTGAATATTTGTTCGGTAGAACGCGCTAATCCTAGGTAGTTTATTTATGGAGGAAGGCTATAGGCTATATAACATCACGCTACGACCAATAAGAGCCGAGCATTCATGAAAAACGTGACGCAGACGAAGCTTGACTTAGTTTAGGAGTTAGGGAATTCCATAATTCTATGTGACGGCGTACAAATACTAAACTAAGATAAAAATTGTTATTAGATTAAGAAATTGTTGTACCTTGATTGGAAATAAAAATATTATTATTATTCCCTTTATTCATTTGTATATACATATAAATTACATTTTTAAATATTAAAATACAAAGATATAAAAATATTTAAAAATATAAAAAATAGTAGCCCACCGGTATCGGGAACAGGGTCCAAGCTACCGGTGGTCAGGGCCCCTGAGAGAGGAACCTCCTAACTATGCGTGCCGTGTCCAGGAGTACTGCTTTCTGGATCAAGCCCCTGATCCAGCTGCCCAACGAGAGCCTCTTTAGATGTTGGTCGAGGCTCTTGGCAATTATGCCATTGGCCGTCACGACTATCGGCACAATGACTGCTGTGTTCACATCCCACATGTCGACAACCTCGCGAGCCAAGTCAAGATACTTCGTTTGTTTATCTTTCTCAGACTTGCGTGGGTCAGCTAGTATTAGTATAAATAATTGGTCAATAAATACTCACAAAAGCTGCAGGGACGTCAGTCCATGGAATATTCCTGATGGAAGATCCTTTATTTTGTTCCCGTATAACACTCTGAAAATAGAAAACAATTCATGATTAGCTACTCAGTAAATACTTGAGTATACAACCTGCTGAAGACTCATCAAAGAAAAACGGATAGCAAGTTTAGCTGTTGATCTGTCATTTATTACGAGTAGTTAGGAGCTGGACAATCTGACACCAGTCTAGCCAGCGAGTCTTGTTTCACGCAGTTGCTGGGTTCCATGTAAAATACTGGTACTCATCAGCATTCGGTTAGATTGGAAGCCATGCCCGACATAGATGGGAAAAAGGCTAGGTAGACAGACTGGTTGAATACGTTATAAAAAGCATAGTCCCGTTAGTAGTCTTAAGTCATTTTTTTAAATTTTTTTTTTTATCTAATATGGGTTTGCTCTTGACTCTAGTCTAGGTCATAGATGACAGAGACAAAGTCGACGATGGAGCGAGCTTACCCAGAAGAAGCCTGTTCACTCTTATTTTGAAGAGATTAGGGTTGTATGCGTTCGGAAACACAGACGCGGCAGAGTTCCACTCCTTTGCTGTGCGCATTATAAAAGACGTTTGGAAACGTTTAATTTGTGGACTTGCAGTGCGTCTAGATGTCCGATGGTAGAAGGGGGCCGGTGGGATGAGGTCGTGGAGTTCCTGGACACTCTCCCCGAAGTACAATCTGTAGAAGACCGACAAGCAGGCAACCTTGCGGCGATGAGCCAAGCTGTGAAGCTTGGCATCCACCAGTCTTACGTCGCCAATGAGCCTTTTAGCTCTGCGTTCCACCGAGTCGAGCGCGGCAAGTTGGTATTTATTTTTTTATTTGCGTCAATAAGGTACAGAAAGTTTTTAAGTAAAATAATTACGGATCTATTATTCTGCCTGTACTTTCGGCGTGCAAATTATTCATAGAAGTTATTACATCATTCCAAGTCAAAAGTCGTGCTAGCAGTCAAAGTTAATTAAAATGAATTGATATAAATAAATTACCCACATAAATTGAAATTGAAGTATTAAATTTTAAGTATCATTACTATCCTCCTTTTATTTTTTGTGCGGGGACCACTCGCAGTTTAGCAGAATAAGGCTGGTTACTGCTTAACCGGACTATCCTGTGGTGGCCTCAAATGAATTTAAGGCCCCCAGCTAGGGCTTTCAAACTAGTTAATTATATTAAATGACCGCTCGCTAGGGCATCCCCTGCGGGACGGACCTCGGCTTAGCGGCGTCATTTCGGGAGGACAGCAAGAGACAGGCTGGGTCATATCATTATTAATTGGGGGATTTAAAACTACTGGCTCAGCGACGCGGGCTGGCTCGGTAATCAAAGGTCGGGGAGGGTTATTACTGGGACGTCGCGACGGGCCTCGGCGGCGGGGCCGGAACACGGAACGCGGTCTGTTTATGTATTTTCTAAGAGTGCTGGTTTCCCTACGGCTCTCTTGTATCTGGGTGATGGCGTCGGCGGGTTCGACGAGGGTATGCCGCGGACGGCGAATCCTACTAATATTGTTATTCTCTACCGGTTTACAACTTATAATCTAAAAACTCAGGTACACTGTAAAAGCATTTATTAATAACTAGATTTGTTAAAGTACGCTTAAATTTAATGAATGGTAATGTTTTTATGGTACTCGGAATGTTATTGTACAATTTGATGTTAGCGGGAGATTAGTTTTTGGTCGATGTAACTTGTTAATATTATGTGATCGAGGGGCGTTATAATGAAACCGATAGTTTCTTAACCTTTTAATCGCCATTGCCACGTATACATGACAAGCAAGCGCGTGCCCTTTAACGTCACAAATATGTGATAATAGTACGGCGAATTTGTGGCTTGGCGTCGGGGGCACACTGATGTGTTTATGCTCTGGCGTTCAAATGGTTAAACATACTACTAAGGTGACACAAAACAAACTCATTCTTTGAAAAATACTGCCATTGACGCACATTTGACTGGCCTGTTGGTCGAGTGGTTAGTGACCCTGACTGCTAAATCGGAGGTCGTGGGTTCGATTCCCATCCAGAACAAATCTTTGTGTGATGAGCATGATCATTTGTTCTGTGTCTGGGTGTAATTTGTCTATAATATGAATGTATTTAGAAATATATAAGTATGTTTATCAGTTGTCTGGTTGCCATAGCACAGGCTCTGCCTAGTTTGGGATCGGATGACCGTGTGTGAGTTGTCCCAAGATATAAAAAAAAATAAAAAAAAGACATCCTACAATGACACTCTTTTGTTTCAACAATGTAACAATTTGTTTTGCTTGAAGACATGGAAGAAGTGGTCGTGTAGTAGTTTGACTTTTCTTCGCACATTTATTTGTATTTCTAACTTTATAATCGATTGATGTACAATTACCAATTCCTATGACTGGCCTGTTGGTCGAGTGGTTAGTGACCCTGACTGCTAAATCGGAGGTCGTGGGTTCGATTCCCATCCAGGATAAATCTTTGTGTGATGAGCCTGATCATCTGTTCTGTGTCTGGGTGTAATTTGTCTATAATATGTATGTATTTAGAAATATATAAGTATGTTTATCAGTTGTCTGGTTGCCATAGCACAGGCTCTGCCTAGTTTGGGATCGGATGACCGTGTGTGAGTTGTCCCAAGATATTATTATTATTACTATATATATGTCACTGGAAAATAGCAAACGCCGTTAGATTATAAATAACTTGAGAGATTGTAAACTCTCGATAAATTGCCAACTGAAAATTTGGAATACTATTTTACGCATCAAAATTTGATAGTCTATAATCTCGCGGAGTCATTCCGAGAAATTGTGGACTGACATAAACTGGCGACCAATCAGCTGTCTGGTCTACAATTTATCTGTTTTGGTGTGATAGTTAAATTGGAAACTTAGCCCCTCATTGGTCTTTGTTTTCTCTGAATAGACCAATGAGAGCCTTGTTTCCAGGTTTACTATCACAATGAAGACGGTTAAATTGTAGACTTGTGCTCTGATTGGTCGCCATTATATATTTTTTTTCTTATGTTTTTTACTTAACTTACTTATTTTATTTTATTTTCTTTAAGAAAAAAAAAAACGTTTGTCCACACTAGGAATTTCTCCTGTATCGCGGATGCCTTCACAAACATTTAAACTCACATACACAAACAGCCAGACCCGGAACAACTATCTGTAAACCATACAAATATTTGTTCCGTGCGGGAAGTGAACCCGCGACACGCAGCGCAGCAGCTAATCGCTTAACCACTGCGCCAAGCGTGCTGTCAAACTTGTTGTACACTTACAAAATACCTACAGTGTACTTATTTGCATATCTATCTATTAATTTTTTATCTATCACAGAGGTTTCCTGTAGGAAAATCCATTCCTGCGTTAAACTCGCCTTTGTACCTAAGCTATCCTATTTTATTTGTATGATTTGTGTACAGTAAGGTAATAGAATAACAATGTCAGTTACTTACAGTGAAGTGAGATGCACCAATCCGCTGAAGGCATCTGCAGCCAACTTCGTGATCTTGTTGTTTGACAGGTCGATCCGCGCGACTCTCTTCACCGACGAGAATGCGCCAGCTCCCACCTCTGTTATCTCGTTCTGTTCTAGGCGACTGGAAAGAGATATAAACATTCTATAGTTTGTTTACTGACTTGCCAATAATAAGGCACCCGAACTGGTCAGTGACTACAGCCTATCGTATCAGCCAATTGCAATCCACAGCTGAACGTAAACTTTCCCCAAAGGGCGCCAACTATCCCGGTCTTGAGCAGTCCGCATCCATCCGCTGCCAGCCACCTTCTTCAAATCATCGCAGGCAAGAATATTATAAGTTGGGAGATTACATTGAAGATAAAAATGCTTGGCTCAATGCTGGTCCTGCTCCACAGCCAGTAGGGCGCACAAACTAATCTTATATCAGTTGTTAGACTCGCTGAATATTGTAAGGCCATCCAATTTTCATTGTATAGACTCAATTAATTTAGCATTGTATAGACTCAATTAATTTAGCATTGTATAATCTCATGCATTAACGCCTGTGTACCTTAAACTATAATTTTTCTTTGACTTGAATGTGCCCTGGCGGTTGGGAGTGCCATGCTCACTTAAAAGTCTGGCTGATGGTGCTGGATCATTTGGCACTCTTCAAAGTGGTTGAGCCGAATGGTGTTAGCGCAGGCGTCATATTGCTGAGCGAGCGCCGTCCACTAGGACTGGTCATGTGTCAGCTGCCACGGTTTATTTTAATTATTTGTTCCTTGAATTGTTGCTTGTTTTTTACTTCGGACGCTTGATCGTGCAAGTCTTTCTACATCGTTCTCACATATACATATGTATGTTTGTATAATTTACACACGGATGATGTAACTTTCAGCAGAAATGATGAGAAGTTCCACAGTACTTACATCTCGGTAGCTCTATGCAGTATGGTGGTTGGCAGTTCAGACAGGAGTTTCTCGACTGGTACCTTTAGGGGAGGCCTATATCCAGCAGTGGATATCTTTCACCTGAAATGATGAGGAGCTCTACAGTACTTACATCACAGTGGCTCTATGCAGTATGGTGGCTGGTAGTTCAGACAGGAGTTTCTCCCGACATGCCTAAGTCCAGCAGTGGGCGTCTTTCTTATGAGGAGTTCCACAGTACTTACATCTCAGTGGCTCTATGCAGTATGGTGGCTAGTAGTTCAGACAGGAGTTTCTCCCGACATGCCAAAGTCCAGCAGTGGGCGTCTTTCTTATGAGGAGTTCCACAGTACTTACATCTCAGTGGCTCTACGCGGTAAGGTGGCTGGTATTTAGACAGGAGTTTCTTCCGACATGCCCTGTCCAGCAGTTGACGTCTTATTGACTAGGATTTCTACTGTACTTACATCTCAGTAGCTCTATGAGGTATGGTGGCTGGCAGTTCAGACAGTAGCTTCTCCCGGCAGTCGACAGTACCCTCAGGGGTGCAGCGACAGGGAGGGGGGCAGCGGGGCTCCGCTGAACATTCTACTGTCGTTGTCGTGGTTGGACCTGGAAAAGAGAGTCAAATTGAGTTGGGAAATGTCTATAAACTTTATCACCGATCTGCTTGATCGAAGTGGTGAAGTCCTCTGTCAGTCATTGGCATGTTGCAATGCAAAAGCATTATTTGATATGCCAATCTAAGATCTAAGTTTACTCTTAAACAGGGATGAAACGAAGTTTAGTCGCTCAGTTAGGCGTCATCATAATAATCTGACCAAGTGCAAATTGGACTTGCACACGAAGGGTTCCGTACCATAAGTTGAAAAAAACATGTTTATTGTATGGGGGCCCCATTTTATTTAATTTTTATTATTTTTTGTTATAGCGGTAACAGAAATATATAATCTGTAAAAATTTCAACTGCCTGATGACAGACAGATGGACGGACAGCGGAGTCTTAGTAATAGGGTCCCGTTTCACCCTTTGGGTACGGAACCCTAAAAACCGATCATCGCGCGAATACGCGATCCTGGCGGTATTTTTTGTTCGGAAAAACCGGAAAGCGCCCTCTGCCGGCGCGATAACGTGTTCTGGTTTGGCAAACAAATGAACGTATTCGCGCGATGTTCTTTTGTATTTATGAAAAAAACGATGTAACCACGATACCAAGCTACTTACCGCTACAGATCAGCTCATGGGTCTCCAATTCTGTTAGGAGAGCTCCTCTCAGTGCTGCGGGTGCCTGGCATCTAGAAAAGTGGGTATATTTCAACTTGAACATATATGGTATATGGTGAAAAGTTTTATAGTACTGTATGTCACTGGAAGATTGCAGACTCCATAGAATTGTTACAAATCGTTATTAGATTATAATTTCTCGATTATTTAGGAAAAAAAAAACATTTTTATAAAATAAATTCTGTCTAAATTCAATAGTTTTCAATATACCCGTCTTATTCAAAAAAATGCTTAAAATTTCACGCGATATTTTACAATTTTACGGCGTTTGCAATTTTCCGGTGACAGATACATTCCATAATAATTTTACAAAGATGCAGTCAACCACAAGGTGACCACTGAAAATTAGCGACATGTTGTCGGTTCGCCCGGCTGTCTTGTAACCACCGTCTAGTTTCTGGAGCTTATTTTTCTTTGTTGATACCAGTTATAATTAATAGTTGTCACTACTAACATAACTTAATCGACTATTTACACCACTTGCACGAAAACGTCAAATTATATGTTATGCAAACTTAACCTAAGTACGCCATTTTTGCTCAGGAGCGGCGCCCAATTACCTCTGCTGCTAGGTGCAGGTCGCGCGGTCAATAAGAGGTTCCAAATTCAAATCACATTATTACCCGGTTATAATGAAATTCTGTATAATATTATTGCCCGGTGGTGAGCCGGAGGCATATCTACGTACGCGCGACCTGGTCCTAGCGGTGAGGGCCGACGCGTGCCACTCGCGGCGCTACTTCTCTTCATGGTGCGAGCACATTTTCTTACAGTAGGTGTGAAAAGTAGAGTAGCTCCTCAGGGATATAGATGTCTTTGCCTTGGGCTAGCTTGAATCCCTCACTGCATTCAGGATTCTTGTATTAATTCCCTCGCTTCGCTCGTGAGTTACACTCTAAACACCATCGCTACGCTAGGGAGTTAACTCACGAATCCTTCATTGCGTTCGGGATTCAATATGACGCCCGTGACATAAGACACTGCTTTATCCCCTCGGGCATAATCTACTTTTTCGTGGTGCAAGTGTTTCCACTGGTATGAGATTGACTATACAATGGTCATTATATTTTAATTTGGGACAGCCGGTAACACTATTCTCAACCATTCCTGAGAGCCGGAATCGACAGTGGCTACCACCAGACTAACGCCGAGTCAATGAAGCTCGATAAGTCTCATTCATTCTTATATATGTATATTCGAGGATGTTTAGTTTACCTGGCACCAACTCCAAGAATCCCAGCCGCCCTGACAGTGGTAGACAGCCTGGCGACGCGACAGTCGCATACGACAGGATTGTCGGTCAGTCGCAACGTGTTGAGACGACTAATCGCAGCCGGCTCCAGCGAGAGGTACGTCAGATTGTTGTTGTTTAAGGTCCTGGAATGATGAGGAGAATTAGTGGGGTAACTGTTGAGGAGATGTGGGAAGGATTGTGAGGAAGATGGCTTGAGGAGGTTGTCATGTCATATTTTTTTGCGTACCTAAGCCAGGGATCTGACTCTATGGCGTGCGGTAACAATTTTTTTTGAAGAAATAAAATACGGGATGATTCAGAAGTAAAAAAAAAATAACGGGTTGCACTCCGGCAGAAGTGAAAACTTGAACATTAACGTTGTGCATTTTTGATATTTTGGAATGGTTAGGGAATAATTTCGCACGAATTGCATATGCATGCATTGAGGCATATATTTTCGCCGCGCAGTAGAAAGAGAGGGGGATATTACTACCTCTCCTATGCCGCGCCGGCGGTCTACTCTCCCCGTTTAACGAATTTTCGATCAGGTCACGTGTCCTGACGCGAGGTTATCATTTTTTACCCATCCGAAAAAGTGCACAACGCCGCTAAAGAAGTTTTTTTTATTTTTATTTTATTTAATATGGATTTGCTCTTGACTCTAGTCTAGGTCATAGATGACAGAGACAAAGTCGACGATGGAGCGAGCTCACCCAGAAGAAGCCTGTTCACTCTAATTTTGAAGAGATTAGGGTTGTATGCGTTCGGAAACACAGACGCAGGCAGAGAGTTCCACTCCTTTGCTGTGCGCATTATAAAAGACGTTTGGAAACGTTTAGTGCGAATTGGTGGAATAGCAACAAGGTAGGGATGGTAACTTGCAGTGCGTCTAGATGTCCGATGGTAGAAGGGGGCCGGTGGGATGAGATCGTGGAGTTCCTGGACACTCTCCCCGAAGTACAATCTGTAGAAGACCGACAAGCAGGCAACCTTGCGGCGATGAGCCAAGCTGTTAGTTTTCACGTCAAAAACTGACTGACTGCAAACAACTCGAAAGCAAAAATCCACTTAAAGTTTCAAACAAAGCACTTTCAAGCAGTCTGATGCAGCTGGTGGCAGTTATTGTAGTTCAAACTGTACAGCTGATATTTTTTTGCGATTTCTGCGTTGGTCCTATAGTAAAAGTTGTTTTTAAAGTTGAGTTTAATAACCCCTTTATAGGTTTTACGTTTACCTGTAACACCTCGTATATTTGATTCTTTAAAATGACTCATTACCAGAAATCGGAATAGATAGACTAAATTTACCTAATGTTCGTGGAAGTAAGTAACATAGAGTTGATAATACATCCTCTAAAATCCCGGAATCATAAACATGACGATTTTATCTCGGGATTTGAGAAATTGCAAATTACTTATTGCGCTTTGAATACATTTGAACAAAATAAATATATTGAAGAATCTTATTATATTTTTAGAGTTCCGTACCTACTATAACTGTTAATTTAAATAGGTTTGTTTTCGCACAACTCTTTCTTCTTTTGATTCTTTAAATTATTGGTAGTTGAAGAATCAACTACTAATATAATAATAATAAGTTTAATCAATAAGTATTTTGTACATGGTATACAACGTTGTCTAATCTACTTAAATGCTATAAAGAAAAACCAGTACAACAATTATAAAATGGGTCATAGGACTCCCTTTCCGAAACTAGGCAGGAAACCTGTCTGTATCTTAAGAAAGAATGTCCTAGTACTATACTGTAGTATATATACTATACTATATATACTATACTTGTCCATTTCATGTTTTTATAATCCCGGGTTTTAAGTGTCATGATTCCATTTATGATTCAGGTATTTTAGAGGAGGTATTATCAACTCTATGTTACTCTTCCACGAACATTACAAAATATAGTCTACCTATTCCGATCTCTGCTCATAACACATTCAAATCCGTGGGAAAACGGTTCTTAAAACAATTAATAAAGGCCATCAATTGACCTGTACTGACCCAAGGAATATTGATCCGACCTCTGTCTTTAAGAAGTCTTATTGAATCGAAGTTTGACCCAAATACATGTTCTTGAAGAATGGAATTATTGAGTGTTTGATCAAGTCTTTTATTTGATTAGTTGAGTGAAGGCCGCTGCGGTTGGAAGACGGGGAAGCAAGGAATGATTGATTTAATTCCTTAGACTTAAAGCTGTATAGAATAGAATATTTATTTATTTGCTCAGAATGTAGGTATTTACAGTAAGGTGGTTACAATAGTATTAAAGAATCCTTGTACATTCTACCATTTTGGCATGCAAACATTGATGCAGTTCATCATCAAACGCACAAAACATTGATTCACAACTAAAACTTATCAGCTAGAAAATCCGATACGGAATAATAACATTTATTTATTAAACGTACAGTTAGTTTCTTTTTGAAACTTGTTACTGGTTCCTCTTTTATGGAATTAGGAATGTGGTTAAAAATAGCCGGTGCCATGCTAAAAACACTTTTCCTCAACAAAGCAGTCCTATATCCACCTGTGCGTAACAAGTTTTGGTATTGAGATCGCAATGTTGCATTATACAAAGTGTATTTGTAACTTTGTAATGTCATAGTAAAATTTGCTATTTCTTGTCATGGCTTATGGGGCCGGTAACAACGGAACCCTGTAGGGTTCCGTAGTTCGGTCGGTTCGGCCGTAGGTAGGTCGGGCCACGCACAGTGTACTGTGCGTGGCCCGACACGCACTTGGCCGGTTATTGTTCACATTAATTTTGAGGCACTTTTAATTCTACCGGACAATTAGTACGACCATAAATATTCTTAAAGAGAATAGAAAAAAAAAATGGTTGTCTGTAAAGTCGGTTCATATTAGACGTTGTCACGTCAAAAGAAAATAAATAAAAAGTTATTATTGAAAAGTTTACTTACAAAACTTCCAAACTCTTGAGATTTTCAAGCGCCTTCTCGTCAATGCATTTGAGGTGGTTTCCATCCAGATGTAAACTCTTCAAAGCTGTCAATCCTCTGAAGGTCCTCCGACTGATCGCCGTCAGCTCATTGCGACTTAGATCCCTAGAATACAGGATAAGTATTAGCTGATAGGTTTATGAAATATAAGTCTGGTTTTTCGTTTCGTTGATGGAGTATCCTGTGTTGATTTAGTCTTAGGATCGATTGTCAACAAAATGCCATTCTAGTAGCGATGGCAATTATCGAAATGCTAAAACATAGAGGATTGATCACGTTACATTTCGACAGCGTCTGTCAATCCCATACATTTTTGACGTTTGACAATCGCCGTCACCACGCTACCGGTGTCAGAATGACAATTGTCTAGAGCATCTGGATTAGATAGAATACTGGATAAGGTTCGAATTTTAAATGGACTGAAAAATAAAAATGTTTTTTTTTTGTTGAAATAGTATTCTGTTTTTTTTAATGTCTTTGGCATATAAAGCCCGATTCTAAATTAAGAACTTGATTGAGGCTGTATTTCTCAAACTATAATTTAGCCTGAAAATGTCTAAAGTTTTCTTTTTATCATAACCTGATAACATAATTCGGTAACCATTTTTAAATTATATAGGTAGGTTTTGCATGGGATTTCATGAGAGAGTTAAAGGCTTTTAAAAACTTCGGTCCACAATCCAGTTTTATTTAACAGGATTTGTATTAAATTACTGTCTTATTTAATAAGGAAAAATAAATAGGAATTCTTTTTTGACATCAAATTAGTTTATTTTTTTGTTACGATATTTCATAATATGTACAGTATTAGCAAAGTTTAATTAGAAGCATTAGGTTTCCATTGAACAACGCATTAATTCCACTTCATAACGAGCTTTCCGAGGCACGGAGGAGGTCACCCATCCGTTAACCGACCTCGGCAAGTATCCCATTCCCCTATTAATAACTGATTTCAATCTTGCTTAAAACAACAATAAAAATTCAGGATGCTTGTTTTATTACCAAAGTTAATTTGTTATATTAATTATTTATTAAAATTAGTGAGAGTACAGTCCTGCCCGCTCCCTTACGTTAATAGCTTGAAGGTATAGCGTTAGGGGTGTGAAACTGTGAACAGTTATAGCGAAGTAGCGATGTAAAGCGTCTCCGCACGCTATCCGTGATGATAAATATTTAACTTTAATGGGGCTGCCCTAGGGGCGAAAGAATAGAGTGGAATTGTATGAGAATATGTTTCAGATTATTTAAATTTTAAAATTAGTGTAAATTTTGCTTCGATGTAGAATTTTGAGTCATGAATAAAGGAAGTTATTTTTAGTAACGTTATGATTTTACGTTTATAGTGTAAGGTTAAAGTTAAATATTGTAGTTATAGAATGTAAATTTCTGACTTTTAAATTGTCTTAAAGATGTTAAATAAGTGGCTTAGTTTTAGGATCAAAGAATGATCTGTTCATTTTAATTCTTTATTGTATTAATATACTCGCTCTGTGAATATCAAAGTACTAGCTTTTGCCCGCGACTTCGTCCGCGTATATCCCGTTTTTTTCCGTTACCGTATAGCCTCTAGCATTCCTCATGAATGTTGCTATCATATACAAAAATATTTTGTCAAATCCGACTGGTTGTTCCAGAGATTAGCGCGTTCAAACAAACAAACAAGCACTTCAGCTTTATTATATTAGTATAGGTTATACAATTGTTAAAAGCATTACCCTCCTTCTGTGCCAGTCGGGTAAAAATGATGAAATAACCTCAATATATTTGGGCTCACTTGCTTCAGACTTCATTTTCCCTAAAGTAATGGAAAAGAACCACCCATTTTGGAAATACATAATTTATTTACGAGCAGAGCACACGAAACATCCCTATTTGCAAAATAAGTAAAGTGCACATCTTCAAACTGTACTCATAAACAACTCATGAATAAAGGTTCACCTAACCCTAAAATAAATAAAATAAAACGCTCTATTTTCTATTATTTTCCTTTCTTTCTGCACGCAAAGTCATACTAACACAGAATCTGGTTATACTATACTTACGTCACAACTAACAGTTCCAATAGTAAATTTTTGTATTGCGAACTTTACTTCCGTCAGAATAAAGCTCAGAATTCATCAACTAGGGTGATTTTGAAAGACAAACCGCATTTTGTTACGTGATCAAATAGGTTTATCCTCTCTAATCCATTGTTTAGAAGCAGGGATGGGTGAATTGTTCTCTATCTGTTTCTCCTACATTATTGATGGCTCTCCAATTGGCTGCGTTCACGATATCGTCGAGGTGGAGTGTTTCGGATCTTTGTTTTTTCAGGGTTCCGTACCTCAAAAGGAAAAAACGGAACCCTTATAGGATCACTTTGTTGTCCGTCTGTCTGTCTGTCAAGAGACTTTATCTCGATAACGCGTGGAGGTTTCGAGTTGAAATTAAAACCATATACTCAGTCTACAGTCCCTTGCTAGCTGTGAAAAAATCGTTACGGCAGTTTATGCCGCAAATAACGTATACATATTTCGACACTCTCAAGGGAAACAAAAATTTATAGGGTACTTTCTAATTCGACATGAAGATTGATCTTACTGTATAAGTACAGGAAAAAGTCCGAAAATTGGGAATTTATTGTTTTATCAAAGAAAAACATTTTTTTGCGATTTACAAACATATTTTCGGTTGAAGAATTGACCGTTACGTACATTGATGTATCCGTAGGTAATGAATACTCGGAAAAAATCAAGACTCGATCGGAACCCTCGGTGCGCGAGTCTGACTCGCACTTGTCCGGTTTCTGCTGATGTTTTGAGAAGACATTAATCAACACTTTAAAAATGTTAAAAGGGTTTGTTGTTTAATATTTTTCTTATAGGTATTCTTTGGAAGTTGGAGTAGATCCTGAGCATTCTTTAACGTATGGGCCTTCATCGTATGGGAAATGATCAAATGAATCTCCGCCCAGAGCGGAAGGGGAGTGTCAGACTCTTACTGACTTAGACCCATCCGTGTTCCTCAATTCCCTTTGCGTTCCAGCGCCGCGGTGACTCTTTCGAACAAATTCCGCAATTCTGGCAGGAACGTATGTTACCTAACCCACATGCACCATCGCAAAATTGCACGTACCGAATTAGCTAGGTACTTTTTAGGGTTCCGTACCCCCAAACAAGCTTACGCCGCAATTGCTGCCGCAAACAAACCAGCTGCGCCAAACACCCTAAGCAGCAGAAAGGGGGAAAGCAGAACCGTCGCTGTGAAACCCTTCTGAGGAATCAGATACAGCGCTGTCCAGCGAAGCAAGAGTGTGATGAGAATGGCTTCACCAAAATACAGAAGAAGAAGAAGCCTACTTGTCGCGATCAATGCGGTGCTGGACTGTCAGGACCAAATATGCTGCTACGTCCAGCGATACCTTCGACGTTGCTGTATGTGTCCCGACTGCATCACTCCACGAAGGTTGAGGAGATCGTGGAGTACATGAAGGTGAAGACCAACTGAACCTTGAGGGTCGAGAAGTTGGAGCAGCGTCACAACACCAACTTCAAGTCGTTTGTGGTGCGGGTTCCGACACAACATTTCGACACGTTCCTTAAGGAAGAGTTTTGGCCGAAGGATGTAGTCTACCGACGTTTTCGCGGCAGGCTACGCGACACCGCGCAGCGTAACTCGACGCCGTCACTTCGTGTGTCTTAGTTTATAAGTTAAGCAAGATTAATATGTATTAGTTTATTTTATTGTATGTTTAATTTGTGTATTTTATCTATGGGCCTTAGTTGCCTGAGAATAAAGAATTATTATTATTATTAAAGGGGAAAACGGGACCCTATACTAAGACTCCGCTGTCCGTCCGTCTGTCTGTCAGCGGGTTGTATCTCATGAATCTTAATAGTTAGTCAGTTGAAATTTTCACAGATGATGTATTGCTGTTGCCGCTATAACAACAAATTAATATTAAAAAAAAAAACAGAATTAAATAAAGGGGGCTCCCATACAATAGACACGATTTTTTTGCCGTTTTTATGGATAATGGTACGAAACCCTTCGTGCACGAGTCGGACTCGCACTTGGCCGGTTTTTTTAGTGTTACGTAACTCGAATGGAAGGAAGGCCCTTATTCACTTCGTTGTCCGTCCATCCGACTATCAGTTTCTGAAGAACACGTGTATGAATCAAGTTCAAATGAATATCTATAAATAGGTGCGATGGGTCTATGTCCCTTAAACCTCTAGAAAATAAAGCTAACTAACGCATTAGAAAAGTACGGCCATTATGTGACAACGTTGCAAATAAATCAAAATCTAATAAAATAAAAATCAAAAGTTATTTATTCAAATAAGGCTGAGTGCCAGCACTTTTTGAACGTCAAAGTTCTACATAAAGACAGTCCCCCAAAACGCCCGCCCGTCACCACTTCCTAGTGTTTTAGCTGAGAAGAAGTGGCGCAACAAACTCCCCAGCATGATCTGTATATCTTGCTGGGGAGTTTGGTACTTCCAGTTGATCTAAAATCTTGAACATTGATAAATCAAAAATATGAAAACCTGTGGTTTTCTCACAAACAAGAAAAGGTTACAAACTTACATATCGATACCAGAAATATCAATTAACGTAAGGGACATTTTGGCATTTAGCGTAAATGAACCTTACGTTAACTGTCGTAGGGGCAATTTGGCAGGGTAAATGTCCCTTACGTTAATTTATACTTCTGGTATCGATATATGCAGTTGGAAAATTGAATATTTGATTGATCGATTCTGTGTAGCTGAGTACCAGTTTTGTATGTTCTGCATGGTGTCGGACGTAAAAGAATAGCAACATCCCATCCCTTCCCGTGGGTGTCGTAAGAGGCGACTAAGGGACTCACCAGAGAATGGGCAGCAGCATTCTCTATGCATGCAACAGCTACACTGCGATCGCCAACTCGCCTGCCAAGCGTGGCGATTATGGCAAACCATGAAGTGGCACATTGCTCGCAGAACAGATAGTCGATGACCAGGATTTTTGTAAACATAAAATGATTTAAAAGAGTGTCCGTGGAGTTCTTGCACGTTCTTCTCCATAGAGATCTACGCTTTAGAACGTGCAAATAGCTTCATGTTTTTGACGGACTGACTTTGACAATTCAAAAGTACCTGATAATGGTTTATTTGAAATAAATGCTTTGACTTTGAATAACTTGGCTAGTGTCACATTCAACCTTCTGAAAAACCCTACCAAGACCGTAATAAATTTTATTTATGTTTACATTCTCAGTCGGTGCTAACCTTTTTCAGGGCGAGAACCTTTTCTTACATTTTGTAAATGTATATTTAAACGAGTCCTATTCTAATATTGAGCCAATCTTTCCGGAGCTCAAATTGGTTCGGCTGAACGAAATTTTCTTCGGCGTTGGCAACCAGACAACTGATAAACATACTTATATATTTCTAAATACATACATATTATAGACAAATTACACCCAGACACAGATTAAATGATTATGCTCATCACACAAAGATTTGTCCTAGGTGGGAATCGAACCCACGACCTCTGGCTTAGCAGTCAGGGTCACTAACCACTCGACCAACAGGCCAGTCAAAATATAAAAGAGAGGATAATCATTGGCATATACAGCGTGGCAATGCCGCCAGTCTTTTGGGCTCACTTCCAGTCGATAGTGTTGCGGAGGAATTTTTTGACGCCATATTTTAGTTAGGACTTTTATTTTTATTTTAAGTGTAGTTATATAGGTAATAAGATTAGTATTTAGAATATGAAAACTTCTGTAAAGGTTAAATACACACAACTAAATAAAAGAGAGGAAGATTTTAGTAATTCAATAGGATATCGCACTAGCAAATTGTTGCAAAAAAATTCAGACAGTTGTTGTAATTTGATTTAGTCGGCTAATACCAGCGAGGGAAACAAAGCGTGTCCGTCGCGTCTTCAAGCGCAACACACTATGTATAGCTATCTCTTTCTTATTATCTATCGCAGTCGGAGTTGAAAATAACAAAACACCTTTATGTAAGTACATTTGTTATAACAACGCAACGATACCTGAACGCCGCTTACGGCCGGTTTTAATAACGTATCTATCTTTAACCAACTGTCAAATTAGTTACCAACAGCAGCTGAAACGTCATGTTACAAGGGTAAAGATGACGTTTCAGCTACTGTTGGTAACTAATTATAAATAATAATAATAATAATATCTTGGGACAACTCACACACGGTCATCCGGTCCCAAACTAGGCAGAGCCTGTGCTATGGCAACCAGACAACTGATAAACATACTTATATATTACTAAATACATACATATTATAGACAAATTACACCCAGACACAGAACAAATGATCATGCTCATCACACAAAGATTTGTCCTGGGTGGGAATCGAACCCACGACCTCCGGTTTAGCAGTCAGGGTCACTAACCACTAGACAGTATCGTTATTGAGACCGGCCGTTAGTATGAACGTAGTGTATCTTTCCTTTATAATAGGTATCATTCAGTGTGTTAGACTGGTATTTTGGTAATTAATAAGAATCTAGCAACCCGTCCATCGCACGGGTAAAAATTATTTATTGGAACCTTCCTCGTTTATTGCTGTTTTTATTAATGAAAACCGTATAAAATTAATTGCGTGCTTTAGCAGAAGTAAGCGGAGAAACGGTTTATTCCGGATTCGCCCACAAACTACAGATAGCGACTTTGTTTACAGTATTTATAGATTGGCGTTACCACTGCTCTTTTAATCTTGTTCGGAACAAATAATAACAGATTGAGAAAATATGGATGCGAGACCCACAGGCCGGTCAAAATATACGTATACTAGTCTTTTGCCCGCGACTTCGTACGCACATATCCCGTTACCGTATAATCTATAGCCTTCCTCATGAATGTGGCTATCATATACAAAAATAATCTTCCAAATCCGACTGGTAGTTCAAACAAACAAACAAACTCTTCAGCTTTATTATATTAGTTGCGGAATTTGTTCGAAAGAGTCACCGCGGCCCTGGAACGCAAAGGGCTTTAGAAGGAACACGGATGGGTTTTAGTCAGTAAGAGTCTGACACGCCCTTCCGCTCCACCCAGAGCGGAAGAAGTCATTTGATGATTTCCTATCCTTAAAAAAAGAGCTTCATTATATTAAGATAGATATGTAAATACATTTGGGGGAGGCCTGTGGACGTCTTTCGGCTGAAATGAAAATGATGATGAATTCAAAGAAATTATTATAAATATATTTGCAAATAAATTATTCTGTTTATAAGATTAGTTTTCAGATTTGATAATTTCGTCGAAAATTGTTTGGTAACCATTTATTATATTATTGCCATATTAGGGTTTCATTTTCATCAAGTTAGTCTGGCAGTTTGAGTTCTTTATGCGGCCTACCCAAATGTCCTTACTTTGGTATTGTTCGTCAAATCGTTGAACTCCTTAAAGATCTAAGTTTGAGCTACACGATAACTGACAAATGCTTGCACTGTCTGGACAAGTTCACTCAAATCTGTGTGGTACTTTCCTCAAAAGACCACTTCAGACATAAACCTACATGGTTCTCATATGTTTGACCAGTACAGATTGTATGGACTTTAAAAGAGACTTTGACCACTGAGTTTGTTTCGGTGTTTCTTCTCAGGGTAGTCAGCTAGGAAACACCGACCTCATCTAGCTTAAAATTACCCAAAAAAGATTGACGTGTAAAAGTGGTATGTTTAACCTACTTGCAAGATACATATCATTTATCATTCAAATGTAAAAAAATGGTCACCAATCGCCTAACTGACACCAGTAAGCGCAACTTAACCTCAGTGACGATTCGTATTTTTTATCGACTGTTGCCTGTAAAACATAGGAACCCGGTAACACAATGCAGCAAGACTTTGTGAGTCTCGAGAGCTCATTAAGCAGTTCCTAGTTCCGGTCGCGGGCAATATGGCGGCGGCGTTATTTCCGGTGCGGCTCAGTCGACGTCTGAGTGCCATCCGGGGCGGACGTGTTCTACTTTGTGGTGATATTGCTGTTTTATTAAATTCTGTTGGTTGCTTTGTTTTAAATTTATTTTATTTCTCGGCCGCTTTATTATGCACGAGCGTAGCGTTTGGTTTGATTTGATTGTCAGTAAAATATTATTGGTAAGGTGTGAGCAATTTGTTTAAGTTTATTTTGATTTTCAGAATTATGGCAGCATAGACTTGCTTTTTATTTCTTTATCATTTCCTTAATTCCAATCAACTCAGTCGCCATGACGACGAAAAAATGACCCACGATTAATTTTGATAAATCATCATCATTAGCCGAAAGACGTCCACTGCTGGACATAGGCCTCCCCCAATGTGCCATGCTCACTCCAATGTTTCGCTGATGGTGGCGCGTGTATCGGATCATTCAGTTCTCTTCAAAATGGTTGAGCTGAATGGTGCTGATGCACGCGTCATGTTCGTGAACAGGCGCCGTCAGTGGAGACTGGTCATCCCTTAGTTGCCATTGGCTCATCTTAATATTTGATACTGAAAATAGTTTTTTTCATACAACAAGGTATAAAATGGTTTAAAAGAGTGTCCGTGGAGTTTCTTGCACGTTCTTCTCCATAGAGATCTACGCTTTGGAACGTGCAAATAGCTTCATGTTTTTGACGGACTGACTTTGACAATTCAAAAGTCTTTGACATTGATCCCAAAGGGGGGTTTGCCATAATTGCCAGGCTTAGTAGTCGGGTTGGCGATCGCAGTGTATCTGTTGCAATGAGAAGAAAGAAAGAAATGCTGCTGCCCATTCTCCGGGGTGTAGGTGACTAAGGGATGAGTCCCTTAGTCACCTACACCCACGGGAAGTGATGGGATTTTGATAAATAATTTATTAACAAAAAAAAAAAGTGTAACCTGTCAATTTGATTGAGTCCAGTGGAGGGGAACACTCAGAATTTTATTAAATGTATTGATTCATTCGTTTTATTTTTCAGTTTGTTTTTTTTTTTTCAAAAATCCTAAAATGTCTCGTTTGGTTATCCCGTAATGATAGTTGTAAGGTACACACGTAATATTATATCCCTCCATTGTATACAAGCAGGCATGAAGTAACGTGTAATATGCTCCACTGACATACAATAAAAGCCTCCTCACATACGAAGGAACCTCAGAATAATTAGTTTAAGTAATTATAACATCAAAGAGGCGCCCGCCGGAAGTGCCGCCATCTTGTGCAGCCGCGGAATGGCGGCCGGAAGTCGAGAATTGATCCTTAATTGGCGGGGAAGCTGTGGGGACTTGGGTTAACTTTTGTAGTTATTTTATTTGCGTTTAATGCAGAGATGATTTAATTTTATGTATACTGGTGCTGGACCTTTTTGTGTGTGTTTCCCAGAATGTTTCAAGGATGGGTAAAAATCTGATATTTAATTTCATCGATGGCATACTAAGTACCTTATTTGATTCTTTATTTTATTTTATTCTCCAAAATCTAGAACATATACGTATATTTAGTTTTTTTTCCTGTATATATGCCTGGAACGCTGTCGTCTCCTCTCTTGGAGTATTTAATACTAATGCGGTTCTTAAGGAACACAATCATATTTCGTTCAACATACAGCCTGACACTGACTTGCAAAAAACATAAGAAAATTTGAATTTCGCGGGCTACCCTGGCGTTTCCACCTTAAGGCTCCTTTACCTACAACTCTATACTAAAATTAGATTACACACGGATTATTTCCCCTATTTTTACTTCCTTGGGCAAGGATTAACTCGAATCATAAGTAAGGCGTTCCTAACCGGCGAAAATCAATTGAAGTAGGAACCGAAATACAAAGAACAGTCATAATAAGAAACCTTAAAATAATCCCTAAAGTGTGCAGCCAGCTTGAGTCAGCCATTTTGAAATAAAAACGCGGGAAAATTACAAATGGCGGCCGCCAGCTTTTGTTAAAAGTAGCCGGGTATAGAGTACTCGAGTTTCTCTTTGTGGGGCTTGCGAAGTAAAAGAAATGTATTTTAGGTGCAGTTTGAAATAGGGACTGCGTTTGAAGTTTTAGGTTTTCTTAGATTTTTTAGTGTTTTTCTACTTTTCGTGACGATTTGACTAAAGTTTCTGTCAGACCAAGCATACTATTCCCAACCACTGCTATTCTTGAGAGCCAGAATTAACGGTGGCAGCCACCAGAAAAACGCCGAGTCAATGAAGCTCGACGAGTCCCGGAGAAATGGTTCAACTGTCTTGGATCCCACAAGGAATGATAACTGACAAATGCTTGCACTGTCTGGACAGGTCCACTCAAATCTGTGTGGCACTTTCCTCAAAAGGCCACCTCAGACATTAACCTACATGGTTCTCGTATGATTTGACCAGTACGATTGAATGGACTTTAAAAGAGACTTTAACCTCTGAGTTTCTTTCGGTG
The DNA here is from genome assembly GCA_002192655.3 of Mamestra configurata. NCBI lineage: Eukaryota > Metazoa > Arthropoda > Insecta > Lepidoptera > Noctuidae > Mamestra > Mamestra configurata. The sequence goes on from NDFZ01005173.1 coordinate 125,307, forward strand.
TTTCTTTTCAGGGTAGTCAGCTAGGAAACACCGGCCTCATCTAGTTTAAAACTGATGATGATGAACAAAAAAAGATTGACGTGTAAAAGTGTTATGTGACGTGTAAATTTGTCTGATCAATATGTAGTCACCAGTGATTCTGGTTTTGATTTCCAGGTCGCGTAGTGTTTTATGTTGAAACATATGGAATGTATCAGTAGTAGCCCGGAGTCTGGGCTTCAAAAGTTTATAATTGACGTGTAAAACTGTGATAATTAACCTATTTAAAACAATTTTTAAGGATGGGAAATCATCAAATGACTTCTTCCGCTCTGGGTGGAGCGGAAGGGCGAGTCAGACTCTTACTGACTAAAGCCCATCCGTGTTCCTTCTAAAGCCCTTGTGTTCCAGGGCCGCAGTGACTCTTTCGAACAAATTCCGCAACAAAATAAACTGCTACTGATATCAACATGTAACGTACACGTAAAACACAATACTGGTATTTTCCTCACAAAGTCAGCAAACCACCCTTCTCGTCCCTTTTTCCGAAAGAAAATTAAATGCCCCCATAAATTATATATAGTGAAGATATGCTTCCGTCTGCATGTCACGGGTACACCCATGGGAACCGTTCTTAAGGGGGACGCGATGGGAAAATGACACTTTTAGTGCTGAGACACTTTACTTGGTATAATTGGATGGCTGTGTGGCACTTTTTTGAGGTGTCTTGGTACCATTTTAATAGTACTTCGTCATGCATCATCATCATCATCTGCCTAGCCTTTCCCCAATTATATTAGGGTCGGCTTCCAGTCAAACCGGATTCAGCTGTATACCAGTATTTTACGTGGAGCGGCTGCCTACCAGACCTCCACAGCCCATTAACTGGGTACCACGGTACTCCTTGGCAAGACTGGTGTCAGATTATCTGGCTTCTGACTAGCCGTAACGACAGCCAAAGATCTACAAATGACAGCCGGGACCAATGGCTTAACGTGCTTTCCGAGGCACGGAGGAGTCTCGGTATGTTAAGATGGTAACCCATCCACAGACCAACCTCGGCAAGCGTTGCTTAACCTTAAAGATCGTCGTTGTCGTTGTACTTCGCCATGCATATTTGCCGGATTTAATTATTCGTATTGGTTACGTCGGTCGGGGACGTTAGATGTTCTTTAAATTATCTTAAGAATTTGCCAAAAAAATCCTTGTCAAAGTCGTTGCGTCTTTGAGAAGAGAGATAAGTAAACATGTGTTTTATTTAGTTGATTTAATTTTTCTTTTTTTAAAATTCATTTGTTATATTTTAATTTCTATTTTTTTATTTATAAAATTATTTTTACCTTTTAAAATTGCACTGTACGATATTCCATAATCTGTAATGGTGTATGTACCTGTTAATAAATAAATAAAAAAATCTTAAGGTTAAAGAAAACGTCATAAACGTTTTGTATGGTGTCGGACGTAAAAGAATAGCACCATCCCATCACTTCCCGTGGGTGTCGTAAGAGGCGACTAAGGGACTCACCAGAGAATGGGCAGCAGCATTCTCTGAGCATTGTAACAGCTACACTGCGATCGCCAACCCGCCTGCCAAGCGTGGCGATTATGGCAAATATGGCCTATGTCCAGCAGTGGACGTCTTTCGGCTGATGATGATGGTGGTGATGATAGAAAACGAATGGTGTCCGTACAAAAATCCCTGGAAAATCGACTCGTACCGATACGCAAGACGAAAAACATACGAACATGAATCCACCCCTTTAAATAAAATTGGGTATTCTTTTTCCTCCCCAGGACCCGTATAATATAATTTAAGTAAGTGCCCCATAATAATATTGTATTGACAAACTTTAGGGTGAATTTCCCTTTGTTAGAGGGAGAAAAACATATTGTAAGACAAGGATAGCAGTGGCAACCTTTTTGAATTTGCATACAGAACAAACATGTTTCATTTTCTTTATAGGTGACCGTCACCGCTCATTGAAGTATGAATAGAGTATTTGACTAAAAACACCTAATTAGTCCGTCAGATAGATTTCCAAAAAATATACAAAATTTTTCTTTGTCGCGTAAAAAAACACCGGCTAAATGGAAATCGGACTCGCGTACGAAGGGTTCCGTACACTTTAGAAACGGCAAAAAAATCACGTTTGCTGAAATATTATTTTTTTTCTGTTTTTTTTAGTATTTGTCGTTATAGTATATTATAATCTGTGAAAATCTGTGAAAATTTCGACTGTCTAACTATCACGGTTCATGAGATAGAGCCTGGTGACAGACGAACGGACAGACGGACAGCGGAATCTTAGTAATGGTCCCTGGTACCCCTTGGGTACAGAACTACTGCCCATGTTTATGAATTAATTTTGATCAGCCAATAATAAACTTTGTATGGAAAATCTGAATTTATTTTTGGGAATTGACTGTGAGTTCCTTGAAGAAAGTTGTTCCTCTTCATGGACAGAAACAGTTTTAAAAATACGACCACACCTGACCGTTATACCCTTTTATTCAACACCCTGACAAGAACCATAGGGTAGTTGTCCACCAGACACAACACCCGTCTGGTCTGAGGATCCTCCCTTTTCAATGGAGATTTTCACCACGTTTCACGTACCTCTATAGTAGCTATAGAGGTACGTGTATTGTTTCAAGGAAATCAGAATTTATCACATCACGGTCTCGTGTTTTTATGGTGTAATCAGAAGCACAATTTCATCAAATGTCATGGTGTTTTCTATGGTTTTGTGAAAGCCTTCCCGTGTCTCGCTGTGGTATAAAAACAAATTGCGCTAGGGTGGGAAATGGGGAGTCAAATACCAATGACAATTTTTGCAGAGGAATTTTAAGTGCCGTGGATTGCACCTTTAAATATTCTTTTATTATTATTATTGTTGTTATAACGTTAAACTACTGTTTATTATTAGTATTATGTTGGCTCTAGTTCATCACTTGTGGCTCCAGTCACAATCCTATTGTTAGACTGTACTATTGCACGTGTAAGCGGGTACACCATTTATGCCCGGAGGCATAATTAGTTTGGTTTACTTGTTAATGCTTGAGTTTGTCTATTTCTGATGGCTTAATGGAGTGTGCTAGCTAACAAGTGTCAATTAATTTCATTTAATTTGATTTACAGTTTGAATATTTTATTTTCGGTGTCATGTATTGTAAAATACTTTGCATAATACTGTATAAATTCAAGTTTTTAAAACTTAACAGACAGATGTGTTGCTGGGGAGTTTGTTGCGCCACTTCTTCTTCCCAGCTATAGCACTAGGAAGTGGTGACGGGCGGGCGTTTTGGGGGACTGTCTTTATGTAGAACTTTGACGTTCAAAAAGTGCTGGCACTCAGCCTAATTTGAATAGATGAGTTTTTGATTTTGAGCCGCAGCAGAATCTATCTACAATAATATTATAAAGAGGATTTTTTAAATTTGTGTGTGTGTGTGTGTGTGTTTGTAATGAATAAACTCAAAAACTACTGGACCGATTTGAAAAATTCTTTCAGCAATGGATAGCTACATTATCAGCGAGTAACATAGGCTATATTTTATCCCCGTACCTCCACGGAAACGGTAGCTACGCGGGTGAAACCGCGTGACTTCCGCAAGTTAGTAAATAAAAAGAAACTAGACTGATGTTGAAATGAGACAATACGGACATGCCATTGTAACCCTGCTCGGTAACAAATCCCACCTTTCGACTCCTCTTAATGAAGATTTATGTTACTCAAAGTGGTCTTAGGGTCCAGTGGACCGTGCACCTATCCTAGAAGGGCGATGCCAGTAAATAGGGCAGTGGATAATGAAAAAATTCGATAATAATATCCGCTGGTACAGTCACATTCATATAAATCATTTGCTGTCAGGATGGCAAGAAACGTGCGCCGGCGCTGGGCTAGTGATGGGATTGTGGAGTATCGATATCGATGATTGTATGTATCAAATTTTTGAGGAATATCGGCCTAGGAATCACTGGCCAACTAAAATAGTTTTTTTTTTATTTTTTTTAAATTTAATATGGGTTTGCTCTTGACTCTAGTCTAGGTCATAGATGACAGAGACAAAGTCGACGATGGAGCGAGCTTACCAAGAAGATTGACATGTAAAAGTGTTAATTTTATTCTATTTAGAAAATAAATATTATTTATGTGAATTTTTTTTTTTCTGCATAATCTTAATTAATGTAAAGAGATGAAAATGTTTGTTTATAAAAAGTAATATCTGGAACACCAAAATTTGATTATTATGACATAACTAGTTTATGCCGGCGACTTCGTACGCGAGTATCCAGTTTTTCCCGTGCTCATATATCCTATAGCCTTCCTCATGAATGTGACTATCATTTACAAAAATATTTTTCCAAATCCGACAGGTATTTCCAGAGATTAGCGCGTTCAAACAAACAAACAAACTCTTCAGCTAATTTTTTTGGTTACATTGATAGAAAATCTATGCAAAATGCAATAAGATGGTTTATGTTACACACGCAGATAACTTTTCAGGCTAGTGAATAATTTTAACAAAATTTTACGTCCAAGGTTTATCGATTGACATTCCCTTAAGTCCACCACAATCAACGTATTTGTAGCTTTTAATAATTTAACTGGTAACATCCTTCAAGTTCGAAGAAACGAATAATTAAATGTCATAAAGAGGGACTTTAAAGTCTCTTTTAAGGTCAACACTATTAATGTAATGGTCAAAAACACTCCTCAAACAATCCTCTAACGCTCTGCAGTCACACGCTCCACCATCACGCCATTGAAATAAACTGACCATTAAAACTAATTCTACAGACGACAAAAAAAGAACATAACTCACACAGCATACGCTACCATTACAAACAAAACAGAAATAAGTCCAACACTACCAACAAAAGGCCGCCAAATCCGATTCACTTCATTATATCTAAGCTCACTCAGAACGAACGTGCTACAACATAGACCGACCAAATCATTCGTCCCATTCATTCTTTTGTTTCATCGATATAAAAGTATCGAGCTAATCCCCACACTAGTGTCGTGGACACGTTCAATGAAGCAGTCATTGTCGATCTGTTATTTGAGAGTAAAAGGAATGCATCCGGTTTTACTTGTGTAGAAGCGTTGATTTGGTAGTTTATAAATCCTCCTTGTACATTTCGACAGAGACCACATATCTTTATTTCCTAGCGTGTGCCCTAATATGTCTCGAAAGACCGAAAAACCTCTGCCAGGGTTGCGGAATTTGTTCGAAAGAGTCACCGCGGCCCTGGACCGCAAAGGGCTTTAGAAGGAACACGGATGGGTTTTAGTCAGTACCTATGAGTCTGACACACCCTTCCGCTACACCCAGAGTGGAAGAAGTCATTTGATGATTTCCCATACTAAAAAAAAGACCAAAAAACTGTCTGTTTTACTGATTACACTTCGGAGCATCGGAATTGCACAAGTAACAGCTTTTTTTATTCTATTATTGACTATATTACTCGACATTCATATTATTTTGACATGATTATTTTTGACATCTCTATATTATTGACATCTCTGTATTATTGGCATCTCGATATTACTGACCGACTCGCACTTGGAAGATTTTTGTAAAACTCGTACCTTGTTGAATTTTCTGATCACGGCATGAAGTTATTATCATGAGTTTAAGTACTAATAATACTATCGTTAAGGAATTCTTGTTGAAGTTATATTTTTATACAATGTGGAGACATCGATACGACAATAAGTGAAAAACACTAACAATACTGGTTCATAGGAATGTTTAGAAACTATTATAAATCCTGTCACCGAAATTAAAAATAAACTTTCCAATTGCATAAGACGTCAAAAGAACTCAAACTAGTCAAGGATAGTGAGTACTATTCTGACGAAATATTTCAAGCAGTCTGTTGCAGTTAGTGACATCAAATCTGTGATAAAAGACAACATATTCGTATGAACTAGTATTGCCAGTGTTTTGATTTATTGTCGTATCGTCGTCTCCACCTTGTAAATATACCACCGGATAATTGCCAACTTCGTAAGATTGTAATAAATCTTTACAAGATTATAATCGCTCGATATATTGTGAGCATACCATTTTAAATACAATGTAGGATTACATACTCGTAGATATCCAAATTTCCAGTTTGCAATTTTCCGAAATTGCAAACGCCGTAAGATTATAAAATATAGCGTGAAATAGTAAATTATTTTTTCTTAATTATTCGAGAAATTATAATCTAATAAAGATACATATTTTGCAATCTCACGGATTCTGTAATTTTCCGGTGACATAACTGTGTCTTTTTGAGAAAAAAATGTTTACAAATTCACGCGATATACATTCTTACAGCGTTAGCAATACATATAATATGCATGTCAGTTCTGTGACAGCAAACACTTTTCTTTATTACACTTACGACCACGAAAACCAACAACACATTTCACAGGACACGGACAAAAAAATCCTTCATTCAACCAATCGGAAACCGATATAGCAAATACGATAGCCTTTGAACCCGTAGTTTTATTACTGCATAATGTTTGATATTTTCGTCCGAAGCCATTTTCTTGTCGCCTGAGGAGAGGGGAAGGGGAGGGGGGGGGTGTGAAGGAAACCTTATAATCCACGCATGGCCGCGTCAAAGACGCCTTTGTGTTCTTACACTTGGGGACGGGATTATTGGGCCAGCTTTGGTAGTGTCTTTTGTGAATGTCGATTTAGTTGGAAGTGTTTATTTGCTGTTGTTGGGTAGTTAGAATTGTGGTGTTATGGAATGTCTTCGAAACCTAATCGCTTTGAATGACTTTAATATGAGTAACTATTAGATAGAAATCTAATAAGTATAATATAATATAATATATTTATAATAATAAAATATCTTGGGACAAGTCACACACGGTCATCCGATCCCAAACTAGGCAGAGCCTGTGCTATGGCAACCAGACAACTGATAAACATACTTATATATTTCCAAATACATACATATTATAGACAAATTACACCCAGACACAGAACAAATGATCATGCTCATCACACAAAGATTTGTCCTGGGTGGGAATCGAACCCACGACCTCCGGTTTAGCAGTCAGGGTCACTAACCACTCGACCAACAGGCCAGTCAATAATATAAGTATATAATATTATTATGGTGATTAACTACTAACACTATCGTTTAGGGTTTAGTTTAAGCAAAATCAAATCATGTAATTATGTCGTTTTGTGCCAATTAAATACTTTTTCTTTCTGTCTTTCTAAAATGGAAAATGGACTGTTTTTGAGTCCATTTTCACACTGTCACACGTTTTGTGCAAAGTATAATACACTTCGGTACCTACTTTATGTTATCGTTTCGTTTGTCTTTTTTATAATGCAACAAAGCTACTATAAGTCAATTATGTCAAATTCATAAGCCACATCGGTGCATTTAAGTATGATCAACCTTTTTTTTCCACCTACTTTTCAGTTGAAACATTAAAAAAACATGTACCTTAAAGAATCAGGTCATTCAAGCTAAAATAACACATTCAATTCCACTTTTTTCCTAGCCAATTAAACATAGTGAAATTAGGAGAAACGGCATCAAAGGATTAAGCACAAAATAAAACGCTAAAATAGCTGAGCCTGTTTCCTCGGCCAACAGTGTACTATGCATCTTTTATCCTTTTCACGCTCGACTAGAACTGAAAGCTCTTTCAAAGTTGCTCTTTTCAAAATATATGTATAAAAGATACGGTTATCTTTTTATTTTTACCTTTTTAGATGTAGAACAGTGAGTAATGTTAAAATGTGTTTTGAAAACTGATATGTTTACATAATAGAATATTCCCCTAAGGATTCGAAACGTAGATTTTTTACATTACTAGCTGACCCACGCAACTTCGTCTACGTCACATTTTTCATGAATGCTCGGTTCTTATTGGTCGTAGCGTGATGTTATACAGCCTATAGTCTTCCTCAATAAATATACTTCCTAGGATTAGCGCGTTCTACCAAACAAATAGTCAAGAATAACTAACTGATCGAGTGGTAAATGATCAATTATCGACCGCCGAGAGTAGAAAATAATTAAAGCCCTAATATCGCTATTAAAAAATAGGGGTTGGTGATAGAAGGGTCAACATTTAGGATTGTATGTATTTTTTAATGCCACATTATAAAAAAATATTTTTTTTGTCCAAAAAATTAAAATTAAAATGTTATGGGTGGACAACCATTACCACTTAGGGCTATGAAAAATAGATATTAGCCGATTCTCAGACCTACTGAATATGCCGTTTCGGAGGAGTATGGTAACATTGTGACACCAGAAGAATATATATATGATAAAGAAGGAAACGCAAGAATGCTCAAGGAGGGGAGCTGGGGAGTTTGTTGCGCCACTTCTTCTTCCCAGCTAAAACACTAGGAAGTGGTGACGGGCGGGCGTTTTGGGGGACTGTCTTTATGTAGAACTTTGACGTTCAAAAAGTGCTGGCACTCAGCCTAATTTGAATAAATGACTTTTGAATTTTGAATTTTTGAGGTTTTAACTGTAGACTTACGGTGAGCGTCTAAAGTCGATTGACACTGCTACGTTTACTTACCATCTAAATTGATGTTAAATAAACAGATATCGGATTTTTTAGCATATTATATAGCGAAAGGGTTAAACAAACGTTTTTTAACGTAAGTAACTAATACCAGTCGCTTTATTTTCGTATACTTTCTGATTAGCGTCTCAAATTGATGTCAATGACAAGTTTCTATGTTCAAAGTAAGACGGAATGCTTTGACAAAAATTGGTTGTCTGTAAAGTCGGTTTACGGACGATAGTTTAACGTGACAACGTCATAACAAAACATTGATGAAATGATCGTAACGTTACAATGAGTCATCCTTTTTCGTGCGTGCAGCCGGCGTTCATCGATTTATTAGACATTGTCACGTCATAAAAGTTAATGGTACTTCTGTTACGATTTAACTAAATATTATTCTCACTCAAAATGTAGGTAGCTTTTGAAAGCCAAAGTGTAAAAGTAAAGCAATATTAGCTATGGCGATTGTTTAAAAATGACAACTGCCGCATGGGTCAATCCTCGAGATTAAGGTCCGGGAATTAAATACCGAGACTATTCCGTGCCTCGTCAAGCACGTTAAGCCGTTGGTCCCGGCTGTCATGTGAAGTACTTTAGCAGTCGTTCTTTGTAAAATACTGGTAATAATGTGATTAGTTTAAAATGATTCTTAATTCGAATTGGAGTAGTAGAAACCCAAAACCCAAAATTTTAATTCTCAATAGAGACTTTGCTTATCATGGTTGGGGCCATTCTTTTATTACGTAAGACGATTTTTACTAGTGTTTGACTCCCCCCTCTCAATAAGAATAGGCCGACCCCTCCCTCCCTGTTTAATATTGATAACGTAAGAATCTAAAGGAAAAAATGACATCACACGAAAACGGATAAATTGAAGACTTGTGCTCTGATTGGTCGCCATTTTATGTCAGTCCACAATTTCTCGTAACGAATTCGAGATATTCAAAGTCAAAGTCAAAACGTTTATTTCAATTAGGCCATTAAACGGCACTTTTGAACGACACTATTATAAACTAGCAAAGTTTGATACGTAAAAAATTATTCCAAATATTCAGTTGACAATTTATCGAGAGTTTACAATCTCTCAAGTTATTTTATAATCTTACGGAGTTTGCCATTTTCCGGTGACATATGTACAGTAATACCCCGCTTTACGCGACCCCGTTATGCGCGGTTTCGCTTTAACGCGAATTTCAAATTTCGCGTTAAAACGCCTCGCATTACGCGAATTAATTACTTAGGAATATGTATGTACATAATGTAGATGCAGAGACAAGTACTTGAAGACATTGCTGCAATGATTGAGGGGACTGAATTTGAAGATGTCGCGGTAGAAGATCTCGAAGAGATTTAGCAACGCACGACGAACCTCTCAGCAATGAAGATCTAATCGAGTTACAGAATTATCCCATCAACGATGAGGAAGAACAAGTAGGAGAGAGAGTTTTATCTTCAAACGGAATACAAAATGCTCTTTCAAAAATTTATTCAGGTTTGGACATATTGCAGAGCAGACAGTGATGAGCAAACAATAAAAAACAGCGATGGGTGTTATGAACGTATTTTACAAGAACGTTAAAGAAACGCTACCCAAAAGACAATAGATGTATTTTACCGTAAAAAATTAAAGTGATTGATTCAAATTACATGTATATTTTTGTATTAACTTCTGACTGTGTATAATCGGAAACCCCGATATACGCGAATTTCACTTAACGCGATTTTTTGCGGAACGTATCCCTCGCGTAAAGCGGGGTATTACTGTATATACAGTCTATACTTTATATTTTAATTATGCCATATTTAGTTCCTGTCGTAATCTATTCTTTTATGCATATTACTTGTACAAAGTAATTTCAATGTTTCACATCTACCTGGCGTCGCGTGACGGCTAACAAGTTTTTTTTTAGAAATAAGGCCAAAGAAGTTGGCATTTACCACCAAAAATTTATATAAAGTCGCCTGCACCATGATCTACTTTAACAAATTAATGCCGGCTCATGTGCAAGGACGACGTGAGGCATTAATGTCATTAAGCCGGAAGCTGAGGCAACACCGGAAGCCGCCATCTTGGATCGGATGTGCAGAGTAAATGGATTATTATGTTATTTTAATACTAGCGGACGTCACGCGGTTTCACCCGCGTAGTTCCCGTTCCCGTACGATTACGGGGATAAAATATAGTCGATGTTACTCGCTGATAATGTAGCAATCCATTGCTGAAAGAATTTTTCAAATCGGTCCAGTAGTTTTTAAGTTTATTCGTTACATACAAAAATACAAATCTTTCCTCTTTATAGTATTAGTACAGATTATATCGCTTGTGTATGTGTGAATTTTGAAATTTAGTGGTAACGTATGAGTGAATTTCATGCCTCTGTGGACGTGAAGGTTGGATAGAGTATTGACGTATTTTGATGATTCTGGGTCAAGGTTTGAAATTTCATACAACAGCATAGCATGTGAAAATGGATTAATTTCTATCTAATACCTTGAAACGAGCAATTCATGAATAACTGTATCATAGATTTATTATTATCACATATACATATATCTATGATATGTATATGTGACCGGAAAATTGCAGACTCCGTAAGAATGTAATAAATCTTTGTTAGATTGTATTTTCTCGATATATTATGAACGAAACGTTTTGTATACAATCAATCCCATCCAATTTCAATATATCCATGTCTTATTAAGAAAAAATAGTTTTTAATTTCACGCGATGTTTTACAATCTTACGGCGTTTTATATTTTCCGGTGACATATATATATATATATATAATCTGAATCTCGGAAACGGTTCCAACGATTTTCATGAGATTTAGTATTCAGGGGGTTTCAGGGGCGATAAATCGATCTAGCTAGATTTCATTTTTAGAAAACGTTTACCAAAAAATAAAGCTGAGTAAAGCTCGGTCATCCAGGTACTGTTACATAAATAGAGATTAAAGTAAACCTGGAAACAAAGCTCTCATTGGTCTTTTCAGAGAAAACAAAGACCAAGTTTCCAATTTAACTATCACAACAAAACAGATAAATTGTTGACCAGACAGCTGATTGGTCGCCAGTTTATGTCAGTCCACAATTTCTCGGAATGACTTCGCGAGATTATAGACTATCAAATATTGATGCGTAAAAAATATTCCAAATGTTCAGTTGACAATTTATCGAGAGTTTACAATCTCTCAAGTTATTTTATAATTTTACGAAGTTTCTATTTTCCGGTGACATATACAATAAATTCCATCCAAACCAATAGTTTCCAGTAGGTATATCCGTGTGTTATTTAGAAAAAAATTGTTAACAATTTCACGCGATATTTAACAATCTTACGGCGTTTGCCATTTTCCGATGACATGCATAAGTTATAATTTTTCTTGTGTTGAAATCTAATGGACTTATAAAGTACAGCCATTTCGTTCATTTATCAAAATAAAACCTTTAAAATTACCAATTATTCATTATTTTTTTTTAATTGTTGCCTATTTGATAAAGTTATACAAAATTGTTAAATTATACGAATAAAAAAATGGGTGAAGTTAAAAACATCGGATGTTTTTTTTTAAATAATTTTAGTAGTTATTTTTTTTAATAAGTTTAATATTATTTCTGTACAGTTAAAGCTAATGTTACGGGGTTGGGTTAGCCCTACGGGGTGGGGACACACCGTAGCGAAGCCATGAGATGGGACAAGCGAGTACTATTAGCCATGGAGATTTTATGACGATTTTATCACATTTTTATTGGAAAATTTTCTGCTTTTTCATATGATTTTTTTTTTAGGTTTTATTTGCCTATGGGAAATCAGCTGTTTTATTAGATTATGTCGGATTGTTACAAGTAACAGGGTTCATTATTATTTTTATTTGTTATTAAGTATTATTTTTATCAAACTGTAGCTTTTCTAATTAATTGACTCGCTTCTGAGCTTTGTATGGCCCGAAAATTGCTCAGCGTCATTAATAGATTTTCGAAAAATTATGACACCTAGATTTTAGCTTATTTTTCGGGTTTTGCACTTTTCTGGTGTAAAACGGTTTTATTAATATGTATATATATATATATATTTTAATAAAAAAATATATTTATAAATAATTTATAATTATCTACTGCATTAGGTGTTCCTTAGGCATAACAATACATCCATGCAAGGAACCAGATACCCAATCCTTGACCAAAAAAACAATACATTTCCGAAGAAAAATTTTCCCACAAAAATACAAAAAAAAAATCGTCATAAAATCGTTAAAAAACTGTTTTGTTTCTTTCTATGTAGTTGTTATATGCTAGCGGCGCTGGGTAGAAAATTAACGAAATTATAATAAAGGTATATAGACACTGAAGAACCCGGTTTTAGGCACAAGCTAATGGACTCGGGGAGATGGGTGCTGTCGCGTTATTCGGTTTGGTGAAGTCGAATTACCCCTAAATCACTTCTACAATCTTAGGTCGTTATTCATAAAAAGTTATTAACCGTTACTTAGTTAAAAATACTGTTTAAGATTTTCTAAATTCAAAGTCACAATAGAAAATTTTGAATAAAGAATCTGCCGGTCGATTCTGTAAACATGTCGAAATGAAGGCTTGGGTGAAGTGATCACGAGTTGAGCTGTCAATCCATATAATCAAGATGTCACGTGATCACGAAGTGAGCTGTCATTCCATCTTGATTATATGAATTGACAGCTCACGTCGTGAACACTTACCCAAGCCTTCACTTCGACATGTTTACAGAATCGACCGGTTGCTTATCAGTATTTTAGCCATGTAGGTTAAAAAGTTGTTTTGAATAAGGCTGTATTACATTACCCTGTCATAGTAGACGAAAAACCAGGATACTGATGTTTGAAATTGCAGAATTAAGTTTATTGTTTTATTTTTACGTAAAACTTTTACACACGATGTCTGCATCTCTTTTATTCGACTCTCCTTTCGCAGGTATACTGGAAGAGATTTCTTTAGAAATAAACATCACCTTTGTACCTATTTGTATGTTTCCTTCTTCACATCTATTTGTTAAATGTGTGTACAGTCAACAAAGCTATTTGGTGTGCAGGCAGTTAACTTGCAACTACTTTTAAAGATTGTTTCGAGTGTGTTCAGTGGACAATTATTGTACACCACACTCGTAAGTACATATGTCAGTTTAAAAAGTTATAATGCAGTACAGAGGAAAAAATAATATTTATGCCTGTATACCAAATAGCTTCATTGACTGTACCTAACCTACCTCCCTTCATAAAATGGTAATAAATAATTTAAGGATAATAATAAGCCGTAAATAAATAATAAATTTGAAACCTACCAATTCACGACTACTTGAACATTAGGTTCCCAAAAAATGTTTTGTCGCTTGAATAATACAGTGCATACCTCTCGGACTGTAATTAAGATAAATTATATGTACTCATACATTCTAACTAAACCTAACACCAAGTCTAAAATTTCTCAGACATGACTTCTTGTCACATTTGATTACCAAAAATTTCCTTTTGGTGACAATAATACAGTGCATATCTCTCAGAGCATAATATTAAAATCACATAACTAAACCAGACACCAAGACTATATACTCATCGATCGATGTCCAAAACACAATATATCGAATTGATCTGACGCCAGTACACGTTCGACGTGATTGATGTATCGACGGCATCTGAAATCGATCGACTAAAGCTATCTACACCAGATATTGAAGCATGTGGTGTTATGATTGATCATCTAAAGATATTTGAAGTGAAGTGTGAGTTTAGTAACGTACGATTGGTACTGACCTATTCTAATTCAGAGGTAGACAAACGTTAGTTATCAACAGCGCTTGTCAAAAGTCAAAAATGTATGGAATTAGCAAATCCTATCGAAGTGTCACGTGATATTTTTTTCCATTTTGGTTTGACTCCTGGTCTAGAGCTTCATATTTCTTGACTAGTGACCAAATTGTCTCTATTCAGTTTAGTATTATGTATGGTGCCATTTTATTCGTCTTACAACGGCAGTCCACTTCACCTATCCTGCCTGACATATCGCTGAAATGGACCTTTTTAGTGCAGCCGTGAGACACACTTAGTTTTTGGCTTTTAATAACTCCCTTTTTCCTGTTATTTTTACCGTGTGAGTTTCATGTACCTGTGCTTAATAAATTTTATTCTTTCTTTTCTATCCAATGACTACTATTTTCAATAATAAAAAAAAAAAATTGAATTATTGATAAAATTAAATTATTATTCATTATTCTGACGCATGACGTAGTTTGAAACATCCTGTAGCGAGTGCAGTCCGAGCCTTGTGTGCCAAGGACGCGTGGAATGGAACGGTGACATTGTTTTGATACGTAAACATTATTAACAAGGTGTTTCATAATTCCAATGCATTATTTATTTTTATTGTACATATTATATTAATGAATTATTAAAAGAAAAAATCGCACCTAGAGGCAGTTTAAGTCGGGTACATTAAGTGGGCCGCCTTTTTAAGACGACAAAAATGGCACCGTGTATCCATCTATCTATATATATATATATATATATAAATGAATCCCTACCTCCCTTGGTCACGGCATCACGCGTGAACGGCTCGACCAACTTCGCTAATTACTTTTTTGTTGTGTTATTATTGTCAGGAGAAGGTCATTATGAAATAAAATTTTGAACGAAAAACATCCGGGCGAAGCCGGCGCGGGCCTCTAGTACGAAATACAAATGCTTTTATTTCATGGAAAACTGGGCACTTATTAAAGTCAGAAGCTATAGCACGGTTCGATTGATCATTCCTATGGAGAAGAACCGGCAAGAATCGGTTACTCATTTAAACAATTCGACCTTCTTGTGTATGAATGCCCTTTTAGTCTTAGCTTTTATAACATGAAACTCAACTTTTCTTCACTGTAAATATAATTATATAAGTACTGTTAATATATACAAGTAATATATAAGTTGCTATGGTGTACAATAAAGAATTAAGAATTAACATGGGCTACCGAAATGTGACGTGGTCTATCACAAACATTTTCGACTTTTGACAATCGCCCTACTTGTAGCTGTCACTTTACTTCAAGTCCCTTGACTCCGCTCCACACCAAAAATCTTTAGCAAAAATCTCGTTGAGTCGAGAGATTTATCTAAAAGAAATCCTGTAAAAGACATTAAGTGGACTCCATGTCTTTTTGAGAAATACGAAGGACACTCACTGTAAAAATACTTATATATTTTGTTTTTATCAGTACTCTAATCAATTCTCAAAAAAAAAAACCCGTCTCTGCTCTTTAAAAATTGCTTTTTCAACATACGTACTTAACTGGCTCCTATCCTACGAACTTTAGACTGCAATATAGTGTATTTCATAGGCAGTGCGTTTTTTCTATTTTTAACTCGTGCGGAAAAGCGTGGCACCTATTCACTTTATGATATTTTCCTACAAAAATCGACAAAGGTGCACATTACGTCCTCGCAAACCTTGCACACTTGCACCAAAATACTATTAAATATAAACTAATGTAATGTTTTCTTCCTATATTAATAATAAAGACTATATTAAGTATTATGTTCTATTATATTCCATTCTAATATATTTCGCTCTTGTGGATTAGGCAACCACTCCTGCCTCTAACCTAAATTTTGACTTCACCAAAACCAAACGCCCAGCCCCACCCAGGGGTAAGTGAACACCAAGAACCTTAGGACAGGGACCACACCATTGGCCTGCTACACCAGGCCAATTACTCACAGTCTCTGGAGGTGTCTTAGTCTCAAAAATAGCCCCTCTGGCAAGTGGCCCAGGCGGTTATTGTTGAGTCTCCTGCAAGGAAATATTAATATAGTCCAGCGTTTCTTAACTTGGGAAGTTTTCTTAAGATTGGCAAGAAAAAAGTACCCGGAAGTATTCCGTGGATCTAAGGCGATCGTTGCGTTCATTTGTTCAGCAAATCCAAAATAGTCAGCAACAGGATCGCCTTTCGGTTTTGCCAAACGCGACAATCGCGTATTCGCGATGAAAAAATATATTCTCTTGACGATTAAATCAAAACATAAATTAACTTTTTACATAATTGCTTAAAAGTTACAATATTCCACTTAAAAAATGAAATAAAGAAAAACAAAAGGGTTAAGAAACGCTAAGACGTGGCTGCAAAGTCATTGCATACGGAACAAACGCAGTCAACTATTCCAATTGGTAGTTTTTAAATTGGAACTTCACATTTTTCTGAACGGCGTAACTTTGTAATGAGGTTTCGCGCGCAGACTTTTTAATGGTTTTAGAAATGAAAATGTCCTCTTCTAGTACTTTTAATATATCCAAGCTTTTAATAATAATAAATAAGGGTCTTGGAAGTAACCTTGTTTCTTGCTAAAAACAACTTGATTTTTATTCACTTTTTGTCGATCAACACTGGTTCAAAAAGCATTCTTACCTAAATAAAAATGTACAATTTTAAGGCTCATTCGTCAATCGATAATGCGGAGTCTTTAAGTTAAGAGTGAAAAGGTTACTTCTAGGCAAGCGTGCTCCATCGTCGACCACATCATCGCTTACTATCAGGTGAGATTGTGGTCCAACGCGAGCCTATTAATCATAATACAAAAAAATAAACACCAAAAGGAGGTTCTGTATTCGATCCGTATGTATGTACCATCGCGGGCATTTAAGAGTGAACATTTGAACCTTATTTCCATAGTTTTTAAGTCGAAAAGTGGTTCACCGGAAATGTCCGCGATGGTACGTATGTCCGCGATTTTTTCATAGAATTTTCGCGTTGTGTGAAAGCCAAGTCAATTTCTGAATGCTCGTTAAAATTATTTCAGTACTCTAAAACCATTAAAATGCCTGCATGTAATCAAAGTAATATTGATGAGAATCTTATGTTAATGTACTCACAGTCGCTCCAACGCGTTCAGTTCTAGGAAAGCATCCCTTTCGATTGTGTGTATCAGGTTCTCTGATAGTTGTCTGAAAGAGAAAAGAAATAGGAAAAAATTTGAGTTTCATTGCGAAAACTTTTGATGATCATCACCACAAACTACTTCCCATCACTTCCCGTGGGTGTCGTAAGAGGCGACTAATGGACTCATCAGACAATGTGCAGCAGCATTCTCTGTGCATTGTAACAGCTACACTGCCATCGCCAACCCGCCTGCCAAGCGTGGCGATTATGGCAAACTGGGGGAGGCCTATGTCGTGCAGTGGACGTCATTCGGCTGATCATGACCTTCATCACTACATGTTATAATAGAAAGTCCCCCGCATCTGTCTGTCTTTACGCGGAAAATCAATAGGCAGAGTGATTTACGAGGAAGTTTTAGGTATGCATTAGGTTTTGTGTAAATTGGCTGTAATGTTTTATTTTTATTTTATTTATTTTAGTAAAACTGCTGTAGCACAAACATTTACTTACTGTATTTGTTATAATACAGTAAGCTAAATGTTTAATCCAAATATAGCCAATTACATGGTTCCACATGTATCACATGAAACAGAAAAAAATAAAAAGAAACTATTATTAAATATAACACAAACCAGAAAATAAATCTAAATAAAAACTTGTAAATAACTATTTACGCTAAATAATAGTTGTGGTAGATATCGGCAAAAAACATGGCGACTTACATCAAATGCCAAGCTGGGGCGGGTCACTAGTAGGTAATGTATAACATTACCTACCAGCTACTTACAAATAATTATTCATTTTTAGGTACGTCCTCAAAAGGTAAAAAATTAACCCTTATAAGATCACTCTCTTGTCCGTCTGTCTGTCCGTGTGTCACCACCGATTTTCTCAGGAACGGGAGGACCAAGCAAGTTGAAATTGATACCAGATACTGAAGTCTACAGTCCCTATGAGGTGTATAAAAATCAAGGTGGGCCAATTTAGATTTTCGCGAAAACTTGTAAATATTTTTATTGAGAAATGGGTTTGCTCTTGACCTCGATCACGCCTGATGGAAAGCGATGGATGAGGTCTATGATGGAGCGAGCGTGCCCTGAAGATGCCTGTTCACTTTGCTTTGAAGGCAGACGGGTTATATGTGGAAGGGAACACAGACGCTGGCAGAGAGTTGCACACTTTGGATGTGCGCATAATAAATGTGAAGGAGAAGCGCTGAGTACGGACTAGTCGGGATCGGGGATATCGACCACTTTTAACAGTTTTAGATAAATAAATATCTAAATATTAACCGTTAAATCTCTTCTTAAAATATTAATTTGCTATTGACACTGCGCTAATATACAACATGTGCCAGAATAAACGCAATACCTGATTTACATTTTCAGGTATTGCGTTTATTCTGTTTCACGTCGTATTGTACCTGTCAAATGAGTGCTATGTACATCAAACATATATTATTTACAGCCGTAATTATGTTAATAGTTATTTATTATTTAGGTGTTAATGGGTTGTGGAGGTCTGGTAGGCAGCCGCTCCACGTAAAATACTGGTATTCAGCTGAATCCAGTTTGACTGGAAGCCGACCCCAATATAATTGGGAAAAGGCTAGGCAGATGATTTAGCTGTTAAGGATCAGCCAGAAGTCAAGAATTTTTTTTTTTCAAACTCTTTGAGATACATCCTATGAACAAATACAATTCTGTAAACATTTGTGTCTGAACTAGATAACTAAATATCTGTATTTCAGACAGCAGCGCTCCTCCGTTAAAGATTATAAATTTCACTGTATACAAGACACATCACTATCTTTTTTTTTTATGGATGGGAAATCATCTAATGACTTCTTCCGCTCTGGGTGGAGCGGAAGGGCGTGTCAGACTCTTACTGACTAAAATCCATCCGTGTTCCTTCTAAAGCCCTTTGCGTTCCATGGCCGCGGTGACTCTTTCGAACAAATTCCGCAACCCTGACAGGCTCTGGCCCTAGCGGACCCCGTCTTCTGTGCAAGACAGATCACTATTGCAATAACAGAGATAATTTAAAGTTATATAGTGTAGTAAGGCCTCCCAGTGTGTGGAGTGAGGGTGTGTGTGTGTGTGCGGGAAGCACACACACAATTGTCTGTATTATAATGACGATCATGTGTATGTCGTGTTGTGGCAAACAAATACTATTTCATTCTTTCTAAAACAAAATAGTGTTGGTAAATGAAGTCGATACTCACAATGTTTTTAAGTCCTTCAGACTTTGGAAGTCGCTCTGGAAGATGATTGTGATGTTGTTGCCTTGTAGATCTCTGGAACAAAGAAAAATATATCAGTCAAACAATAAAAAATCATGAGTTTCTTGCACGTTCTTCTCCATAGAGATCTACGCTTTCGAACGTGCAAATAGCTTCATGTTTTTGACGGACTGACTTTGACAATTCAAAAGTACCTGATAATGGTTTATTTGAAATAAATGCTTTGACTTTGACTTTGATTCAAAGGTTGTCTTGAAAAGATCGCTTTTAGCGATAAGCCCGTCCATTGTGTCACCCTATGTAATGTTTTCCTCGTCTATATTTTCTGTAACATATATGGTACATAATAAAGAGTATTCTATTCTATTATTCAAATTAGGCTGAAAGCCAGCAGTTTTTAACGTTAAACCATACTATTATAAATGCGAAAGTGTGTCTGTCTGTTACCTCTTTACGCTTAAACCGCTGAACTGATTTAGATGAAATTTGGTATAGAGTTAGTTTGAGTCCCGAGAAAGGACATAGGATAATTTATAGCCCAGAAATCGTCCTTTAAGGGGTGAAAAGGGGATGGAAGTTAGTATGGGGAATCAATATCCGCTGAACCGATTTAGATGAAATTTGGTATGGAGATAGATTAGACCTTGGAGAAGAACATAGGCCTGTCGCGAGAAAAGGGCTTGAAGGGGTTGAAATAGGGGATGAAAGCTTGTATGGAAGTACGTCATTATTGTCAAAGTCAAAGTCAAAACGTTTATTTCAATTAGGCCATTAAACGGCATTTTTGAACGTCATCATTTTACAGTTAAGTAAAATAATAATATTATATTAATAAAGTGACTCTACTGTCCATTCGGAAAGGTAGATTCTTATGGAGAAGCCTCCTAAGAGAGAAGCCACCTAATATTGTAATCTGACTGTTGCAAAGGTGCTTGTCGGTCTTCTACAGATTGTACTTCGGGGAGAGTGTCCAGGAACTCCACGATCTCATCCCACCGGCCCCCTTCTACCATCGGACATCTAGACGCACTGCAAGTTACCATCCCTACCTTGTTGCTATTCCATCAATTCGCACTAAACGTTTCCAAACGTCTTTTATAATGCGCACAGCAAAGGAGTGGAACTCTCTGCCTGCGTCTGTGTTTCCGAACGCATACAACCCTAATCTCTTCAAAATTAGAGTGAACAGCCTCTTCTGGGTAAGCTCGCTCCATTGTCGACTTTGTCTCTGTCATCTATGAACTAGACTAGAGTCAAGAGCAAACCCTTATTAAATAAAATAAAAAATTTAAAAAAAAGAAATGGTTGAAGTTACTCCTCATAACATCAGCTACCTGCCAGTGAAAGTCCCTTCCAAATCGGTTTAGCCGCTTCGGAGTTTAGGAATCAAATCCCTTGATAGCTGCACTACAACTGCCGGTCGATTCTGTAAACATATCGAAGTGAAGGCTTGAGTGAAGTGATCGCTAGGTGAGCTGTCAATCCATATAATCAAGATGTCACGTGATCACGAAGTGAGTTGTCATTCCATCTTGATTATATGGATTGACAGCTCACCTCGTGATCACTGCACCCACGCCTTCACTTCGACATGTTTACAGAATCGATCGGCTGGTACCGGCCATACAACTTTACAATTCTCCCCATAAGAGGACTCCATTAGTATTACGGCGTCAATAAAAAGGTTTATATCCTGAGATTATAGTCGTTGATTCTAGTTATAAATGTTGGCAGTTTACGATGAAATTGTGGAGGATTATGACCCTAGTATGTAGCAGGGTTTTGACCCTAAAGTTCTTGGGCAAAGTGTCATTTTATAAGCAACAAGCATGTGTGGCAGTCTTTGGGGACTGCTGATAGAAGTGAAAACTAAGCGAAAGCTAAAGCGTTCGGTGACGATGACGCGACTTCCATGATTTTTGTTCACCCAAAAAGTACACATATATACACAGTATACATATAGCTCATGGAAAGCGTTCGGTGACGATGACGCGAGTTCCATGATTTTTGTTCACCCAAAAAGTGCTCAACGCGCCTAAAGAAGTTTTCACTTAAAAAAATAGTCACAATGTCGTGGCCATAATATGAAGTGGTCGGCCATTCTACACAAAGGTTGGCCACCTCAAATTTAACCTAACCTAGGTAAACCTCGGCCACACCATGCAATGGCCAATTCTATGTTATGGCCACAATTACCATAATTGACATATATATGTCGCAGATCGCCTAATGGAATGTCAAGCGTTTATCATAATTTTAATTTAGTTTGTTTAATTTGATTTTTAGTCTGGCAATGCTTGAGTGTGTTTAGTCGAATAAGTTGTCGTTGGTCATTTTTGAAGTTTATAAAAAGGCGGTAGACTTGTGCAGTTGACACATTTGAAGTGTGATCGTGGCGACCAACGGTTGACTTGGCTAACCTCACTACATTCCATTTTTATTTTATTTCAATCCGAAAATACATTTTTAATCTTTTATTATTTTTTATTGTAAAGTGTTGCGAACAGTAAAGTTGAGTGTACCGAACAGTGCCTGTGTATTATTTCACGCCGGACTCCACGTGCCATCATGACCGACCAACAAAATAATGAAGACACCCCTAATCGGTCGTCATATATATTCCCTTTGACCTTTTGTTTTACCGAAACAAAAGGTCAATATTCATGCAAAAAATACTTATTATCCAAATAGTTTATCTAGAAATATACAAAAATATAATACTTACAGTGGAAATAGAATCAAATTTGGTTTCCGACTACCCGTAACGACTGTCAAAGATCAACAAAAACCGGTAAAGCGCGAGTCGGACTCTCACACGAAGGGTTTCGTACCATAAACCGAAAAAAGAACACGTTTCTTGTATGGGAGCCCCCATTAATTTTTATTTTGTTTTTTGCTATCGCGGCAATAAAAATATTCACTCTGTGAAAATTTCAACCGTCTACCTTTTACGGTTTCAGGGAAGGCTTAGTAATAGGGTTCCGTTGGTTACTCTTCGGGTACGGAACCCTAAAAATAAAATAGCTTAACGTTCTCTCCGAGGCACGGAGGAATCTTGTTGTATTATTAATGGAGTGTGCTAGCTACCAAGTGTCAATTAATTTTATTTAATTTGATTTACAGTTTGAATATTTTATTTTCTGTGCATGACACAGAAAATAAAATATTCAAACTGTAAATCAAATTAAATAAAATATAATAATAATAAAGTATTTTACAATACATGTATTGTAAAATACTTTGCATACTATTGTATAAATTCAAGTTTTTAAAAGCTTAACAGACAGATGTGTTGCTGGGGAGTTTGTTGCGCCACTTCTTCTTCCCAGCTACAACACTAGGAAGTGGTGACGGGCGGGCGTTTTGGGGGACTGTCTTTATGTAGAACTTTGACGTTCAAAATGTGCTGGCACTCAGCCTAATTTGAATAAATGACTTTTGATTTTGATTTTGAAGATGGTCACCAATCCTCGGAGCGACCTTGCCAAGCATTGCTTAACCTTGAATATCGAGCCGTCCGGCTGTTAATAAACCACGAGCTCCTCTAACTTAGTTTAGTCCCTACCTCTCAGAGTTGGCACTATTAACTCATAATATAGGTAACTATGGCACCCCGCGGTCACGCAGAAATGGCACTTAATGGCACTAAGTGCTACTAAATGGCACACTTCACTAATGCTTTAAGTGCCTCTAAAGTTAGAAGGAAGGGTGTCTGAAGATGTACCTTTGAATATGCATATGAAGATGTGTGGTTTGGACCGAAGTGTAAGTTATTTCCAGCGAGAATATTATATTGATGTAAGTAATCTAATGAATACTTATGAAGTGTGAATTCATTATTGGCACCTCTTTTATTTCCCCTTTTTATTGCCCGCGACCTCGTACGCGCATATCCCGTTTTTCCCGTAGGAATTTCCCGGCCGTTTTTGCCTGATTGTTGCACAAACGCCACAAACATACAAACTTTCACATTTATAATACTAGTAGGATAATGGATAAAAACAATTAAAAAAAATTTGTAAAGTTTTCACTTCTGCCGGCAACCCGTTGTTTTTTTTCTTTTTTTAATTATGGGAAATCATCAAATGACTTCTTCCGCTCCAGGGCCGCGGTGACTCTTTCGAACAAATTCTGCAACCCTGGCAGGCTATGGCCCTAGCGGGCCCCGTCTCCTATGCTGACATCTCTTTGAGGCGCGCGTGGAACACAATGCGCCATCGACCCGGGCCTGGTGGTGATCGGACAGCGAGCCACCCAACGCTCGCCGTCCACAGGTCGCCTATGGTGGCCGAGGATCGCCCTGCGAAGTGTGCTAGTCACACTTCCTCGGCCTCGGCCTACTACGAACTAAATTCCCCTAACAGCAGGTCAAAGACTGAGATACGGGGTCAGAAGACTCCTCTCAAGTGCAGGACAAAACCCAGCGGATGCAAACACTAGTGTTGCTCATTGCAGACGAAAAACAAAAAGCTCCCATAAAAATCGACTAAGGCGAACGAAAAATCTACCAATTTTTTTTTTTTCGAATTGTTGTGTTGAAATACGTCGTTTGATACACATAACGGTTTCGCCTTAGGCTCGGGCGTGTGTTCCGCCTCGGCTGCAATGACCAAGCTAGCCCACTTGCATAAAACTGTACTGTAATAGTACAGAACCGGTATATAAAGTCCCATCAAAATAGAAGGATAAACTTTTAGAAATCATTCATGCCACCAAAATAAGGACAATAATTAAATAAATAAAAAGTACCGCGGTTGGGTAAAAGGCTTGATACAGAAGGCAGTACTCCTCGATACGGCTCGTATTGTGAGGAGGTTCCTTTCTCTGGAGCCCTAACCACCGGTTGCTTGGACCCTGCTCCCTGCTACCGGCGGACTACTATTTTAATATTTTTAAATGTTATTTTTTGTTACAAAAATTAAAAATTTAAATTTACATATTAAGAAAATTAAATTAACGAAATAAATAAATAAATAATTAGACAAACGCATTAGATTTTTACAAGAAAAAAGGCAGTTATGAAAATATACCAAAGATATTGGTTGTCCAATGCATAGACACATTCATGTCTTGATAATATTGAAAATGTCCTAACATTTAACATTTATTTAAAGTAAATTCGTAATTTTTTTGGGCTGACATGTAACGTGCTTTTTTGTCATTGTCAGTTAAAAAATGAAACTGTTTTAACAATATCAGAATCATTAAAGGAACCATAAAAAAACCATCGATAAAATTTTTAAACCGACATCATTACATCACTATTTCGAACGCTCTTTGTAAATCCAACAATTATACTCGTAGCGACCAATTATCGTCTGTTCCCGATTGCTCGATAATCGATACGATTGCCGCAATCGCCTCGACGTGAGAATCCGAGTGATTCTATTAGTAATAATCGTTTAAATTAATTTTTATTAGCTTTGGAATCGACTAATTTCATTTTGTTGGACAACACTATATTTTGTTTATGATTATTGCTTGTTTATGGTATGAAATGTTACGGTTTTAGTGATTTGAGAGTATCTATTTTTTATTTCGAGTGTTTTCTAAGTCCTTCCTCCATACGACTTAACCTCGACTCAACTTCTACTCAAACTCGACTCCAAAAAACGTCAGTTTTATCTTGATATTTATTGACTTTAATAGTCGTCTGTTTTTTCCGTTGTAATAGCGCCTGAGTCGAGTGGAGTGGAGTAAGTTTACTTTATTTAGTTGAATCACAGATTTGATTTTTGAAAAATGAACATTTTACATTTTAAATAAGTCAAAGTCAAAGTCAAAACGTTTATTTCAATTAGGCCATTAAACGGCACTTTTGAACGTCATCGTTTACAGTTCAGTAAAATAACAATTTTACATTAATAAAGTGACTCTACTGTCCATTCGGAAAGGTATATTCTTATGGAGAAGAACGGACAAGAAACTCACAAATACCAATACACACACACTATTTACAAATAAAAAATAAAACTCCTTACATATATTTATATATATTTTTTTATATATATATTTTTTTTATATTTTCCTAACTTTTTTACAACTTTAAGTCGTTTATGACGTCGAGTTTTTATATATTTTTTTATAATTATTTTTTCTTTACTATATGACTGTGAGATACAACATCACCCTTAAATTATATTCTTTCCAAAACGTTCAAATTCAATTTTTATTTATTGTCCAGTCAACTACAAGACTACACTGTGGTAGGTACAGAATTCCTTGACGCATTAAGTCCACCCATGTACCACTAATGTACATAAAGTTAAAATAAATAAATATCACCCGTATGTATATAAGTGATGAAATCTAACCTCGGTTTCCATAGGAATCCCGTGTTTTGATCTAATCAACCCAGATTTATATGTATAAATCATTGTTTTAAATAACTAAAACAATGCTTACACAATACCGCGCATTATTGAAACCAGAAGCGAGACAGTTTGTTATTAAATAACAAATTATATTCAAATAAACTGCTTTGATCTATTTAACCAACTTGACATCAAAAGGCAGGTGCTGTGTTTGTTAAAATCATATTTCATGGGAAAATAAATCTTGAAAACGTAAATGTGTTTTTTTTACTATTGGTAGGCACGCGTTTGGCCACTATCTCACCTGATGGTAAGCGATGATGTGGTCGAAGATGAAGCACGCTTGCCTAGAAGTAACCTATTCACTCTTGACTTAAAAACTGGCCAAGTGCAAGTTGAACTTGCACACGAAGGGTTCCGTACCATAAGCCGAAAAAAAATGTTCTTGTATGGGAGCCCCTTTTTTTATGCATTTTCATTTGCGACAACAGAAATACATCATCTGTGAAAATTTCAACTGTCAAGCTATCATGGTTCATGATACAGCCTGGTGACAGACAGACAGACGGACAGTGGAGCCTCATATACGTAAATATTGTTATAAATTTATATTTTCGTTTTAATAGTTACCCACTCAAATTATCTTTTTTGTTATAATAATTTGTATGACAATTGGCAAAACATAGCGCACTATTTAATTTTTAAGATCTTATGTGTTATTATTACCTATGTTATACAAATAAATGATTCTGATTCTGATTCTTAGGAATAGGGTCCCGTTCTTACCCTTTGGGTACCGAACCCTAAAAGACGGAGGTTCAGTTATTAATAAGCAGTGTTTGCAGTGAGCAGTCAGTCGTATCGGATCCCTCTGCGAATCGTTTCGCCATCACAGCGCATAATTTATCCGCTTACTGCAAACTTTATGAGGGGCATTCATCATTATTATATGGTGCTGTTATGCAGACGAACTGCAGAAGTTTAGGAGTTCGTAAAGCCAAATATTTATATAGCAGGGTTGCGGAATTTGTTCGAAAGAGTCACTGCGGCCCTGGAACGCAAAGGGCTTTAGAAGGAACACGAATGGTTTTTTTTTTTCTTAATGTATATACAAGGTGGAGTCGGTGGAAAGGAGCTCGTGGCTAAAGAATATCAGCCTCACGGGTCGATCAAGGTTAAGCAACGCTTGCCAAGGTTTGTGGATGGGTGACCATCTTAACATACCGAGTTTCCTCCGTGCCCCGGAAAGCACGTTAAGCCGTTGGTCCCGGCTGTCATTTGTATATCTTTGGCAGTCGTTACGGATTGTCAGAAGCCAGTAAATCTGACTCCAGTTTTGCCAAGAACTTCCGTGTTACCCAGTTGTGGAGGACTCGTAGGCAGCCGCTTCACGCAAAATACTGGTATTCAGCTGAATCCGGTTTGATTGGAAGCCGACCCCAATATAGTTGGGAATAAAGGCTAGGCAGATGATGATACAAGGTACAAGGAACATCAAAACACTGGCAATACTTGTTCAAATGTTCATACGAATACGTTGTCTTTTATCACAGATTCGATGTCACTAACTACAACAGACTGCTTGGAATATTTCGTCAGAATAGTAGCCACTATCCTTGACTATTTTGAGTTTTTTTGACGTTTTATGTAATTGGAAAGTTTATGTTTAACTTTTTGAACGCCAGAGCATAAACGCATCGGCGTGCCCCCAACGCCAAGCCACAAATTCGCCGTACTTTTTGTCACATATTTGTGACGTTTGGCGTACAGGGCACGCGCTTGCTTGTCATGTATACGTGACAATGCCGTTGGTTACCCTTTGGGTACGGAACCCTAAAAATAATTTGAGACTCGCACCAAACAAACAAAAGAGTAAAATTAATAAATTAATAAATGAAAACCAACTTTCATACCGAAACACAGAAAACACAATTTAAATATTAAGGACTCCTTTCAATGGTCACTCTTACTGAACCTTCTGTCCACATGTCTGCTCGCACATAACTCCTGAACGAGAAGTAATTGCTTACGCAATGCAGTTTATTTTAGAACCGTTTTGTGCCGTTTATTGATGCAACAATGTTTTACTTACTTCGTGAAAGTTTACTGAAAGAGCGGAGAAAAGACATCGGCATTTTTATGTTTTCCTTAACCGATACGTTGGTTTCCTCTACGCTCCTGGGTCGAGCTTCACGGTTACTGACAAATAAGCCACGTATCCACTAGGCAACATTTGAGGCGCGACATGATGCACAACATGTTGCTCATCATGTTGAAAGGCAATGAAGAACTTTTATTTAGTAACATTGTCAATGTTGCGCGCCTGCTGGCAACGTCGCGCGTTGTTGTGCAACGTTGCTGAACATGTTGGGCGTCATGAGTTGCACGTCAAACGTTGCCTATGGATTCGAGGCTATATTCGCACTTACACAGACTAACAATGTCGTCTGTGCAAGAGCGAGCGGAGCGAGCTCAAAAATTTTCTCGCCTCTGAGTTACTAGGTTTTGTTATATTAAATTCGGCTTTTCTAATATAATCTTCTAATCTCTCCATGTTTTCGTATGTTTTATTGAAAACCAGGTAGGTGCAAGTGCACCCCTTTGCATCCCCTTAGAGGTAGAGCTCCTTAGAGTTCTGAGTTGAGGTCATCATCATATCAGCCGAAAGTTGTCCACTGCTGGACATAGTCCTCCCCTAAGTGTCGCCACAAGAACCGGTTCTGCGCGACCCTACCCCGCGACCCTCACCAGGTCCTCGGTCCACCTTGTGGGAGGTTTCCAATGCTGCGTCTTCCGGTACGCGGTCGCCACTCCGGAACTTTTCGACCCCATCGACCATCTTTTCTGCTAGCAATGTGCCCTGCCCACTGCCACTTCAGTTTGGCGATCCTTCGGGCTATATCGGTAACTTTGGTTCTCTTGCGGATATCGTCATTTCTGATTCGATTACGCAAGGGAACTCCGAGTATTGCCCTTTGGGTGACTTTAAGGCCCATTGTGAGCGACCACGTTTCAGTTGAGTTGAGATAGGTACACGATAACTGGCAAATGCTTGCTGGACAGCTTTTCACTCAAATGTGTCTGGTTCTCTACTTAGAAGCTCATCTCAGACACTAATCTGCATGGTTCTTAAATGACTGATTTTAAATGCGAGGACTATGGTATGGAGGGTTTGGTGTCGGACTTAAAAGAATAGCACCATCCCGTCACTTCCCGTGGGTGTCGTAAGAGGCGACTAAGGGACTCACCAGAGAATGGGCAGCAACATTCTCTGTGCATTGCAACAGCTACACTGCGATCACCAACCCGCGGTCTGCTCATATATGATGACTGGCCTGTTGGTCGAGTGGTTAGTGACCCTGACTGCTAAACCGGAGGTCGTGGGTTCGATTCCCACTCAGGACAAATCTTTGTGTGATGAGCAAGATCATTTGTTCTGTGTCTGGGTGTAATTTGTCTATAATATGTAGGTATTTATTTAGAAATATATAAGTATGTTTATCAGTTGTCTGGTTGCCATAGCACAGGCTCTGCCTAGTTTGGGATCAGATGACCGTGTGTGAGTTGTCCCAAGATATTATTATTCTATTTATTTATTGTATATTACATATTAGTTAAATTTTTAAATATTTCTGTATAATAACAAAAAAAACATTTAAAAATATAAAAAATAGTAGCCCACCGGTATCGGGAACAGGGTCCAAGGTACCGGTGGTCAGGGCCCCTGAGAGAGGAACCTCCTCACTATGCGCGCCGTGTCCAGGAGTACTGCTTTCTGGATCAAGCCCTTGATCCAGCTGCCCAACGAGAGCCTCTTTAGATGTTGGTCGAGACTCTTGGCAATTATGCCATTGGCCGTCACGACTATCGGCACAATGACTGCTGTGTTCACATCCCACATGTCGACAACCTCGCGAGCCAAGTCAAGATACTTCGTTTGTTTATCTTTCTCAGTCTTCACGAGGTTCGCGTCATGAGGGACTGCTATATCAACAATCATTGCGCGACGCTCTAGTCGATCTATCACCACTATGTCAGGCTTATTGGCAAGAATAGTCCTTTAAATAGCCTTAAAATTCTAAGTTGGCCTACACGATAACTGACAAATGCTTGCACTGTCTGGAGAGACCCATTCAAACATGACGTCTCAGCTACTGTTGGTAGCTAATTTGATTGTTGGTTAAAGGTACCTACATCATTTATTGAAACCGGCCGTGAGAGTACTAATAGATAATACCGACGACATCTAGCTTAAACCGAAAAAAAAAAGTTTGTCGATTTGATTTATCTATTTAAGTTTTATTCCAACTGAGTGTTCAGAAACGCTATGTGACAATATACCAACCTAACAACACTATCATAGATAAAATTCAGAATATCTTTGAAACCGGAAACTAATATGATAAGTATAAATCTTAAAATCATCTGTAATCTTTTTGTTTATTCAAAGTACCATAAATAAACTTATAAGTGTATACCATAGACGAGGCACAGATTAAATAGACCATCTGTGTATGTTCAAAAGAGGATTATGTCTCTAAACCATAGATTATAGAACGTATAAAAAGATTTTGAAGCGTGTCACGGCATACATTTACCGTGTTTAGAAAAGATGATTTTAAATCGAACTTATTTGATTTGGGTTTGGTATTTTAGTAATTTAAACTTAGCTTTGTCCGTCGTTTCGTTCACTTGAGATTTTTTAATATTTTTTTAATGGACGGGAATTCAAATCACTTCTTCCGCTTTGGGTGGAGCGGAAAGGCGTGTCAGACTCTTACTGACTAAAACCCATCCGTGTTCCTTCTAAAGCCCTTTGCGTTCTAGGGCCGCGGTGACTCTTTCGAACAAATTCCGCAACCCAGGCTCTGGCCCTAGCGGGCCCCGTCTCCATTCTGATATATCTTTGAGGCGGGCGTGGAACACAACGCGTCGTCGACCCGGGCGTGGATCCTATCGATCGGTGAGCCTAATAATAGGGTCGAACCTATTTCCAACAACCGGACATTAAATGGATGGATTGTGTGAGGAGTGATATGAAAGGGAAGGGAGTTAGTGATAGCGTGACGGCTGACAGGACAGAATGGAAGAAAAAGGGGTGCGCCGACCTTGTGTAACATAGTACGGTGCAGCTAAATACCAGGAATTACCACCCCATTTTTTTATTGTGAGTAGCCTCTTGCTATTCAACCTAGGAGGTTGGTGACTGCTTAACCGGACTTGCCTGTAGCGACCTTAATATAAATATTAAAGCCTCCAGCCAGGGCTTACTAAAAACTTATAAACTAAGCGATTACACGCTAAGGGCACTCCCTGTGGGGTACGGGCCTCGGTTTAGGGCGACGCTGGGGGGAGGACAGCTAGGTACGAGCTGGTGAGAACTAGTTTACCTCCCCAACCCAGTAAATAACATTGTAATTTACTAGCCCGCGCTTTTGCCCGCGACTTCAAACGCGCATATCCTGCTTTTTCCCGATCCCGTAGGAATTTCGGGAAATCTCTTAGTGCTCCCATACACTCCCCAAGGAACCTATATGCCAAATTTCAGATCTCTAGGACCAGTACTTTCGGCTGTGCGTTTGCCTGTCAGTCACTCAATAACGGAAAAAAATTAAGTATATTGATTTCTTGTTATTTAATGAAAGAAAAACATTCCAATATAAAATGAGTGCTCTCCATAAAAACTTCAGGAGCTAGGAGGTTAAATAAAGCGCAATATATACCTTTCAATGCTTCGTTATATTTTTCATAACACTCTATTTAATAAAATTACTAACCAAAACATGTTGACGTTTCATGGCGGGAACAATCACGAATGCCACAGATTAAAAATCCCCGCCACATAAAACTAATGCTCGTTCACTTTAAGTAATTTAAATTCAACTATATTAAAAATGGAACATCCGAAATAAATACTTAATGCTTGTTCAGTTTTAGTAGTTTGATGTTCAGATTTAAAAATAGAATATCAGCATAATAATAAAAGATAACATCCAATATCGTGAACTATCTTTCAAGTAGCTATACATTACTATACCTTTTACTTTCGATCAGCGTGGAAGTCGAAGTCGAAGCCTGAAGCAAACGACTTTAGTTTAAACACAGTTTTAATTAAACTTAGTATTTGCATTGATTAATATCCGTCTGCAGTGGTACAGGCGAAAAGGGAAAAGTGAGTTACTTTGATAGTCAAGACGGGTAGTCTGAAGCCAGAAAATCTGACACCAGTCTTGGCATGGGTTTGGCCAGTGTAATCATAATCAGCTACATCAGATTGGAAGACGATCCCCAAATAGCTAAGAAACGGATATGTAGACTGATTATTTCACAGAATTTTGGTGAAGAGAATAAAGCTGTGACAGACGGTCAGACAAACACACCAGTGATCGTTTTCTTATATGGACTCAAACTCAAACTCAGAGCATTTATTTCAATGAAACCATTACAGGCACTTTTGAATACTCTAGGTCGGTCTGTCCAAAGAGATGAAGCTAATTACACGTTCCAAAGCGTAGATCTCTATGAAGAAGAACGTGCAAGAAACTCCACGGACACTCTTTTAAATCAATGTTTTTTTACAATGATATGGTTACATTATTCGTGTGAAAATTATACAAACAAACATATATGTGAGAACGATGTAGAAAGACTTGCACGATCAAGTGTGCGAAGTAAAAAAAAGGAACAATTCAAAGAACAAATAATTAAAATAAACCGTGGCAGCTGAGACATGACCAGTCCTAGCTGACGGCGCTCGCTCAGCAATATGACGCCTGCGCTAGCACCATTCGGCTCAACCACTTTGAAGAGTGCCAAATGATCCAGCACCATCAGCCAGACTTCTAAGTGAGCATGACACTACCAACCGCCAGGGCACGTCAAAGTTCAAGTCAAAGAAAAGATATAGTTTAAGGTATATAGTACTCACACGTGAGCCGTTAATGCATGAAATTATACAATGCTAAATTAATAATCGAGCAAAAATTTATTACAATCAGACAAACATAATATAACTATATACTATCCTAAAACTATTTACATCTACTAAACATAAGTATGTACATATACAAGAACAAAGTACACTCAGGCGTCAAAGTATTCCTCCGCATCGCTGTCATCCGGAAACGTGCCCAGAAGACTGGCAGCATTGCCACGTTGAATGGCAATGCCAATTCTTTGAGCAAAGAACGAGCCAGCCCTCTGGTCACGCAAAATGTCGATCAGTCGGCGAGATATGTCCTTGAAAAGGAGACGCGCACTCGGACCACATGATCCAAGCGTTTCGACCCCAAACGGCTCAAAACTGTAATTCTCAATAAGGTTACAATATTTGCGCCGCTTGAGGGCCTAAATTAATTGAGTCTATACAATGAAAATTGGACGGTCTTACAATATTCAGCGAGTCTAACTGATAAAAGATTAGTTTGTGCGCCCTACTGGCTGTGGAGCAGGACCAGCATTGAGCCAAGCATTTTTAACTTCAATGTAATCTCCTACTTATAATATTCTTGCCTGCAATGATTTGAATATATATATTATTATTATTATACTGACAAACCACGCAAAATAAGCAAGCATGTAATATACTCGTATGTGTGTACAATAAAGAATTAGGGAAGGACAAAAAATATAAATGCACGATCTTGCAATAACCATAAATATCAATCAAAAAATGTTTGTGTCATATCATAATTATAGCCAATCAGAAACGACTTCCCATTCCTCTGTTCATTCACTCACTCTCGTTCGTTCGTGAGTTTATTTTAGTTAAGTTAAATATCAAGTTACTGTTATTGATGCGAGCTAAATCGGCTCCTAAGTGGTAACTTTAAACGTTTCTAATTTTATTACTTGTGCATTCCATTGCTGGGGAGTTTGTTGCACCACTTCTTCTTCCCAGCTAAAACACTAGGAAGTGGTGACGAGCGGGCGTTTTGGGGGACTGTCTTTATGTAGAACTTTGACGTTCAAAAAGTGCTGGCACTCAGCCTAATTTGAATAAATGACTTTTGATTTTGATTTTTTGATTTTTTTTATTGCAATTATTACGAAGTTGTTCCTTAAAACGGGTGAGAAAGCTTATGTGATTGAAAATGAGGTTTATGATGTTACTGATGGCCTCATCTACACTAATATGATAAAGAGGATAAAATTGTATTTTTGTGTGTGTGTATGTTTGTAATGAATAAACTCAACCACTGTGCCGATTTCAAAAATTCTTTCGCCATTGGAAAGCTAAATTATCAGCGAGTCATAGGCTATATTTTATACCCGTATTCCCACGGGAACGAGAACTACGCGGGTGAAATCTAGTATAAAATTCATCAACATCATATCAGCCGAAAGACGTCCACTGCTGGACATAGGCCTCCCTCAAAAGGGGAGGGGTTTGCCATAATCGCCACGCTTGGCAAGCGGGCTGGCGATCGCAGTGTAACTGGCCGTCTGTCTGCCAGTCTGTCAAGGCAAATACTTCTTTTTCCTCAACATAAATTAAGCTGTTAAATCAAATAATAAAAAATACAACCATATGTCATGTGCAGTGATTGGATAATCGGGCGCTAATATTCCTAAACTTCACTTTTATTCCCACGAAATTATAATACGGACATGCTTTTAAGTCGGTTCAGGCATTTAGAAGTTACATACAAACATTAAAAATATTACACTCCTTTTGTTGGGCAGTCGTGTAGTAAATACAACACATTGACCACATTGTGCCCATTATAATTGTTTATGGATAGGTATTCCATTTGTTTTGAATAAAATAAAGATACTAAATCAAAATGACCACTGCTATAATTTCATTAAGTTTGTTATAGTTGGTTTTACAAAAGTCAAAAGTCAAAAAGTCAAAAAAGTCAAAACGTTTATTTCAATTAGGCCATTAAACGGCACTTTTGAACGTCATCATTTACAGTTCAGTAAAATAATAATATTACATTAATAAAGTGACTGTACTGTCCATTCGGAAAGGTAGGTTCTTATGGAGAAGAACGGACAAGAAACTCTATAAAAACAATACAAAATTGGTCAATCCCGGGAACACGGGATTACTTATTTATTCAGAAAGGAATGTCCATATTATTCTTTCACGGGAAGAAGTTTAGGTATATAAGCGCTTGATTATCCAATCCCTGGTCATGTGCGAAAATTTTGAATACTCGAAAATATCTAGATACGAGTTTGTGTGTACCGGTGCTTATTATTTTCGTTGTTATATTATTTCCCTTGTTATTTAGTGAAGTAAAAAACGTCCTAATACAAAGTCAATCAGGCAATCATTCGAACATCATTTTTTTTTTTAATTTTTTTTTTGCCTCTTCTACTATGAGTACACTTTAAAATTTACGAGAAATCACTCCAGATTTAAGTTTAAGTGCCTCATCAATTAAATAAGAGCACTT
This sequence comes from Mamestra configurata, assembly GCA_002192655.3. Classification (NCBI taxonomy): domain Eukaryota; kingdom Metazoa; phylum Arthropoda; class Insecta; order Lepidoptera; family Noctuidae; genus Mamestra; species Mamestra configurata. The sequence goes on from NDFZ01005173.1 coordinate 160,694, forward strand.
CATGCACTATATTGTACGCATAAACTGCTATGGAAACAGTAAGAAAAAATAAAATAATTAAAAATTACAGTAAAAATTGCGAAAAATTACAACTTGTGATAAACAGTGACATTATTTTACAAAACACAATTCAAGATTCTTTTCATGGTAGGTACAGATGTAAGAAATGTATCAATATCGTCATCGTGCTTTTTGTGTACAGCATACATTGTGAAAAGTGAGCAATGCTGCCTTAAATTGGTATTGCTTTTTGGCATCCAAAACAGCCATATATCATTACTTCTTGGTAGATTTCGTGGCATGTGGAAGGATACCCTTTTTTTTTTTTTTAAGGATGGGAAATCATCAAATGACTCTTCCGCTCTGGGTGAAAAACCCATCCGTGTTCCTTCTAAAGCCCTTTGCGTTCCAGGGCCGCGGTGACTCTTTCGAACAAATTCCGCAACCCTGGCAGGCTCTGGCCCTAGCGGGCCCCTTCTTTTATGCTGACATCTCTTTGAGGCGCGCGTGAAACACAACGCGCCATCGACCCGGGCCTGGTGGTGATCGGACAGCGAGCCACCCAATGCTCGCCGTCCGCAGGCCATGGAAGGATACCCTACTAAACAAATCAGGACAGTTCAAAGAGCCTGTTACTAGTTTTTCAAGGAAGATTAAATCAAACATACCGTACCGTTTCTCTAACTACGTAGACCGTTATGTTCATTACAACATGTTTAATTTATTTCATCCAAGTTTGTAGCAGTAGATGATATATACAATGCAGAGATTTAAACACTTTAAGCCCTTAACCGACAGCTTAATAAAGACAATGCCTGACTCGCTACACACGTAATTTTACGTTATATTTGTAAACTTAATGTACAATAGTGGTACATGAGCGGACTTAATGCATCAAGTCATTCTCTACGAGTCAACCTTTGGGTTACAAAGACTATACTGTGGTAGGTTTACAACAAATAAAAATAAATATTGAAATAGAATTTTGTTTCGGAAAGAATACACAAATAATATATAATAAGTAATAATAAAATATATGTATGTATATATGCTAAAATAATAATAAACTAATAAATATGGAATATCTTAACGACATCATCCGACGAGCTCTTGTCACCGTCGGCGTTCCGGCTGTGTTAGAACCCAATGGCCTGGCACGCGACGATGGCAAGAGACCGGACGGCATGTCGTTATTTCCATGGAAGATGGGTAGGCCATTAGTGTGGGACGCTACTTGTGTCGATACTCTTGCGCCATCCCATCTTCCTAGCTCTTCGTGCTGTGCTGGCGCTGCCGCTGCGGCTGCAGAGAACCTCAAGCGGCGGAAATATAATAAACTTGTTGGTAGTTATATTTTCGAGCCGTTTGGGGTTGAAACTCTCGGGTCTTGGGGTCCGAGTGCACATAACTTATTTAAAGATCTCTCAAGGCGCTTAGTTGACACTTCACGTGACCCAAGGGCTGGCTTTTACCTTGGTCAAAGAATAAGCATTGCCATACAACGTGGCAATGCCGCCAGTCTTTTGGGTACACTTCCAGTCGACAGCGATGCGGATGAATTTTTTGACGCCATATTTTAGGGTTTATTTAGTTAGGAGATTTTATTTTTATTTCTAGTGTATATAGTTAGATAAATATGATATGAAATAATCTTACTGATTAAGAGAATTCATAATAATCATGACGAAGGACAACTAAGAATGACAAGCTTTTATGTAGTGTTGTCGGATTTTACGCTTAAAGGAAAATTTAGATTCTGTTGAAGCAGTTTTTAGTGCGTACAAATTCCAATTTGGTACTCCAACACTGTTCCAAATTATACTTGTCGTCTGCCTGTGAAGTGTCGTGGCGCTTGAGATAAATCAACGGTACCTATCAAATCAAAACTAAAAAAAAAAACTCAAAGCATTTATTTCAATTAGACTATTTACAGGTACTTTTGAATTGTCAAGGTGGGTCGGTCAAAAAGATGAAGCTCTTTGCACGTTCCAAAGCGTAGATCTCTATGGAGAAGAACGTGCAAGAAACTCCACGGACACTTTTTTAAAAATAATATTTAATACAAAGTTATGGTTACATCAGTCCTGTTGAAATTATGTATATATGTGAGAACGATGTAAAAGACGTGCAGGATAAAAGCGTCCGGAGTGAAAAGAACAATTCAAAGAAACAATTAAAATAATCTAGAGGGTTAGGATACGTACTACTGCAAATCAAGTCATCAATAATTGAATTACAACACCTCACAAAGAACATCCTACTAATATTATAAACGCGAAAGTTTGTATGGATGGATGGATGGATGGATGTTCGTTACTCTTCCACGCAAAAACTACTGAATGGATTTTGATGAAATTTGGCACGGTAGTAGATTATAGTCTGGATTAACATATAGGTTACTTTTTATCCCGGGAATATGTTCCCTTGGGATAATTTTCGACAATCACACGGGCGGAGCCGCGGGCGGCAACTAGTACAAAATAAAGCAATCTAAAATTTGGCACAATGGTAGATTATAGTCTGGATTAACACTTAGGTTACTTTTTATCCCGGGAATATGTTCCCTTGGGATAATTCTCGACAATCACACGGGCGGAGCCGCGGGCGGCAACTAGTACAAAATAAAAGCAATCTAAACTCGTCTGCGCGACTGTACCGCCTTCTTGCAAGCTATCAAGTGAAACTATTCGACGAACGCGAACGCCAGCAAGTTGTGCTACTTCAAATAATTACTGAGTTCGACAAGTATTTGCAACTATTTCTAATTTGTTTCACGGAGTTTTCGAGTTGAGAGTGAATAGGTTACTTGAAGAAGAACATACACCGTCTTCGGGAGGTTTGGTGTTTAACTTCAAAGGGTTATTTATACCCATATTTTTAACAGACTTAAAAAAAAAGGGTTCTCAATTGGGCTGTATTTTTTTAAAATGTTTGTTACCTCGTAGCTCCGTCATTTGTGAACCGATTTATGATCTTTTTAATGTAAAAGGGTACCTATACGTTCAGATTGATCCTATATAAATTTCAGGAAAATCGGTTTTAAAATCTAAATTGCTGGAGAAAATAGAAAATAATACTAAAAAGTGTTTTTTTTTTTTTTTTACAAAAAACACAATCGACTTCCAAATAAATAAAAAAAACTACTTGATTGGTCGCCAGTTTATGTCAGTCCACAATTTCTCGGAATGACTTTAAAAGATAAGAGATGTGGGACCAACACTGAAATCACGAAAAAAATTCGACTGCCCCATACATTTCTGTGCGCATATAACTCGACAAAATGTACTGAACGGCAGATTTTTTTTCGCGATTTTGTGGTTGGTCCCATAGTAATGGTTGTTCATAATGATGAGTACAGTAACTCCTTAAGAGGTATTGCGTTTATTCGGTTACACGTTGTAGTTGGTAACACGCTGTAACGCGCCCATCGCATGAATTCTAATTTCAACTAAATCGATTTGGCTTGAATGTTTAAGCTGTGACAGACGGGGAGACAGGTATACATATTAGTGATGATGATGGAACCAAAATAATAACACCATGTTTTTCCAAACGGAATCCTTTGATTTGTCCGTGGTTACGTTACACCTCACTGCCCCCGCTGACCCGAGGTGGCCCGCAGAGGTGGGCCACCACCAGCCGGGGATTACGGAAGTCGCATAATTACGTTCCCACGATCCTGCGATCCCCGGCGTAGGTGGGAGATGGAACACCTGGGTGGTTTTAGTCATTAAGAGTGTGACCCCTCCGCACGAATTGCATATGCATGCATTTTCGCCGCGCGGTAGAGAGAGAGGGGGATATTACTTCCTCTCCTACGCCGAGGTCTACTCTCCCTACGTCTTACGAATTTTCGATCAGGTCACGTGTCCTGACACGAGTTAACATTTTTTACCCATCCCAAAAAGTGCACAACGCCGCCAAAGAAGTTTTCACTTCAAAAAATTATTTTTCCTACCACTATTTTTCATTCCTTATTTTTCTCTCACGGCACCCACTGGCTTGGAACGCCACCATTTTCCTTAGCAGACACCTAATAAATACTCCTGTTTAATTTTCTTCCCCTAGATTGCACATTTAATGCCCCTTACGCTGCGTCCAATGCGGGCTTGGCAGAGAGCCAGGACTGCGCTATGCGGACAATTGATCAGTCTTATTGAAAACTGTCCCTTTGATTTAGTAGTTAAATCGTAGAGGAAAATTTGGAGAGGATTTTCGGTGAAATTTTGGGAGATAATTTTATTATGCTGCTGATTTTATTATGAACTAGCTTTTGCTCCGACTTCGTCCGCGTGGAATAGTTACAGGCAGAAATTTTTAATTTTCAATAACGCGTTTATTTATTTTTTACCAATGACTTAAAAAATATTCATGGTGATATCACGCTAATATCACATCACATAAATTTTATAAAAAAACTAAAGTTTGTGAGTGTGTGTGTGTGTGTGTGTTTGTTACTTCATCACGCGCAAACGGCTGGACCAATTTTGATAAAATTTGGTATGCAGGAAGCTGACACTCTGGATTTACGATTATTATGGAAAGACGTCCAGTTCTGGACATAGGCCTCCCCAAGTGTCGCCACAATGACAAGTCCTGTGCATCTCGCATCCATCGGCTACCCGCGACCCTCACCAGGTGCACGCTCCACCTTGTGGGAGCCGCGCTAACGTCTTCCGTTACGCGGTCGCCACTCCAGAACTTATTGGCCGCATCGACCATTCGTTCTGCGTGCAATGTGCCCTGCCCACTGCCACTTCAGTTTGGCGATCCTTCGGGCTATGTCGGTAGCCATGGTTCTCTTGCGGATATCGTCATTCCTGATTCGATCACGCAAGGAAACTCCGAGTATTGCCCTCTCCAATTGCCCTTTGGGTAACTTTGAGTGTTCTTGGGACATAGGATTCTCTTCCTAAGAGTATGTTCCCTTGGAATAATTTTCGTCTTTGATGCGAGCAAAGCGGGCAGAGCTAGTCACATCACACTAATATTATATTAGCGAAAGTTTGTGAGTGTGTGTGTATGTTTGTTACTTTTTCACGCGGAAACGGCTGGACCGATTTAGATGTAATTTGGGATAGAGATTGTTTGAGTCCCGGGAAAGGACATAGGATATTTGAATTTTTATCCCGGGAGTATGTTGTTATCCCTTGGCATAATTTTCGACAATCACGCGGGTGGAGTCGCGGTCGGTAGCTAGTATTTAATAAAAGCAAAAGTGAGCGTTATATTCGTCGATTTTGTAGAATTTAGGTACATAGATAGATGGAACGAGGAAGGGAGGAGCTCATGGCCAAAGAATAACAGCCGCACGGGTCGATCTTCAAGGTTAAGCAACGTTTGCCAAGTTTGGTCTGTGGATGGGTGACCATCTTAACATACCGAGTTTCCTTCGTGCCTCGGAAAACACGTTAAGCCGTTGGTCCTGGCTGTCATTTGTAGATCTTTGGCAGTCGTTACGGATTGTCAGAAGCCAGTAAATCTGACTCCAGTCTTGCCAAGTACCCAGTTAATGGGTTGTGGAGATCTGGTGGGCAGCCGCGCCACGTTAAATACTGGTATGCAGCTTCTTCTTCTTAGCGTGTTGGTGGCAAATACAATTATCAAATTTTATGCTTGGCCCAGTACTCAGCAACGGCAACACCGTTCGCTGACGCAGTCATAAGGTCTTCACATGTACAGGTAACAGGGCATGCGGCGCAAGACAAGAGGTGAGCCATAGACTGCGGAGCGAAGAAGAAGAAGAAGAAGAATGCATTTATTTGTCAGAATATTGTACAAAGTTGTTATATGGATAATATTAAGATCATAATATTCTGCCGTTTCCGGCGTACAAATATGGTTTATAAAATTATGGATCATCATTACATTAATACATTAAAATTAAATTATTAATCATTATAAATAATTTTAATAAATTGGACAATAGTTGTAAAAAGGATCAATTATATAAGTCAAAATTCAATTTGGTCAAGGAGATAAAATATGTTTTATAGGCAATGTCAAATATTTAGGTCAATTTTTCATTCATGAAATCGTCAGTCGAGTAATAACATTTGCTTAAAAGAAAGTTGAATAATTTACATTTAAAAGTTCTGAGGTTTAGAGTTTTGACACCACACAAACACTGAAGATCGGAGCCATCCGAGAACCTCCACTTGAGGAGGTTATCTTTAGTGCGACCGATCTGCGTGCGAAGTCTATTTAGGATTTTGCAGGTCGGCAACGGCTGCGTATTCCCAGGTGGGTGGTTCTCCGAGGGCACGATGAACTAATCAGGAGATTTGAGCTTCTCTCGCCAAAGCTCACATCTTTCCGAGGAGGTGTTGCCGGTAGATGGACTCACGCATCCAAAAAAAACTTTTGTATTCAGCTGAGTCTGGTTTGACTGGAAGCCAAAGTCAAAGTCAAAACGTTTATTTCAATTAGGTCATTAAACGGCGCTTTTGAACGTCATCGTTTACAGTTCAGTAAAAATAATAATATTACATTAATAAAGTGACTCTACTGTCCATTCGGAAAGGTAGATTCTTATGGAGAACAACGGACAAGAAACTCCATAGTTACTCTTCTGAAATAATGATTTTACAAAATTTGGTATACAAAAATTGATTTAATATTATGTGAGGACGATGCACCCAGAGTATGCTACTTATAAGAACAAAGTATCACCAGCAGAGGTAACCCACCAACAGCAGAGCCGACCCCAATATAGCTAAGAAAAGGCTAGGCAGATGAGTTGGGACCCTGGTCTTATATGCTACTTTATCGCAAGCGAATCCCCTGCCAGCAGCCAGTAATTCACTCTTCCTTCTTTGTTCAGTCTATTTCTTTGTGGAATTCGCTACACCAGGAAATTAGGATGGTCACCAACCGATTAATTAGCCTTCAAAGTTAAAGTTCGCGAACATATTCGGAAGAAGTTGGCAGTAGTATCATCACATCGCTAATGTTTTCCAATTACCTATTTGTTGTAATTGTTTAAGTATTTCATGTACCTATTTATCTTGTTAATTTGAGTATTTATTATATATTTATATTGTATGTATAGTTTATATATTCGTATTATTTATTTAAATGTTTGTATGTATTAATTAAATATCAATCGCTTTTTATTCACCATATTGCACCTACCACCATTCTCTGCATCACCCAAAGGTTGACTGGTAGAGAATGCCTATGGCATTAAGTCCGCCTCTGTACATTTGTGTGCGTAAAGTGTAAATAAATAAATAAATAAATAATTAATTGTTAAAACCTCACCAGTAAGTGAAAAATATTCGTATTTTCTTCACCAGTTGTTATATTATTCCTTTCCTTTTAGTTACAATTTTATAACCACTATGTTTTCTTTTTAGCTACAATATTTAAGCTTCATTTTCCACTACTTTCTAGTTTTATATAATACATGCTGTAAAACTCTATAATAGGCTTCAAAACCCCATATGACAGTGTTATCACACCTTGAACATTGTAAAACTAAAGCTGTTGAGTTTCCTATCAATATATATATAGTTTCCTAGCTCTTCGTGCTGTGCTGGCGCTGCCGCTGCGGCTGCAGAGAACCTCAAGCGGCGGAAATATAATAAACTTGTTGGTAGTTATATTTTCGAGCCGTTTGGGGTTGAAACTCTCGGGTCTTGGGGTCCGAGTGCACATAACTTATTTAAAGATCTCTCAAGGCGCTTAGTTGACACTTCACGTGACCCAAGGGCTGGCTTTTACCTTGGTCAAAGAATAAGCATTGCCATACAACGTGGCAATGCCGCCAGTCTTTTGGGTACACTTCCAGTCGAGAACGATGCGGATGAATTTTTTGACGCCATATTTTAGGGTTTATTTAGTTAGGAGATTTTATTTTTATTTCTAGTGTAAATAGTAAGTTAAGTATTTATGGAATAAAGAAGTTATATATAATTAAATTAATAATTTAATTAAGCTCGTATTATACACAGACAGCTTTTTCAGTTCAAATTCTGCTCTCAAGCCGTAATAAAAGTCAATTGCAATAAACAACACCGCCTTTTTTAGGGTTCCGTACCCAAAAGCCAACGGGACACTATTACTAAGCATCCGCTGTCCATCCGTCTGTCTGTCAGCGGGCTGTATCTCATGAACCGTAATAGGTGAACAGTTGAAATTTTCAGTGTGTATTTCTATTGCCGCTACAACAACAACTTAAATTAAATTAAAAATTAAAGGAGGCTCCCATACAAGAGACGCGTTTCGATGTACGAGTATGGTACGGAACCCTTCGTGTGAGAGTCCGACTCGCACTTGGCCGATTTTTTTGAGTTTATTGAGTTCATACAGACAGACATGTGGCGGGTATAGTGTTTTATAATATGTAGTAATAGTGACACAGGTTCAAATTGAGTCGAGTGTGTATTTCGGTTGCCGTTATAACAACAAATAAAATAAAAATCTTGAACGATGGTACGGAACCCTTCATGCGCGAATCCGTTTCGCACTCGGCCGGTTTTAAAATTAGATCCATCTTTTTCTTCATCACCTATTAGAAAGACGCCCTTATCGTCTCCTGCCGACCCTCTTTTGACAAAGTGCGCAATAATACAGTATTTGCTCAACTGTTTCCGAATGATAATTGATATTAATAGCTTTAGGGAGGGCAGGGGAGGACCATAATGTAGTATTTATTTTTGGTCTGGGAATAAAATTGTACCGTGTAGTTGGACCAAAGGTGTGTGGGTTAACGCGGGCAAAATATGGATGCACTACGGGCATAATCGAAAAGTCGTTTATTCAAAAACAGCATACATTTTGAATGGTAAACTCTCGAAATTGGTACCCAAGATACAGGCTTGCCTAGTTTGGGGCCAATGTTATGTAACAAACAAAAATTGGGCTGAGTGCCATGCCAGTAGTTCTGAACGTCAAAGTTAATGTAAAGGCAGTCACCCAAATCGGCCTCCCGTCACCACTTCATAGTGTTTTAGCTGGGAAGAAGAAGGTAAGTAAACTGCCCCGCAAGATAACGAACTATCTCTGCTTAACCCTTAAGGACAAACAGGCGTGATTTTACATTTATATTATGTCTGTATTATTCGACAAATTATAGTTTGGATCTTTTTATAAGGTCCCATTAAAATATATGGACAATCTTTTAGAAATCATTCAGTTATGGAGATATGCGGTACATAGAGTAAAGTCCCACATACCTCCACTGGAAATGGGAGGATCGTCCGACCAGACGGTGTCTGGTGGGCAACTGCCCTATAGTTGATATTCGGACTGTTGTATATGTTCAAATCGCACGGAGAACTTTGCTTGCGCGATGCAGGATTTCGTTGTTAGTTCGTCGTAGATGGCGCTGCGGTTCTTTTTGTTGCCGTACAAATTTCGCTTCTTAGTTTTTCATGTGGCGGCATTGATGCCACTACACAGTCACCACCAAAATAAGGACGATGGTAAAAAACTCAATAAGAAAAAAAACAGCCCGCGAAAATACACTAAAAAACTATTTCACAAAAAATACAACCCACTTCCAATTAAAAAAAAAAACACTACAAGGTATAAAATCTTAATTTCCAGATCTTTTATTTGGAAGTCGGTTGTATTTTTTTGTGAACAAGTTTTTTATTTTACACTTTTTAGCGGTACACACACACCCACACCTAACAACACCACTGGAGAGTCACAGAAAAGCAAAACACGCAATTTCGTTTACTTGGATGATATATTTTCTCTTACCTTCAGCTATTTTAATTTAAAAACCAAAGTACTGACCCAATTTTGATGAAATTTCTATTGGACCAATCGGAACGTTTATCCTTTCACATGAAGGAAGAATTTTACAAATCGGTTCATAAATGACGGAGTTATGGTAACAAAAAAAAATAAAAAATACAACCGTATTAAGACACTCCTCTTTTGTTTGATGTCGGTTAAAAATGTTGGCAATTTATTATTTTGGGTCAAAATAAAATCACTTTAATCAGTGTTTTTTTTTATTAGACGTACTGAACGCTGTGTTTTTGTCCATTATTTGAATGGGACCTTTATATGATTATACCGGGCTCCGCAAACGTAGTGAATATCTATTTAATCCCTTATGATTATAATTTACTGACACAAATAGATCTGCCTGCTTTTTCCCAACTAAGTTGGGATCAGCTCCCAGTCTAGCCGGATTCAGCTGAATACCAGAAATCACAACCCAGTAACTGAGTCATTTCATTTCATTAACAATTTTTACATTGTATCGAAATTTTACACTGAATTATAAATTTAATATTAAAATAATAAAATTAAACACTATAAAAGTTTTTTTGAACAAATAATTATTACAGATTATTATAAAATTACGGTAACCAAAATAATTTCATTAAAAAGTACAACATTTGCAATTCCTTGTTATAAGTTATATGTCAAAAATAAAAAATATCGAAACAATAAATTAACGCGATATGTACATCTTGGAAAGGCTAGTGTCAGAATTTCTGGCTTTTGACTAACCGTACCGACTGTGTAAGATCTTCCAATGACAACTGGGAAATACTTCCCGTGGCATGCAGGAATTTCGGTATGCAATTAATGTTCACCCGTCCACCAACCGATTTCGCAACAGCTACTAACCAAACAAATTACAGTCATACGGTCATATATTCTTGCCCCTATAACTTCCCGTGGTTGTCGTAAGAGGCGACTAAGAGAATCACCAGAGAATGGGCAGCAGCATTCTCTGTGCCTTGCAACAGCGTGATTGCGATCGTCAAGCGTAGCGATTATGGCCCTTTGGGGGAGGCCTATGTCCAGCAGTGGACGTTTTCTGGCTGACATGATGATCACTCTTGACTTAGATCCTCAGGTTGTAGCTATCAGGAACAAGGCTTGGAACCGGTTTTAAAATAACCGGTTATTAAATGTTATAAATCGGTTTTATCGTTTATTTCGTTCGGAGTCGAAACGTTAAAAGAGCGTTATGAAGAACCCTAATTAACCGGTTTATGCCGCGAGAGCCGAGCGACACGCGGCGTCAGCTTTCGGCGGGGCAGTAGTGCAGCCGATTCATATACTTTAGCACGGCTGCGTATTGGAGGTAGGCGACAAAAACCGATCAAAACCGGTTAATTCCACAAAACCTATTTACGAACTTGTGTAGGTTATAACCGTTTAATTGGGGTTAAAGGTGGAACAAAACCGAAATACCGGTTCGATTTTTTTTAAGCCGAAGCCCTGATCAGGAAACACAGACTCCAGAAGTTGATTCGACAAATCACACACACTAATACCCAGACCAGAAAACATGATTTGCAGAACCTTTACTTTAACCACGTGCCAGTGTATCAATTTATTCGATTCAAAGCAATTGTAACGCACCCACAGGGGAAGCCAGGATCTTCTAAGCCACAATAATTTAAGTACAAAGCACAGTTTAAGAGACTTTTCTGAGGATAGAAAAGCTATTGAGCGGAAACGATCATTGGACGAGAAGACGAGACGGTGCCGCTGGCGAGATTGTGGGGTGACAATGAACTAGATATGGCCGGGGAGAGTCCGGAACAGTGGGGTGTATTGAGACCCAATGTTGTTTAGAAGTTTTGTAGGTTAGTCTTTAGGATCTTTAAATCAAGAGAATAGTATATATATCTTATATATAAAATTCTCGTGTCACAATGTTAGTTACCATACTCCTCCGAAACGGCTTGACCGATTTTATGAAATTTTATATGCATATTCAGTAGGTCTGAGAATCGGCTACTATCTATTTTTCATACCCCTAAGTGATAAGGGTTGTCCACCCCTGACATTTTTTTTTATTTGTTAGACAAAATTTTTATTTTTTCATAATGTGGCATTTCAAAATACATACAACCCTAAATTTTCAACCTTCTATCACCAAACCCTATTTTTCAATAGCGATATTAGTACTTTAATTATTTTCTCCACTCGATCAGTTATTCTAGACTATTTATTAGAAAAATAAATAGAATTGTAAAAATGTTTTAGTGTTGGGAAGCCTATTTATTGAGGGAGGCTTTTAGGCTTTTATTTAACACCACGCTACGGCCAATAGGAGCCGAGCATTCATGACAAATGTGACGCAGACGAAGTTGCGTGAGTCAGCTAGTAATAAATATAATCATTTCTTTTTTTTTTATAGTATGTTATATTTAACGTTTTTTTGTCTTTTTTATATGTTAGCATAACTTTTACACACCATGTCTTACATCTCTTTTATTCGACTCTCCTTTCGCAGGTATGCTGGAAGAGATTTCTTTAGAAATAAGCATCACCTTTGTACCTATTTTTCTGTGTACCCCTTCTTCTTATCCATTTGTTAAATAGATAGATAGATAGATAATATGGTTTATTTCTCTCATAAAGGTACATTGTTACAGTAATTAATTTTTCTTATTCTGCCTTATGGTAGAACCTTTGTGAGAGCTGGAGTCTGTACTAGTTTCGGGACCTGTATGACAGATCTCCAGGCTCACACCCCTATGAACATGATCATATTTTACGGCATCTTAATTCCGATTATACATACACTGTTAGCTTAATAACAATTCTGAAAGAGAGGTACCTTAATCTATAATAGAAGTAGGGTTATATTTGTGAAGTGTTATTATTGTAGGATTGTGTGTGTAGTGTGTGAATGTGTGAGTATGTTTTGTGTTAGTGCATGTAAGTCCTGTGCAAATTTCTGCTTTTTAGTAAAACTAAGTGGGAGGTATGTTAATTTTTTATTTAATAGTTTGGATGATCCTTTCTGTACCTTCATAGTCCAAATGTGTGTACATAAACTGTTAAATAAATAAAAATAATTGCTTTCCATCCAGTGAAGTTGTGGTCGAACGCAAAAATATCAATGAAAAAATGCGTTTCATTTACTTTATTGAAGACCAAGATAAAAAATACACAGGTAAAATAAACTTTAAACTAAAAATATATCATATTCATTTATAATGTATTTTATGAGTTCCGCTAAACTATAGTTTTATTATTTTTTAAGTTGACAGGAGCCTTTTGGCTTCTTTTATGTTTTTATCAAAAAAATATAAGCGTTGCCTGGTTGACCTGTGCGATGTCGAAAATAAACAAATTTGCTTTAATAATAATAATAATAATAATAAACGTTTATTTCGACCAACATGGATCATAGCACACACATTACACATAATAATTACACATAACAAAATAATAACAAAAACACACATACATAAAAACACGTAAAAATCCAAATATACATATTACTGGTTTCGATTGCTCAGTAAGTGAACCATACAGCAATGGTTCAGGTACTGACAATCGAACCTCTGCGCGAATGCCCTCAGGATGCCGTTGAAACTAGTCCGAACCCTGCGCACCAGGGATGTGCACCGTTTTCGCATAGTAGAGTAGAAACAGTCTACTTGTGACTCGGCGAACATCCCTGATGCGCTACAGAATCGGGGCAGCCCCATCAGCACTCTGAATGCATTATTATATTGCACACGCAAGGCGCTGTACTGTCCGCGCGTGTACGTGACCCACAGGCTGCTCGTGTAGAAGGATGTACAAAATGCCTTGAACAATGTGGTTTTCACTTCAGTGGTACAACGAGCAAACCTGCGGGCAATCATATTCGCCCTTACAGACAACGCCCTGCGTTCTCGCTCTATGTCTGCATCGTCTCTCAGATCAGAGGACAACATATGTCCAAGGTATCTAAAATTTTCCACNTTGCACACGCAAGGCGCTGTACTGTCCGCGCGTGTACGTGACCCACAGGCTGCACGTTTTAGGGGATTACCTAAAATAACTTGTTGAGCTCCTTAAAGTTCTAAGTTTGAGCTACACGATAACTGACATTTGTTTGCACTGTCTGGACAGGTCCACTCAAATCTGTAAGGTATTTTCCTCAAAAGACAACTTTAGACAGGTTAATGTCTAAAGTAGTTAAAACATGGTTCTCATACGATTGTACCAGTACAATTGTATGGACTTTAAAAGAGACTTCGACCTCTGAGTTTGTACCTCCGGCCTCATCTAGCTTAATATAACCAAAAGAGATTAACGTGTAAAAGTGTTATGTTAAACCTACTTACAAAATCAATATCATTTATCATTTAACTTCTATACAAAACGCTTCAAGACAGTCTCACTCAAGCCCTGTAACTTGGTCTCCCTCCTCGCCCGCGGCTCCCTACTTTCATAAAACGCTCGGAAGGAATCCTGCAAATGATCCTCATTGAACTGCTCTTTGTACAGTCACGAACAAAAATCTGTGTAGGTAGAGGTGGGTACTGGCACGAGTAAAACCTGTGCCATGTAGCTGGCATATAATTAATTAATTAGTCGATGTAACTTTAGAAGGGGCGTGCAAAAATATACATAAAATAGATCCGCATTTACGATACAGCTGTAGAAACGAAAAAGCAATTTTTATGCAAAGTAATTTTATGTTCTTATGAAACACTTGCATTTATACTTTTATATTGCCTTTTCCCAATTATGTTGGGGTCAGCTTTTGGTCTAACCGGATGCACTAGGAAGTGGTGACGGGAGGACGTTTTGGGGGACTATCTTTATGTAGAACTTTGACGTTCAAAAAGTGCTGGCACTCAGCCTAATTCGAATAAATTGCAGCGGCATCATTGCCGCCACATGAAAAACTAAGCGAAATTTGTACGGCAACAAAAAGAACCGCAACGCCATCTATCCTGTCAGCGACGAACTACCAACGCAATCCTGCATCGCGCAAGCAAAGTTCTCCGTGCGATTTGAACACATATAAAGTCCGAATATCAACTGTCGGGCAGTTACCCGTCTGGTAGGAGGATCCTCCCATTTCAGTGGAGTGTGCGGGACTTTACTCTCGGTTCCGCATTCTATAAATGCGTATTGATTATTGTACCAGTGTTTTACATGGAGCGACTGCTTATTTGACCTCCCTGACCCAGTAACTGGGTACCACCATGCGCCTTGGCAAGACTGGTGGTGGTGTCATTCTTATGATGTGCGTCACACTTGGCGCAAATAAACACTTTTTCTACTTTGACTTCCAGTAACGACTGTCAAAAATGTAAAAATGACAGCCGGAACTAACAGGTTTACATACTTTGCGAGGCACGGAGAAGTTTCGGTATTTATTTATTGGACGGTCCATATTTTTGTTTTCTATTCTGTATTCTGTATTTTTATTTAAATACTAGCTATTGCTCGCGACTTCGTACGTGCGTTCCCGTATAGACTATAGCCTTCCTCATGAATATGGCTAATATATACTAAAAGATTTTCCAAATTCAACAGGTAGTTCCAGAGCTTAGCGCGTTCAAACAAAAAAACAAAATTCTTTAGTTTTTTATATTTCTAGTTTTAGACGCGCATATCCTATTGTTTCCCGTTCCCGTAGGAATTTCTCGTTCCCGTATAGCCTATAGCATTCTTCATGAATGTGGCTATCATATTATACAAAAACAATTTTCCATACCCGACAGGTAGATAAACAAACAAGGTAAACAAACAGTTTGGACGCGCTAATTTCTGGAACAATCAAACAAATTCTTCAGCTTTATTACATTAGTATACATAATTTTCTTGTGTACGTGTGTATGTCACTGAACTCCTCCTAAACGGCTGGACCGATGTTGATGAAATTTTTTGTGTGTGTTCATGGGGATTCGAGAATGGTTTAGATTCACAATTGAACCCGGTAGGTGGCGCTGCAACCGATTTCTATATGTTTATATATCTTACCTCTAGTATAATATAGAATAGAAGTTTGCATATCTAAGTATGGTGCAAGAACCTCATTCGTACCGTCATTCGATTCCTACTACAGAAAATCTTTGTTGAATTTCCGTAAACGTTCACATCTTTCCGCAGCTGACAGTACATCTCGTACCCAGCACTGTATATCTACAAGGGTGAGCAGTAAGCTGAGACGATGCTCGCATTGATTTTAGAAACAGAGAATCTTAATGTTCTTTTGTTTAAATTTGAAGATGGGTTCCTACATCTAACTAATAAAGGTTCGTTTAGTGCAACCGCATGGGTCGATCAAGGTTAAGCAACGCTTGCCAAGGTTGTTCTATGGATGGGTGACCATCTTAACTTTAGAGCTCGTGTCTCAGGAATTTCAGCCGCCCGGGTCGATCAAGGTTGCTTAAACGCTTGCCAAGGTTGGTCTGTGGATGGGTGACCATCTTAACTTTAGAGCTCGTGTCTCAGGAATATCAGCCGCACGGGTCGATCAAGGTTAAGCAACGCTTGCCAAGGTTGGTCTGTGGATGGGTGACCATCTTAACTTTAGAGCTCGTGTCTCAGGAATATCAGCCGCACGGGTCGATCAAGGTTAAGCAACGCTTGCCAAGGTTGGTCTGTGGATGGGTGACCATCTTAAC
>NDFZ01005173.1:178332-319803 GCA_002192655.3 Mamestra configurata
TGTTCCTTCTAAAGCCCTTTGCGTTCCAGGGCCGCGGTGACTCTTTCGAACAAATTCCGCAACCCTGGCAGGGACGGTTACTTCTTACCAACACTAACAATCGACATAAACGATTATTTATTGATGTTGACAGGCTTTTGACCACAATCTTGTCTGGCCTGTTGGTCGAGTGGTTAGTGACCCTGACTGCTAAACCGGAGGTCGTGGGTTCGATTCCCACCCAGGACAAATCTTTGTGTGATGAGCATGATCATTTGTTCTGTGTCTGGGTGTAATTTGTCTATAATATGTATGTATTTAGAATTATATAAGTATGTTTATCAGTTGTCTGGTTGCCATAGCACAGGCTCTGCCTAGTTTGGGATCGGATGACCGTGTGTGAGTTGTCCCAAGATATTATTATTATTATTATTATTATTAATCTCACCTGATGGTAAGCGATGATGTGGTCGACGATGGAGCACGCTTGCCTAGAAGAAACCTATTCACTCTTGACTTAAAGACACCCAGGTTGTAGCTACCAGGAAACACAGACTCTGGGGGGTTTCACTCCTTAGCTGGACGCACAATGAAGGAATCTTTATTGATACTACTGGTATTATTATATTAATTTGGTATTATTATTTGGTTTGTTTGTTTGATATTATTATAATTTGGTATTATTATGTCGTTTGTTTAATATTCTTTACATATAAATTTATTTTATAAAAACTGTTATAAACATTTAAAAATATTAAAAGTAGTAGTCCGCCGGTGTCGGGAGCAGGGTCCAAGCTACCGGTGGTTAGGGCTCCAGAGAAAGGAACCTCCTCACAATACGAGCCGTATCGAGAAGTACTGCCTTCTGTATCAGGCCTTTTACCCAACCGGGCAACGACAGCTTCGACAGATGGTCGTCGAAGCTTTTGGTATTATTATTATTATTATACTATAGTATTCCGCGTATTGGAAGCAATCTTCTAACTCAAAATTCCTATACACACGGTGTTACAGAATAAACGCAAAACTATTTTTATTTTTCACTAGTTTTGCCTGCGACTTCGTACGCGCATATCCCGTTTTTTCCCGTTCCCGTAAAAGCCTATGCCTTCGTCATGAATGTGGCAATCACATACAAAAACAATTTTCCAAATCCGACTGGTAGTTCCAGAGCTAAGTGCGTTCAAACAAACAACCAAACAAACTCTTCAGCTTTATTATCTTAATATATATATTTCTTGTGTACGTGTGTATGTCACTGAACTCCTCCTAAACGGCTGGACCGATGTTGATGAATTTTTTTGTGTGTGCTCAAGGGGATTCCAGAATGGTTTAGATTCACAATTTGACCCGGTAGGTGGCGCTGCAATCGATTTCTATAATTTTTCGTCAGACACAAAGCAAACGTTAGGACAGGACAACGTCGGTCACCTCCTTCTGCGAAGCAGTAATGCTAGCGAAGGAGGAGGCGGGCCGCGCAAGGGAAAGGCAAGGCCTTCGCCCCAACCGCCGCTACAGGAGAAGACGCCCCGGGCGTCGGGAGTTGCAGGGCGATCCCCGGCCACCGTAGGCGCGGGCCTGCGGACGGCGAGTTTTGGATGGCTCGCTGTCCGATCACCACCAGGCCCGGGTCGATGGCGCGTTGTGTTTCACGCTCACCTCAAAGAGATGTCAGCATAGAGGACGGGGCCCGCTAGGGCCAGAGCCTGCCAGGGTTGCGGAATTTGTTCGAAAGAGTCACCGCGGCCCTGGAAAGCAAAGGGCTTTAGAAGGAACACGGATGGGTTTTAGTCAGTAAGAGTCTGACACGCCCTTCTGCTCCACCCAGAGCGGAAGAAGTCATTCGATGATTTCGGATCCTAAAAAAAAAAAGGACAGGACAACGTCTGTCGGGACTGCTAGTATTAGTATAGATTATGAACAACTTTTACTATGGTCGATTTTTCTTTAGCGATTTCAGGGGGGGTCTTGGTCCCATGTTCATAATAAAATTAGGAGTACAATGACCCCTTTTCACGTATTGCGTTTATTCTGTTACACGTTGTACAAATGTAACTTAAATGAATTTTAATTCCACTTTACGTTAACTTTATTTAATAAGTCACAAAATAATAAAAAACAAATAAATACAAGTACCCCAAAAGCCTTTCTTTTTAACATTATTTTGCATATGCACGGACAGAATCGGAAATGTAAATTTTTCCTTTTTATTACAACCGGAAGTTGCGTCGGTGGCGCCCCCTACACGTTCTTTGTGCAATTTAGGGAAAATGCTTTACAAATATGAATATGTATTTCTTTTATTTGGAAAGTACAAAGTCAAAAGAAATTGTGACATTGCCTGAAAAGGGGAGATAAAAGGGTTTTTATGGGAAATCATCAAATGAGTTCTTTCGCTCTGGGTGGAGCGGAAGGGCGTGTCAGACTCTTACTGACTAAAACCCATCCGTGTTCCTTCTAAAGCCCTTTGCTTTCCAGGGCCGCGGTGACTCTTTCGAACAAATTCCGCAACCCTGGCAAAAAGGGTAGCTCGAGTATTTGTATTATTTATTTTATTTAATCATTATCCAATTTAGAGTTCTGAATCTCCGTACGTATAGAAAATCGGAACCTATATACTGCTGTCCGTCTGTGACATTAAATTCCCTCCGAGTCTAGTGGACAAATTCAACCGGTCGATTCTGTAAACATGTCGAAGTGAAGGCTTGGGTGAAGTGATCACGAGGTGAGCTGTCAATCCATATAAGCAAGATAGAATGACAGCTCACTCCATGATCACGCGACATCTTGATTATATGGCTTGACAGCTCACCTCGTGATCACTTCACCTAAGCCTTCACTTTGACATGTTTACAGCATCGACCGGCTGATCAACTCATTTTTTTTTTTCTTATATTAAAATGAATAGGTTTAAAGTAACTTACTAAAAAGATATTTTCTCCGAGACTACTGAACGTTAAATCCTACTAATATTATAAATGCGAAAGTTTGTGAGGATGGATGGATGGATGGATGGATGTTTGTTACTCTTTCACGTCAGAACGGCTGAACGGATTTTGATGAAATTTGGCACAGAGGTAGATTATAGTCTGGAATAACACACAGGATACTCTTTTTTTGGATAATATCCGACAGTACGCGGGCGGAGCCGCGGGCGGCAAATAGTTAAATATAATTACAGAAAATCGTATTTAAGTTATAGATTACATGAAAACTTTATAAGAAGACAAAATAAGATGATAAAATGTAATTAACTAAATGATAATTATTTATTCATGCTTGAAAGTTCAAAACTTGACTTATTAATTGAGCTTTGAATATTTATTATAATAATTAATTGTATTCTAAATGATTATTATAAAAAACTGATTGTATTCTAAATATTGCAATTGTTTTTAACTTGTACGTACCTAATATCGATTTTAAATTCTTATAATCTTAAATAGTGTATGCCCTAATGGGTAGTTTTTTGAGTTACCATAACCAAACTATAAGACCTACCGTATCACCAAAAATCAGACTAATAAATACTTTGAATTTGACTTTGTCTTTGAAGACTATGGTTTTAAAATTCCATGTTAAATCTCAATAACACTTTCTTCAATTAAGACAAAACATTCATGTTTCACAAGAGGCCCTATTTAGGGAAATGATAAAATGATAAATGTTTTTCAAAACCTTCAAAACCTCAAAGTTGAGAACACCATTTTAAATCAATATCTATTTGTATAAAGAAAAACATAATATTCTTGAGCTGTATACACATATGAAGACAGATTGTCGGCACGTGCTGATCCGACCAATATGATGCTAATATGAACCCACCCTCATGTACAGGCATGGAGAGAAGTGGTTCGGTATTTTTTGTAACAACAACTTTATTCTTATTCGGTTTGAAAACTGACAGTAAAAGGCCGGTTATGTGATAAATGATATTTATTTTGCAAATAGGTTACAAGTAAATCTTTTACACGTCGTCAAATTATATTAATCTAGGTGAGGCCGGTGTTTCCTAGCTGACTACCCTGAGAGGAAACACCGAAACAAACTCAGAGGTCTCTCTCAAACTATAGTCTCTTTTGAAGTCCATACAATGGTCAACACATTTGAAAACCATGGTTAACGTCTGAGGTGGCCTTTTGAGCACCACGCAGGTTTGACTGGACCTGACCAGACAGTGCAAGCTATTTGTCAGTTATCGTGAAGCTCAACTCAGGACTAATTAATGATTGTTTAATGAAACCTTAGCGCATGTTTTTTTTTTTGTTTTGGTTATTAGCTTTTGTTATTACATTGTTCCGCGTGTCCGAATGAAACAGAACCCTTATAGTTTCACTGGTGTGATTGTTTGTCTTGTTGGTTTTCTGGTTGTCTGTCACAGCTGCAAAAAATATTTTTTGCCACATATTTGTCACACAAGATTTATGCAACACAATTCTATTTTATTGATGGATATTACTTAAATCATTTTTTCAATCATATTCTTACAATGAGCAGTTAAATTTACGTTATAAATAAAAACAATTTTAGGGTTCCATAACCGAAGTTACCCAACGGAACCCTATAACTAAGCCTCCCCTGTCAAGAACCGTAATAGATAGACAGTTGAAATTTTCACAGATTGTGTAATGTGTATTTCTATTGCCGCTAGAACAACTAAGAAACGTGTTTTTTTCGGTTTAAGGTATGGAGAGAGTCCGACTCGCACTTAGCCGGTTTTTATGTACGTAAGTATAAAAGCAAAATTCTCGCTTTGCTTTGATCCTTGCTTGCCTTTCAATGTGCTTGAGATTATTCCACAATCACATAAAAAAAACCTTCGAAATGGAAAAAAAAAGCAAAGCTTACTTAATACTTGTCTATCCGACTGCCCCACCTCCCCTTTCCACCGATAGTTTGCAGAATTATGAATCGCTAGAGAAGAAAAGATATTTTCTTATTTCCGAACGGGACTGAATAAGAATGATTCTTGCACGCTTGATCTAAAACTATCTGGCGGATAAAGAGAGAATTATTCAAGAATCGGGCTTTTGTTATCATAGAATTTGCATTTGGAAATATCTATTGGAGAATAGAACATTATACCCCTATTCTGATTCTTTTACGGTTGAGTTTTAAAATAAAATAAAATTTTTACGTCCGTTTTAAATGTCATCCTGTTTTAGTCGATTCAGGATGTTAAAGTAGAAAACTTTAGAAATAATAATAATTATCCGTTCCCGATACCGGTGGCCTACTATTTTTAATATCTTTGTATTTAAATATTTAAAAATATAATTTATATGAATAAAGGAAATAATAATAATAAACGTTTACACATAATAAAATAATAATAAAAACACAAACACATTGCAGAATGCCGCGTGATTGTCGCGTTGAGAACGTTTAGAATTTCGACCACATTATTTAACAGGTTAACAGCCCTCTTAGCAATAACACACATTTTTTTGGATTACCTACAAATAAACTTATTTTATAATAGTGATATTGTACCCTTCGGAGAATGGAACTGGTATCTTTAACACAGGTTACCATGTAACCTAGGTAAGCTAATGCCAGTTGCGATACGTTCCGTGACTTCGAAACCAATGTGATTGTGCCTGAGATGTTTTTGGTAATCCGATAACTGGTTTTTATTGTGACTAATAAAGCATTATTATTATTATTATTTTGACTAGTTCGTAGCAGGCATATTGCTCGCAGAACAGATGGCCGATGGGGCCGAAGTTCTGGAGGGGCGACCGCGTACCGGAAGACGCAGTGTTGGAAGGCCTCCCACAAGATGGACCTATGATCTGCTGAGGGTCACGGGTAGCCGATGGATGCGAGACGCACAGGACCGGTTGTTGTGGCGACACTTGGGGGAGGCCTATGTCCAGCAGTGAACGTCTTTCGGCTGATATGATGATAATGATGATAGATTATAGTCTGGAATACTTTGTATCCCGGGAGTATGTTCCCTTGGAATTAATCCCGACATTCTCGCGGGCGAAGTCGGTGGCAGAAGCTAGTCATTCATTTTTTTTTTTTAAAGAATATGCTGTCAGTACTTTCCAATTGGATAATTTAAAATAAGTTGCCAACAATTTTTTTCAACGCAAACGCAATTATATATTTTACATAAAACCAAAAAATTCAATCATGCATTTTTTCTGCGTGTTTAAATAAAATACTAAAAATGCCACCTCTAAATTTTCTACACTCTATGATAATTCCATGGGTTTCTTTCCCTAAGGAAAATATCGGAAGGTTTTTCTGCAATATTACGGTATATTACTATGGGTTTCTTACCCCCATGAATGTGTTGGGGTGTTTATTGGTAATTTAGATAGTTTTCATGGTTTTGGATATTATATATCAATATTGTGGAAGCAGTTTTCCTTTAGCTGGGATATTAATAGAATTTTGGCTTTTCGATAAAAAAAATACCGTTTTTCGTGTTGTTATTTTTATTTTTGCTGCGATTTTGTTTGATGATTAAAATAGAATATAATGCGTTTGTTTCGGACCAAGACCATTTGACCATTCTGTCATTCAACATACGTAAATTGTGAAATGAAAACTTCTTTAGCGGCGTTGTGCACTTTTTGGGATGGGTAAAAAATGTTAAACTCGCGTCAGGACACGTGACCTGATCGAAAATTCGTAAGACACAGGGAGAGTAGACCGCCGGCGCGGCGAAGGAGAGGAAGTAATATCCCCCTCTCTTTCTACCGCACGGCGAAAATGTATGCCTCAATGCATGCATATGCAATTCGTGCGAAATTATTCCCTGACCATTCCAAAATATCAAAAATGCACCACGATAATGTTCAAGTTTTCACTTCTGCCGGCACTCCCGGAGTGCAACCCGTTGTTTTTTTTTAAATTTTGTCACATTTTCATTCTAAAATACTGTCATTCTGACATACCGTCATTTAGTCAACCCATCAGTGCCGTAACAAAGTGACAAAAAAATACTCACAGCCGATGCGAATCAGTAGGCAGCCTCTTGGGCACGTGCAGGAGCCCCCGATGGGCGCAGTCCGCGGCCGCAGCTCTACAGGAGCAGGCCCAGGGACAGGTGGCTCCTCGCGTCAGGGAGGCAGCAGCTATCACTGCCAGGCACACGAGGAGGACGCGCAGGTAGGCAGTCATCGCGGCAAGCTTGTGCCGGAGCGAGTGTGGGAGGCGTATGGTGGTTAAGTCATTGTTTTGACCTGCGGAAGAGAGAGAGAGAGAGAGAACTTGTTAATTAATTTGTTTTCCTACATTATCATAACAAATAAGATAACTCCAGTTCTTACACTTGCACAGTTTTTTTTTGTGTTGAGATTAAGAAAATCTCATTTAAAAACCAATTGCTCTGCGAATTGGATCTTTCAACTTATCTCAACGAAGTCACGACTCAGCTTAAATCAAAATCCTGCCCGTATCACAACAATCTTGAAGAATCAATATACCTTGACTCCTTAAGCAATTACAGGGACCAATAACTTCAATGTACCGCCCGGGCGTCGAACCCATAAATTTAATTCCGATGCCGTACAATTGAACCACCCGACCTCGGTTCATTTGACTTTATGCTTACTTGTAAATAGTAAGTTATGGTCATGGATTTATTAAGAAAGACATTAGTAACTTGACGATAATACAAACAAGATATTTATTTAAAACAAAACGATGAAAAAACATTTATTTCTGCCAAGATTGCGGAATTGTTCGAAAGGATTTGTTCCGGATTCGCCCTCAAAGTTCGCCTTATTTTTATTTTCCCGTGTTCGCCCCAACTTTTCGTTCCCTTTTCGCCGCGTTTATCATTTGTTTCATTCATAATGATTATTTGAGTTCTGTTTCGACCCATTTTTATTTATTTTTAATTTATGTACACACAGAGAAAGTATCAGATATAATTATTAGTACAAAGGTACTGCTTATTTCTAAAGAAATTTCTTCCAGCAGACCTGCGAAAGGAGAAATGAAAAAGTAATATAGACTAATAGTGTGTAAGAAAAAAACACCAATAGTTGTTTGTAAGCCTCATCAGTAAATGTAAGATATATTATCTAATTTAGGGTATTTCATAGTCAAACATAGTCATGAAGCATCAATTAGAGGTAGGCAAGTAGTATATCGCATTTTTATTTTGAAATTACATTCACCGCGACTCTCGAACGAAAAGGGCATTTGAAGGAACACGTATGGGTTTTAGTCAGTAAGAGTCTGACACTCCCTCCCCAGAGCCGGATGAGTCATTTGATAATCAAATCTCCGCAAAAAAGTCTTTATTTCTGGAAGTGAATGGTTCGTATTACCAGGATATTAAACAATTTGCTACTTCTATAACATGCGCCCGCTTTTCAGAACTAGAATCGAGCCCATGAAACCGTCAAGACGTAATTTAATGTTGTTTTAAACTTTCTTCACTCCACTTGACACAGTCAGCATGTCTTCGTAAAAACCACGGCTAATGCAAATAAATAACAAGCTGGATTGTCAATTTGATTGAGATAGACTTAGCCGAGGTTAAGTCGAGTATCGGGAGGTTCCTGTGTCGCATAGGCTGGGAGCCGGACGCTCGGTGTCACCACTGCGTCGACTGTCGGGAGGACACGGCGCACGGCGCGGCATACGCTGGCAGAGTGTGAAGCTTGGGAGGAGCTGCGCCGTGCGAGGGCACGGCGCAGCAAGAAGTCTCTGCTTACCACAGAGATGAGGATCTCTGTGGTAAGTAGAGACTTCTCGCTGCCGGACGTAGTCCGTTCTATGGTCGGCGGCGAGGAGTCCTGGGATGCAGTGGTCTCCTTCTGCGAGACAGTTATCGCGCAGAAGGAGACTGTGGAAAGGGAGAGGGAGATCTCAACCGCACTCCCGGCCAGCAGCAAGCGCATCGGGCGTCGGAGGAGGGCCATACGCTGCCCTTTTCCGGCCCCCCAAACTGGGTCCAGGGGCGGCGGACTTGGGGATGTCCGTCGCCGCCATTCATCCGACCCGAGGAAGACCTAGAATCGAACCCTAAAATCCGTCAGAAATAAACGCACGACGGACTTAATAATAAAACTGGTCCCATTATAAGATTACTAGCTCTTGCCCATAAATTCGTATGCGCATATCCCGTAAGAATTTCCCGTATAGCTAATAGCATTCCCCATGAATGTGGCTATAAAATACAAAAACAATTTTCTAAATCCGACTGGTAGTTCCAGAGATAACGGGAGTCGCAGGGCGATCCCCGGCCACCGTAGGCGTGGGCCTGCGGACGGCGAGCATTGGGTGGCTCGCTGTCCGATCACCACCAGGCCCGGGTCGATGGCACGTTGTGTTTCACGCGCGCCTCAAAGAGATGTCAGCAAAGAGGACGGGGCCCGCTAGGGCCAGAGCCTGCCAGGGTTGCGGAATTTGTTCGAAAGAGTCACCGCGGCCCTGGAACGCAAAGGGCTTTAGAAGGAACACGGATGGGTTTTAGTCAGTAAGAGTCTGACACGCCCTTCCGCTCCACCCAGAGCGGAAGAAGTCATTTGATGATTTCCCATCCTTAAAAAAAAAAAAAAAAGTTCCAGAGATAAGCGCGTTCAAACAAACAAACTCCTCAGCTTTATTGTATGAGTATCGATTTTCTAACAATGGGGCCGTTTTTCCATCAGAGAACCCTAAAAATAGAGCCGTGTAAGATTTTTAATACCCTTCATATGTGAAAAAATTAACGGTAACTAATTAAGAACCACTACATTTTTTGAAGAGAATGAACATTTTCAGAAATTTTCCATACGACTGAATTTAAATACATTTTCAAAATCAAATGTATTCTTGTAAGTGCTTTTCGATTTAACAACTTTAAAAGGGGTTATTCCCATTCAAAATAAAATAATAGTTCACACTACAAGTCTTTAAAAGACAATAGCAGGATTGTATGATTGAGGGAGCGGGTTCGATTCCCGGGTTGTTAAAGTGTGAAACTGCTGGTGGCTTTTGTTGCCTTTATGCTGGTGATTTTTTGTCAAAGGGGTGGGAATCACCCCATTGCATATTCTCACCCTAGAGATTTTAATATTAGGACTCCGGAAGTAAGGAAAAATTTGGTCCTAGCTTTGAGGAGCTTGTAGCTTTGTAATGTTAGCCGCACGGGTCGATCTTCTAGGTTAAGCAACGCTTGCTGAGGTCGGTCTGTGGATGGGTGACCATTCTTTATTGAATGATTGGGGTTCTAGGCTTTAGCAAGTTTTGAATACACAGTCAGTCGATTCTGTAAACATGTCGGAGGCTTGGGTGAAGTGATCACGAAGTGAGCTGTCATTCCATCTTGATTATATGGATTTACAGCTCACCTCTTGCTTCCAGCCTTCACTTCAACATGTTTACAGAATCGACCGGCAGTAAAGATAGGGACGCGTTAGATCGAAAGCGATGAAGTTGTCGACTGCCGAGCCCGCTCTCGGAATAATAACCAACCTCTTCACTCTTGAATTAAAGACCCCGTGGTTGTAGCTATTAGAAAACAGGGGGGCTACCCTCTCAGCCCGACGTCCGTAGTTTCGGGCTTAGTTGCGGGCGTATTCTAGTTCGTATCACCTAACCACTAAGATTTAATGACAACACGATTTGACAGTTACTGTCAAATCCATTCTTAGTTCGGGTTCGGAACTAATCGTAAGTCCGTCGGTGATACGGAATAGAATACGCCCGCAACTAAGCCCGAAACTACAGACTTCGGGTTTAGAGAGTAGCCCCCCAGCCTCCAGCAGGAAATTCCACTCCGCATAATGAAAGTCTCAAAAACTAAATTTAACTACATACGTAGTTTAACGGTGTGTGTGTGTAAGTGTGTGCTGTGTAGCTCTATACAGAGCGAAAATTGATCTAGAATAGTACAAACCATAACTTTTGTCACCTACTACTCTGCTTACACCCATAAACCTGAAAGCTTTGAACTAAATATGCGTCCGATACTCTTTAATGATACCCAGCTCCCATCATACAAGTCGTAATGATAAAAACGCTGAGTTCTCGTGATATGCCGCTAGGGTTGCCACGGAAATAGTTATTTATGATAGTGCGTTAAGTTGGTTTTTATAAACTTACCATAGCCACGAATTTGTAAAAACCAAACCAAAAAAAAAACAAGTTTGTAAAAAACAAACTTTTTGTTTTAAGATACAAGTCGGAAAGTCGAAACAATCTTTAACGTTCCTAATATGAAAATAGCGCGAATTTTAAAATGGCGGCACGTGCGCGTAGTGAAAATTAGAACTACATCTTTCGTCTCATTTTCTTTTTATTATTAAAGTGTGACAAACTTATTGAACAAAACCGCTTCTAAGGAGGTTCGATCATTCAGCTTATTGCTCAGTAATGTGAAACTCCATGGCGGAATTCTTATTTTTGTTTTGGAAATTAAAAAAACCGTTAAGGATACGCACGGTGCTATACAACCTATATATCTATTTTACCGCACGTTCCATTCTATGGTTCGTAATTTTTAAGTTTCGAATAGTGTAAACAGGCTTCGTAAATGGATTTTTTGAGCAAATGTGTTGAAAATATTATGTTATAGTAGATGGAAATTCATCGTTTTTTGACGTGACAACGTCTTATAATTCGATGGAGCCGGCTGCACGCACGAAAAAACATGACGCATGTAAGAAGCGGCGTTACCTCGCTCTGAGGCGTTACATTAAAAAAATAATTCTTTTGAACAATGAAACCATTCCATCAGTATTTTTTTATGACGTTGTCACGTTCAACTATCGTCAGTAAACCAACTTTACAGACAACCGATTTTTTTTTTATCTGTGATTGGCTCGTGTTTGACCACAATCTCACCTGATGGTAAGCGATGATGTGGTCGCTGATGGAGTACGCTTGCTAGAAGTAACCTATTCACTATTGACTAACGGCCGATTTCAATAACGTATCTACCTTTAACTAACTGTCAAATTAGCTACCAACAGTAGCTGAAACGTCATATTTGCCTTTGTAACATGACGTTTCAGCTACTGTTGGTAGCTAGTTTGACAGTTGGTTAAAGTTACATAAGTTATTGAGACCGACCGTTAAAGAAGGTGTTCGTAAACCCTTGGCATGCACGTATTTTTAGGTGGCGGGTACACCTTTTAGTTTCTTACACGCAATACATCGTTTTGCGGTTTCTGTTCCAGCACAGAACGATGATTTTAGGGCCTAGGTATATTGGTTTGAGGTCTAACTGTTTATGTATAAGGAACCAATTATTAGGAGAAATCCTTTTTTAAGCGATCGCAGTCAAAACTTACACATGCAAGCCTGTACCTCCGATACCATGTTCCATTTACAAGTACCATGTCCCTTGCTAGCAAACATAATTTGATCTCTGCTGGTATTGCTTTGTTGTACCTATTAGTATATAAGTGTGTGCTGTATATTAGTGTAATGTTGGGTGCATTGTGCTCACATAATATAATCAATTGATCAATGTACCTATGTATACAAAATATTGTAAAACTTATATTTGAAAAGAGTAACTATGGAGTTTCTTGTCCGTTCTTCTCCATAAGAATCTACTTTTTGCGAATGGACAACTAGAGTCACTTATATTTTAATTTTAAACTGTAAATTTGACGTTCAAACGTGCCTTTTAATGGTCTAGTTGAAATAAATGAATTGACTTTGACTTTGACAAATTTCGAAACATCAGAATAACAGCGCTGCGTTACTTTACATATTTTTAAATCCCTCAGCATATTATGCTGAGATGAGAGCCTTTTTGGCCTTGCACAGGTCTTTTAAACCGACTTAAAAAAAAGAGGAGGTTCTCAATTCGGTTGTACATCTCATAACTCCATCATTTATGAACCGATTTGAAAAATTCTTTTTTTATGTGAAAGGATATACTTTCCGATTGGTCCCATAGAAATTTCATTAAAATCGGTTCAGTAGTTTGGTTTTTAAATCAAAAAAGCTTGAAAAAATATGTCATCCAAGTAAATGAAATTGCGTATTTTGCTTTCCTATGACTTTCCAGTAGTGCTGTTAGGTGTGGGGTACCACTAAAAAAATAAAAATAAAATAACTTTTTTTATAAAAAAAAAACTGCAATTTCGGAAGTCGGTGTTATTACGTTGTTACCTTTGATGACTACTTATTAAAGTAAGTTACTAAAATATTTTATTTTCTTATTTGCCCTGTGCAAGTCCCAAATAAACATTTAATTTATTTATTTCCTTCTTATGCAAAAAATCTTCATCTACTTTCGAGTCAAATTATTTCTTGGGAGTTATTTTAATTTTTCCCAGATGTGGCAACCCTATTACGTCGTGCACTTAATATTATCATTGCTCTCTCTAATGGAGCCTGCTTGTAATGCACATGGGAGCTAAAATTATACTATGTTTGACCTCTGGCATTGCTTGCGTTTATGCTCCAGATTCAAGCGGACTCCATAAGCGGCCATCTACGCGCTGGGTAGATGAAAATATTTTATTTATTTATTTATTATTATAACACCTTCACAGATACATCCTTACATAATAAACACACACACACATCCTATCACACATGGGGCTACATCTTAATAAATAGGTACTTAACTTTAAGTGACCATTTTATTATTCCGTTAATTCTTTTTTTTTTTAAACTTACTTCTCACATTTTTAAATATTTCTTAAAAATACAAAAACAAAAAAAAAACATTTAAAAATAGTAGCCCACCGGTATCGGGAACAGTGACTATTTTTATTATTATATTTTTTTTTTTTATTAATATACTGTGCTCGTCATACAACTTCAACTACCATGTTCAAACTGTATGCGAGAACGCCGGTACCGTAAACACAAGTTTAAACTTATACTGGGTAGGTACCGGAGTTCAACGAAAACACCTTTTATTGTTGTTGTAAAACTGCAGATTAGTGTTTTTATACAACCTATGAAAAATAAACTATTTTATTATTAGGTTTAAAGATATTTATTCTCAAAAAAGACACAGAGTCACTTACATGAGAACAATGTTTACCTTATGCTAGGTATATTGAGTTCGTCAATAAAATAAATATTGAGTTTTTCACTCATCCAATGCATTCCCATATCGTCGTTGACGAGTGAAAACCTCGGGAGTACCGAAAACAAAATTTTTCAGCAGATACAAAAAACCGTCTCCTGAATATTTTTGTATGGAACGTTTTCCCGGTTTTTGATGTTTATTACAAAGAAAAACATTAGTTATTAATGTATGTAACCAATATCTTAGTGCGCATCCTTATTCTGTGTCAAAGGCAACTTACGTCATGCCGAGTTTATACTTCTATAATGGCGGACGCCTAGTACTCACGAGGTTTTCATTGAACGCGATAGATGGCACTACAATCATCCCATTCGAATATAGGTGAGCTAGAAATGTGCGTTGAGAGGTTTTCTTACTTATAACATTTAAAAGTGTTTTTGGTAAAAAAATCGATTTACGAGGTTTTCACTCGTCAACGACTATATGTGTAATTATTTGCCTCGTTATTATTTATTAATTAAATAATTGGCTAATATTATCTACATATTATTATATTATTATCCAAGGCGATGTTATAACTCATGATGTAATATATGTTTTATATGGACCTATACATATATAAGGTACAATACACCAGATACCTCAATCATTATTTATTTTTCAATTATATTTTGCGCTACTTTTACAAATCTCGGTAAGTTTTGGCAAAATATATTATCTTCTGATAACACCATAACATTTATCAAACGTATGGCTCGCGACATAGGGGTAAACTTGAGTAGATTTGTCCTAGCTAATGGTACGAAGAAGTGTTGCACGAGGTGAACTGTCAATCCATACAATCAAGATGCCACGTGATCACGGACTGAGCTGTCATTCCATCTTGATTATATGGATTGACAGCTCACCGCGTGTTCACTTCACCCAAGCCTTCACTTCGATATGTTTACAGAATCGACCGGCTGTTTATATTTCTTGTCACCCGTATGTGAAGAAAGGTAAGTAGATAGGAAATTATTCATTGCGTTTTTTGGTGGTCTCGCGTATGACCACTACCTCACCTGACGGTAAGCGATGATGTGGTCGACGATGGAGCACGCTTGCCTAGAAGTAACCTATTCACTCTTGACTTAAAGACTCCCAGGTTGTAGCTATCAGTAAACGCAGACTCCGGCATGAATTATACTTCTTACCAGTACGCACAGTGAAAGTATTCTTAAAACGTGTTGTGCTCCTTGGATTGTTTTCCATATTTATTGAAATCGTATTTCAGATGTGAAGCAGGCTATTCCGGGGAAAGATGTGAAATCAACGTTTGTCATGGATATTGTCACAGCAACGGACACTGCAGTTTAAAAGACAATGGACTTCCTCAATGCAGGTAACACATATTCATTCGTTTTTATTGATAGGCTTAGGTTTCACGACTATCTCACTTGATCGTAAGCGATGATGTGGTCGACGATGGAGCTCGCTTGCTTAGTATTCACTCTTGACTTAAAGATCCCCAGGTTGTAGCTCAAAATCAAAATCCATTTATTCAAATTAGGCTGAGTACCAGCACTTTTTGAACGTCAAAGTTCTACATGAAGACAGTCCCCCAAAACGCCCGCCCGTCACCACTTCCTAGTGTTATAGCTGGGAAGAAGAAGTGGCGCAACAAACTCTCCAGCAACACATCTGTCTGTTAAGTGTGAAAAACTTGAATTTATACAATAGTATTTTACAATACTTGAGACAGAAAAATAAAATATTCAAACTGTAAATCAAATTCATCACAGACTCCGGCAGGGAATTCCACTCCTTAGCTGTACGCACAATGAAAGTATAGCTGCGAGTAGACACATGATGACTCTGGCAGAGAATTCCACAGAATAATTGCAAAATTATTTTGAACAAACATGTCTGCCACTTGAAGTATTCAAACTCATTAATCGATTTGTGCTAAACTCGTCCCAATTATTTCCGGCTCATCGGATGACTGACTAATCGGACCGATTAAGATAATCGTCTTTCAACGATTATTCGGTTAAAAATAAACGGTTAATCTTATTAAATAGGTGTAGCGTTGTAGAGCTTCATGGTCAATTTGTAGAAAGTTATTGTGTGAAGTTATTTCGCATTGTTTTAAAATTCTTTTCAAAATGTTTGACCACAATCTCGCCTGATGGTAAGCGATGATGTGGTCGGAGATGGAGCACGCTTGCCTAGAAGTAACCTATTCACTCTTGACTTAAAGACTCCCAGGTTGTAACTATCAGAAAATTCAGACTCCGGCAGAGAATCACATCATCATCACCATCCCTAACTTGTTGCTATTCCACCAATTCGCACTAAACGTTTCCAAACGTCTTTTATAATGCGCACAGCAAAGGAGTGGAACTCTCTTCCTGCGTCTGTGTTTCCGAACGCATACAACCCTAATCTCTTCAAAACTAGAGTGAACAGGCTTCTTCTGGGTAAGCTCGCTCCATCGTCGACTTTGTCGCTGTCATCTAGACTAGATTCAAGAGCAAACTCATCTCAAATAAAAAAAGAATTCCACTCCTTAACTGTACGGACAATGAAAGTGTAGGATTTTAGTATCATATAGAAGACAACCTGACACTTAAACAACTTCTTTGGTTCTCTGACGGCCGGTCTCAATACCGTAGCCACCAACAGTAGCTGAAACGTCATGTTTGCCTTTCAAACATGACGTTTCAGTTACTGCCGGTCGATTTTGTAAACATGTCGAAGTAAACTTAGGTGAAGTGATGACGAGGTGAGTTGTCAATCCATATAATCAAGGTGTGACGTTATCACGAAGTGAGCTGATCTTGCTGATCTTGATTATATGGTTTAAACTGTAAATTTGACGTTCAAAAGTGCCTTTTAATGGTCTAGTTGAAATAAATGAATTGACTTTGACCATTAAATAAAGAATTATTAAATAAAGAAAGAACATTAAATTGAATAAAAAAAGACATTAGGTTTAATTATTCCAATAGATTAAATTAAGATATTTCAGTAAATTAAAGTGCTTCACTGAATTTGAATTTTGAAAATAAAATAGAAGTTCAGCTCTTACCCCTCGAGGCCACTACTCAAACTGCCATTACTCTAACATACATATTACCGCGTCTAATAACGCAGTCAGTAATAAATCAATCGTAGCATAGTAACCAGTTAACTCGCTAACTGTGACTCATACAACAAGCTAAATACTGCTTGAGATCGTACGATTGTTGGCTAAACTTAAACCAGACTTATTGAACTTTGAATATTTTAGTTTTAATCGCGGCTCGGCTTCTGTAGAATAATGCTACGGAAATTGTGATTTTTTCGGGTAAAAAAGCACCCTTTTTAAATAAATATAATGGAACTGAAAAATTACAGACTCCGTAAATTGTAATAAATCTTTGTTTGATTATAATTTCTGTATATTATGAAAAAAAAAAACGTTTTGAATACAATAAATCTCATCCAAATTCAATAGATTCCAATATATCCGTGTCTTAATAAGAAAAAAAAAAGTTTTAAATTTGCTGCCTACCAGACCTCCACGACCAATTAACTGGGTAACACGGTAGTTCCTGGCAAGACTGGAGTCAGATTTACTGGCTTCTGACTATCCGTAACGACTGCCAAAGATCTAATGACAGCCGGGACCAACGGCTTAACGTGCTTTCCGAGGCACGGAGGAAACTCGGTATTTCTTTAAAAAAGTAACTGTTGAAATATAGTCAAGGGTGTATAGGTTACTTCTAGGCAAGTGTGCTCCACCGTTGACCACATCATCGCTTACCATCAGGTGGGATTGTGGTCTTAAGCGAGACTATTAATCAAATAAAAAAAATATGTATTTACTCTACACCAAACACTAGGAAGTGGTGACGGGCGGGCGTTTTGAGGGACAGTCTTTATGTAGAACTTTGACGTTCAAAAAGTGCTGGCACCCAGCCTAATTTGAATAAATGGCTTTTGACTTTTTGACCAGTTTTCGCCGCTGCCTACTCCTTTCAGAGAAGACAGGCATGATGTTATCAATCAATATATGTATATATAACTCTTCCGTTACTGAGTGACTGACAGACAACGCACAGCCGAAACTAATGGTCGTAGAATGCTGAAATTTGGCATGTAAGTTCCTTGGAGAGTGTAGGGGAGCACTAAGAGAGGGATTCCCAAAATTCCTACGGAAACGGGAAGAAACGGGATATGGGCTTACGAAATCGCGGGCAAAATCTAGTCATTTATACTAACTGACCAAGATTCCATTCAATTTCGCCGACACTCAAACCAACTTTTGAAAGTAATAAATCATGATTTTTTTCACCTTTAATTAAAAAGACTGAATGGCCAACTACCTCAGTCGGCTTATAAAAAAAAACAACAATAGAAACGTCAGAATCTATTGTCATAGTTTGACACCACGAATAAAGACGCTGTGTCAAGTTGTTGAAAGGAATAGAATGGGTTCCGTGGCTCTATTTATGTTTTTATGTTCACGCCTTTTTACGAATGAGAAGGTACCTATAATAGAAAAGCGGTTAGAGTATTCACTAAGTTATAATAGTAATGTTTTGCACGATTGCTAAATTATGAAATGCATATGTTAAATTTTACTTCACCTAGTTTTATAGTATTTTGTGTTTGATGTGTACATAGGTAAGTGTTTGTTTAAACCATTGTGTGTTTTTTAAGAACAGCACACACACCTAGGTATACCTACTAGTTTTGTTACTACTGACTTAAAACCTAGCCAAGTTTAAAAACATGACCTATACTAAAAGACCAATAAATTGTGTTACTTAAAAAAGTTAAAAATCAAGTCGCAATATCTTCTCTTGTTGCTCGTTCTCAATTCTCAGTCCCTAACGACTTGGATGATTTTTATAATGCGCACAGCAAAGGAGTGGAACTCTCTGCCTGCGTCTGTGTTTCCGAACGCATACAACCGTAATCTCTTCAAAATTAGAGTGAACAGGCTTCTTCTGGGTAAGCTGGCTCCATCGTCGACTTTGTCTCTGTCATCTATGGCCTAGACTATAGTCAAGAGCAACCCATATTAAATAAAAAAAAAACAAAAAAAAATAATGAGAAAAACCGCTTTAACCCAATTAAATACCTAAAAACCCGCTTATACTTTTTTAAAACCACCTAAAATTAATTTACCTTGACAGCTCAGTAATTACAAGTACCAACAAACAACTGTGTAAAGGGTTCCTCTCCGACGGAACTCTAAATGAACTCAGCGGGTACCTGTCAAAAACGTGACATTTTAATTAAATTCCAAGCATTGATTCCAAGGCTTTTTGTCTGTCTGTATTTGTTTGTATAGATATAAAATGTACAAACTGGGTGAATATGAGTGAAAGCTACTGTATCTTTTTGTTTGTTGAGAGGTTGGCAGAAGATTGGTGTATTGGCTCTTTGAATGGATGGGGTCACAGGAATGCTGATGGGTGGTACATTCACACATTTTAAAGGTAGTGTTTCTTTAGAAAAACTCTTTCTGAAGAAACTTTTGAACACAGGTGATGGTGGAGGTTCAAATAAGGTTTTTTTAAGTGAAACTTCTTAAGGCGCTTTGAGCACTTTTTGGGTGAACAAAAATCATGGAATCGCGTCATCGTCACCGAACGCTTTCCATGAGCTATTTGTATACTGTGTATATATGTGTACTTTTTGGGTGAACAAAAACCATGCAACTCGCGTCATCGTCACCGAACGCTTTAGCTTTCGCTTAGTTTTCACTTCTATCGGCAGTCCCCAAAGACAGCCCCGAATGTTTTTTTTCTGAGAACCATGTATGATTGTATATATTAGCGACCGACAGTAGCTGAAACGTTATGTTTGAAAGGCAAACATGACGTTTCAGCTACTGTTGGTAGTTAATTTGACAGTTGGTTAAAGGTAGATTATTGAGACTGGCCGTTAGTGATAGGTACTGTCAGGGTGACCTCCTTGGCTGCAGGTCACTGGCAGACAAGATAGAACTTTGGAAGCGTCTAGTGAAAGTAAAAGGGTATTTGAATTAGGAATGTGAAAATATGTTTTGTTTTTATAAGGGTACTCCTATACCAGCTTTCTTCTAAGGCAGACGCCAGATGATATTACGAAGTTAAATCACAAACCTTGTTTTTATTTTAATATTATCCTTAAGTGGTGCTAGCGTGAGGTTCGCTAGTGCTACAGTACCTACTAATATACGTTTTTCATCGTTACCCAATGACGTATAGTTTATAATATATCATTGATACAGCCTATGCCACTTCGGTTGGAGTAAATTTTCTTTTTAACCGTAGCACTTCTTGTAGAAGTGGTTGCCGTCTAGATCCGAATTCCGTCCGTCAGAATTCAATACATTTCCAAATAGGTATCTGAATATTGACCGGTAGAAATGCGTAAAAGCCCTCAAAGAACTGTTTCCAACAGCCCTCAAAACTCACAATCCATCATCTTTCCTAGCGATGCGCGATGGCGAGAGGTTTTATTCGATTGTTCAAACATCTCGAATTCTCGATGGTTCTCGATTGTTTCGACTTGGACTCGAGTCCGACTCGGTCTGTTATTGCGACTGGCGCATGGCGCGTTCATTCGACAGTTGTTCCTCGATGGTTTAGATAGAGTTTCGCGAGTTCGTGACTTGCGTTGTGATAACGAATCCAATCTAAGTCTTTCAAAAAGAGCAATCGAAAACTAGCGGTCGATTATATTGACTCGAAACAATCGAAAAACATTTCGTCTTTTAGAACGGCGAGTCGATAGTTGACTCGATGGTTTATTTTAACAACTCTTTCGATTGTTAAAACATCTCGGAATCGCCCATCGCTAATGTTTCCCAACTACCTAGCTCAAGCGCATCCTGCACCAAACGCCGGCACTATCATAAATCCATACATTCTCCGGCAGTGCAGGACGGTGGGTGCTCTCAGCGAATTGACACACAATTGGAGAGGGGCCTAAGTAAGACGGACGGACGACACGCGACTCCTAAGTACAGTTGCGGGCAGTGTTCGAAATGGTTTATACAGGGAACAAGAATTAGAGAGAATTGAGGCGAAATAAAGTTGCAAATAAAGTAACTTTGGACTAGATTAATAAGTTATTAATTTTATTCTCATTTTTTTATTTATTTATTTAACAGTTTATGTACACACATTTAACAAATAAATAAGAAGAAGGGAACAGAAAAATAGGTACAAAAGTGATGCTTATTTCTAAAGAAATCTCTTCCAGCATACCTTTATTTTTTTCTTTTTTTATTTGAGATGAGTTTGCTCTTGACTCTAGTCTAGGTCATAGCTGACAGAGACTAAGTCGACGATGGAGCGAGCTTACCCAGAAGAAGCCTGTTTACTCTAATTTTGAAGAGATTAGGGTTGATTGCGTTCGGAAACACAGACCGCGTATGCGCGGCAAGTTGGTATTTAGCTGAGCGACCCCTTTCTTTTTAATGTAGTCCAAACTACGAGTAATATTATTAGTGTGAAAGTGAGTTTGTTTGTTGGCTAACCATGGGGGCTACTCTCGAAGTGGCGTATTCTAGTCATATCACCTAACCACTAAGAATTAATGACAACACGACTTGACAGTTGCTTAGTTCGGGTTCGGAACTAATCGTAAGTCCGTAGGTGATACGGAGTAGAATACGCCCACAACTAAGCCCGAAACTACGGACTTCGGGTTTAGAGAGTAGCCGTGAGTGATTTGTATTAAACAATAGAAGCAGAATACTTTTTAGGGTTCCGGACATCCGTAAAAAACGGAACCTTTATATTTGTCTGTCACAGCTAATTTTCTCCGAATCTACCTACTGGATCGATTCTGTTGAAATTTCGTACAAATATGAGGTTCCGTGACCCAAACTCGGACACGTTACGTAAATCAATAAATTTTGAGCTTGGAGGTCACTTTTAGGGGACAAACTAGAATTAAGAAAAAGTTTTTCAAACTGGTGAAAGAGCTTATTGTGAGTGTTTTTATTGTGTACTAGTTGCCGCCCGCGGCTCCGCCCGCGTGATTGTCGAAAATTATCCCAAGGGAACATATTCCCGGGATAAAAAGTATCCTATGTGTTATTCCAGACTAATCTACCACTGTGCCAAATTTCATCAAAATCCATTCAGTAGTTTTTACGTGAAAGAGTAACAAACATCCATCCATACTTACAAACTTTCGCGTTTATAATATTAGTAGGATTTTGTTTCATAATTTAAATTAGTTTTTGTGGTATATGTTTTTTCATAATTTAAAATAAATAGTTTTGCAGTAATTAAAGAAATTAGATGAAAAATGACCATTCCCCCTTGTCTCCGAAACTAATGAGACTAATATTTGAAAAAAAAAATGCTGATAAAGAATTACCTATAGATTAAAGAAAGTCCTTTAAGGAGACTAGGTATAGTGTTAAAATAACATGTTACAAAAATGCGTTCGGAACCCTTTGCATGCGAATCCGAATCGGACTTTTCTAGCTTTATAGGGTTCCGTACCCTAAGTGTAACACGGGACTCGGGACACGGAATATATTAGAGTCTCTGTCACCGGAAAATTCCAAACTCCGTAAAATTGTAATAAATCTCGATAAGATTATAATTTCTCGATATATAATGAAAAAAATCGTTTCGTATACAATAAGTCCCAACCAAAGTCATCAATTTCCAATCTATCAGTGTCTTATTAAGAAAAAATAGTTTACAATTTCACGCGATATTTCACAATCTCACGGCTTTTGCCATTTTCCGGTGACATCTCCATTGGCACGTGATAGTAGGGCCCCAGGTTTCTTTACTATACACGTATTTACCTTCTCTAATAAGTCTGAGATTACATAATAATACTTATGGGTAATCGGAGACTTACGATCGGTATTTTCCAGTAATTGGGTAGAGTAAGTATCCAATGTCCGTCGCTCCTTGTAATATTAGCTTTTACACTAGTGGAAATTATATTTTTTCCGACTTTGTTTCGCTTTGCTTTTCTGATTATTTCGTTGCGGGGTTCAAGACAGTTAAATCGTTTCTACGGGACGCGTCGAGCTTCATTGACTCGGCGTTTTTTCTGGCGGTCGCCACTGTTGAATCTGGCTTTAGGTTTAAAGAACTTTATTTCTCATGAGAACAACATAGTTCACTTAAAATGAGATTTATAAATTAAGACTTTTTTTTGCTCTAGTATAGGTATACAAAAAATATATATATATGTTAAGTAGGTATACAAAATTACGTGACAATGTACATATTTATGTTAACTGTTGTCCTGGGAAATATTGAGCAAACAGACAGTTGCAAACCTTTCTTTCAAAAACATAATATACTGACCCTTCCCTGTATATATTCTAGAGACGTGCAAATTTGTACGGAAACATCAGGAATTTTATTCAAAACGTGGAGACACTCAGACACGCTATCTACTCAGACACCAATCTAGGCTAAACTTACCAAGTTCTCGATTAAAAATGCACTCAAAAAGTCCCTATGTAATGTTCATTAAATTATATAATAAACTACCCGCATTAATTAAAAAAGAAGAGAAAATTAATATATTTTTAAGAAAACTTAGACAATTTTTACTCAATAAAAGCTACTACTCGGTTAACGAATTTCTAAGTGATAGACTAATAAAGTCATAACTCATAACTGAAGTACCTATTTATGTCCTTAATTTTTATTTGATTTGTTCATTCTATTTACATCTCTCAATAGATAACTATATTAACAGTTTCCTAAGTAATTTTACATATCATAAAATGCTTCCTCTCTCCTAACCTCTAAGATACTCATCTTGCTGTGCCCGACAGGGTCCATATGAACCTTTTTGTTTTTTAATCACCTAAGAATACATGTGGAATGCAATAAAAGTGTTGAGTGTTGAGTGAGTGTCGTAGGTACAGTAGGTACTGACAATATGCGATTTTAATTTATTTTTAAATATGCTTATTTAGTACATTCCTTTATGTCGTTTGGCAGGTTGTTGGAGACTTGTGCTCCCTCATAAAGAATGTTTTTTTTTGCCGTATGTGAGTGTGCGTGGCTGGGTCAGTTGCAACGTGTGCTTGTTTCTTAGGTGAGTCTTTTGAGTGAATGTTATGTTTGAGTGGATTTTGCCTGTAATTATTTTTTAAAGTGAAACTTTTATTACATCGTCTCAAATTTTTTGGTCTGTGTATCGCATGTCGCGTGACGGTCGGCCGCGGAGTAGGGATAAAGTGAAAGGCGCTCGTCAGAGCAGCAGAGGCCAATATGGCGGCGTCTATAGTTCCATCAGCTGACCGTGTAGTGTATAGACTATTACTCATCTGTGCCAGTGCTCCACGCTAATTTGTTTGTTTTTGTCAGTGTTTTTTTATACCCTTAATGGAATATTATTCCGAAAATTTTTAGTTAAATATCTATAATGTGAAAAAAAGTTTCACTTTTACCGTGGTTTCTTAAAACCACACAATCCTTTTTTTAACTAAGGTACAAGTTTTGAACACATACTATTGTGAAAGGTTAAATAGTTTAGTCTTTGAATATACTAAGTAATTGTATTTATAAGTTTGTTTTGCGTAGTTTGTAGTTGTCTCAAGTTAGTTTTGGAAGCTGAGCCCCATATTTCAATCAGGTATTCTAGGTGTGTTTTTAAAAGTGAGTTGTATATCATTATGCGTACTTTAGAAGGGCTTTCAGGACATGCAGTGGTTGTTAGGAAAAAGATTAAGAAGGGATGTTTGGAAATTCAACCTTTAAGGGGATGAAAAGCGGGATAATTGCAGATAAAGACGAATGCAAAGTGTCAGTAAAAAATAAAGCTAGAAATTTAAATCCATTTTCCCTAACAAACGTGACCACTTCTCTCCCTACCAGTACATTTAAACCAATTGGACGTTGGACATAGATTCAATGAAGCTAATTTAACGTCGCAAGCTGGGAGAGTAATTATATTATGTGTGTATAATGAGTTGTCTAGCTGTAGTCCTGTGGTTTATTTGCGAGTACGTCCGGAGCATGGGTTTGATTCTTGTGTGGGGTAATATTAGGGACCTGTTGGTTGAGTGGTTAGTGACCCTGACTGCTAAACCGGAGTTTGTTTCCCACCCAGGACAAATCTTTGTGTGATGAGCATGATCATTTGTTCTGTGTCTGGGTGTAAATTGACTATAATATGTATGTATTTAGAAATATATAAGTATGTTTATCAGTTGTCTGGTTGCCATAGCACAGGCTCTACCTAGTTTGGGATCGGATGACCGTGTTACCGTGTAACCTGTCTGTTTTTCAGTATTAGTTGTTATAGCGGCAACAGAAATACATCATCTGTGAAAATTTCACTGTGTAACTATCACGGTTTATGAGATACAGCCTGTTGACAGACGGACAGCGGAGTCTTAGTAATAGGGACCCGTTTTAACCCTCAAAACAAAACTTCGGAATGGTGCTGATGCACGCGTATGTTCGTGAACGGGCGCCGTCAGTGGAGACTGGTCATCCCTTGGTTGCCACTGCCTCATTTTAATATTTGATACTATAAATTGTTTTTTTCTTTCATTACATTGTTCTCATATATAGAAGCAACAAGGTTAATGTAACCAGGATTTTTGTAAACAAAATTATTTAAAAGCGTGTCCGTGGAGTTTCTTGCACGTTCTTCTCCATAGAGATCTACGCTTTCGAACGTGCAAATAGCTTCATGTTTTTGACGGACTGAATTTGACAATTCAAAAGTACCTGATAATGGTTTATTTGAAATAAATGCTTTGACTTTGACTTTGACTTGCATACCGAGCTCTTACATTGTAGGTATGTAGCTTCAGTTCATAACATCGTTCAATACGGCCACACATACGTTCACATCCCGGGCGCTACACTGCGGCGATGCATCAAATATGTCACTTATCTCTGTTGCTTTGAAACCCGTTGATAAATCGTTTCCCCGCCAAGATAGAGGATGCCATTGATAAAAGAGATTTTAAACTAAGATGTGATGTGAACTGTGGTTAGGTTAAATGATGTGATTTGGGCGTTGTAAGATTATACAATGTGGAGACATCGATACGACAATAAATTAAAACACTGACAATACCGCCGGTCGATTCTGTAAACATGTCGAAGTGAAGGCTTGGGTGAAGTGATCACGAGGTGAGCTGTCAATCCATACAAACAAGATGTCACGCGATCATGAAGTGAGCTGTTATTCCATCTTGATTAAAGGAATTGACAGCTCACCTCATGATCACTACACCCAAGCCTTAATTTCGATAAGTTTACAGAATCGACCGGTAGGTTCATAGGAATATTTTGAAACTATTATTAATCCTGTCACGGAAATTAAAAATAAACTTTTCAATTACTACATAAAACGTCAAAAAAACTCAAACAAGTCAAGGATAGTGAGTACTATTCTGACGAAATATTCCAAGCAGTCTGTTGCAGTTAGTGACAACAAATCTGTGATAAAAGATAACATAGATCTTAAATGTATTTTAAACCTAATTTTTAAGGAACAACATTTAATAATAATAATAATTTAATTCAGAACAAAATTCCATATTAAATGATTAGTAAGACTTAAAACTATGTTAGTACCTTAAAACTACTTATAAATTTACCTTAAATTATATTTGACAACGTTCACACTATGCACCCTATTCCAGTGCCGCACAATAGGGCACTCCACCTTTTCTGGTATAGGGTTTAGAAGGCCATTGGGGCTGCCCCGCACACGACACATCAGAGAGGCCACTC
Organism: Mamestra configurata; assembly: GCA_002192655.3. NCBI lineage: Eukaryota > Metazoa > Arthropoda > Insecta > Lepidoptera > Noctuidae > Mamestra > Mamestra configurata. The sequence goes on from NDFZ01005173.1 coordinate 204,979, forward strand.
TTTTGCGCACAATGGCCCAAAAGCCATCGGTGTTGGCCTCCGCAAACATCCCTGACGCACTACAGTATCGCGGCAATCCCATCAGCATCCTAAACCCATTATTGTAGAGGACCCGCAGGGCATTGAAAGCCTTCTGCGTATAGCGGACCCACAGGCTGCAAGTGTACATTGTCTGGCAGTAAGCCTTAAACAGAGTAATTTTAACCTCTTTTGTGCACCTCACAAACCTGCGCGCCAACATATTGCATCTGACTGCCAATGCGTTCTTAATATCTATCTTAATTCTACCTGGCCACCCTTATTACCAAAATCATTCATATTGATGCCGACATATCCGGAACGAAGGCAGCCATCCGAATATTCGAACGATATTTTTTTCCTCCTGTCTTCAATACGTATGTTTGTATGTTAAAGGTGTAAAGTCGACCGTCCACTGTTACTTAAAATATATAGCGCGAGGTTAGCTGCATTTTATAGAGTACCTACTAGCCCACGCGTCTTCGTACGCGCATATCTTATTTTTTCTCGCTACCGTAGAAATTTCGGGAAATCCTCTCTTAGTGCACACTTACACTCCCCAAGGAACCTACATGCCAAATTTCAACTTTCTACGACCAGTAGTTTCGGCTGTGCGGTGTCAGTCTTACTCAGTATCAGGAGAGTTTTATATTTTAGAATGATCATTGTTTGTATTCTCTTTTGCATAGGCGTACTTTATACTATACTAGCACTTCCCCCGCGACTTTGTACGCGCATATCCCGTTTTTCCCATTCCCATATTTTTTCCCGTTCCCATATCATCATCTGCCTAGCCTTTTCCCAACTATATTGGGGTCGGCTTCCAGTCAAACCGGAATCAGCTGAATACCAGTATTTTACGTGGAGCGGCTGCCTACCAGACCTCCACAACCCATTAACTGGGTAACACGGTACTCCTTGGCAAGACTGGTGTCAGATTATCTGGCTTCTGACTATCCGTAACGACTGCGTAAGATCTACAAATGACAGCCGGGACCAACGGCTTAACGTGCTTTCCGGGGCACGGATGAGTCTCGGTATGTAAAGATGGTCGGGTGACCATCTTAACATACCGAGACTCATCCGTCCGTCCACAGACCAACCTCGGCAAGCGTTGCTTAACCTTAAAGATCGACCCGTGCGGCTGTTATTATTTAGACACGAGCTTCTCTTTCTCTTCCCGTTCCCATATACAGTCACAAATAAAACGGAACCCTTATAGGATCACTTTGTTGTCTGTCCGTCTGTCCGTGTGTCTATTTGTCAAGATCCTTTATCTCGGGAACGCGTGGAGGTATCGATTTGAAAATATCATCAACATACCATATACTCAAGTCTACAGTCCCTTGAAGCTGTGAAAAAATCAAACTTCTAAGTTAACGTTAAAAGAAGGAAAGGCCGTTTGTGCCGCAAAAAACGTATATTTCGACACTCTCAAGAGAATCAAAATTTGTAGGTCCCATTGACCTAGATTCATGAAATTTAGCAGAAGATAGATCCTTGAGTACAAGTACATCAAAAAGTCTGAAAATTGGGAATTAATAGTTTTATCACATAAAAAAATACGATTACAAAATTATATTTTCGGTTGAAGAATAGACCGTGACGTACATTGATGTATGGGAGAACATTTTTCACCAACAAAGTTAAGTTTGTCCTTCGATTTTATTTTGTTATTAAAGTCTCAATAGGCTTGCTATTGACCACTACCTCACCTGATGGTAAGCCACGATGTGGTCGACGATAGAGCACGCTTGCCTAGAAGTAACCTATTCACTCTTGACTTACGGCCCGTGTCAATAACGTATAACCAATTGCCAAATTAGCTATCAACGGTGGCTGAAACGTCATTATTGCCTTTGTAACATGACGCTTCACGGGCCTGCGGACGGCGAGCGTTGGGTGGTTCGCTGTCCGATCACCACCAGGCCCGGGTCGATGGCGCGTTGTGTTTCACGCGCGCCTCAAAGAGATGTCAGCAAAGAGAACGGGGCCCGCTAGGGCCAGAGCCTGCCAGGGTTGCAGAATTTGTTCGAAAGAGTCACCGCGGCCCTGGAAAGCAAAGGGCTTTAGAAGGAACACGGATGGGTTTTAGTCAGTAAGAGTCTGACACGCCCTTCCGCTCCGCCCAGAGCGGAAGAAGTCATTTGATGATTTTTAAGGATGGGAACATCCTTAAAAAAAAAAAAAAACATGACGCTTCAGCTACTGTTGGTAGGCAGTTGGTTACAGGTAGATACGTTATTGAATCGGGCCGTTAAAGATCCCCAGGTTGTAGCTATCAAAACACGGGCTCTGTGTTTCACACGTAGCGTAACGTAGCTAGCCGTGGAGATATGCCTTAAGGCACATTATCTTTTGAATGACTTGACATGTTTGAACAGGCTGTCTTCACACTGACACGATGATAAGGTGAGTTGTAACGTAAATCGACGAAGGGGTCAGCAGGAATGTATCCTAAGGTGTATATTTCCGCCCTGCCAGGGTTGTGGGATTGTTTGAAAGAGTTAGTGCGACCCTAGAACGTAAAGGGCAATTGAGAGAACACGTTAGACAAAAGTCATTTGAAGATTTCCCATTCCATCCTTAAAAAAAAGGTGTATAGGTGTCTCAGGTCGGGCAAAAAGTGTCATTGGGTTTTTCCAATAGGAATTTCTCAGTGACAGCTCGGAGTTTGGAAGTTGGTGGTGTGACAACCAAGCCGTTGGTCCTGCGCCAGATCTCTCTCCGGTCATGTCAGGTTGCCGTCCCATCGGAATATGAGAGTGATGGAAGAGGGAGTGCACCATGCGCCTGCACTATAATATGTCCCGCGCCGATGGCTAGTCTCGGTTGAGAGTGGCCGCCATGGCCGGTCAGGAGGACTATATTTGAAAGACCAGTATGCTCTATATCCCAAACGTTTTTCAAGTTTTACAGTACTGGTAGTGCTCGATTTTCGTCTCCAAAAGACATGGTAACAATAAAAAAAACAAGCCAAGTGCGAGCAAGCACAAAGGGTTCTGAACTAATCATATTTTTTATGTGTTACTTAGCCATAGACTTCTTATAGTTTTCCCAGTAATCTGTAGGTTAAGTCTCTGTTTTTATACAAAATTTTAGGCTACATGAAAGAAAGAACGAAAGAAAGAAAGACAGAAAGAAAGAATACAATTTATTTAGCACAGGTACATGAAACACGCACGGTAAAAATAACAAGAAGAAGAAGAGAGGAGAAGAAGATTTTTACCCGAGGGAATAGACAATTTCATCTATTTTCTTAAATAACTTCAGTATGGAATATTTTCCCCCAAAAAGTGACAAGTCAATAAATTTTATTGTTCCTTACCAGTATATGCGTGGCGTTGTAAGACGACATCATAGACTCCTCTGCTACCCGTCTACATGGCGTGCTCCCCGTACAAACAACACTCCCACTGCTAGAGCTATTAAGTTAATAAATGACTTTCTAAAATATATTCCTGAGGCAGATTTATTTTTTGACTCTCAATGGACAATCGCTAAACGTGTGTATATTTATTTAAATATGAAGAAATAATTGTTTAGTTTCTAATTTTATGTATAATGTTGTTTTTTTTTTGGGTTTTAAATGGTTAATGTAATTTTATAGAATCGCTTGTATCTATATAAGCGATTTGGTGTAAACTGTTAGCTTATATTTGATGAATAAATGAATATTAATATGAATATGAAGTGCCCAGTGAAAATCACCTGTGAGCTGTGACGGACAGACAGAATGGCTTTCTCGGGGTTTCTTTTTGCCATACGGACGTTCGGAACCTTAAAAATGTGATATTTTGATACTACAAACCAACACTTCAATTTGATGTACCTATTTGTATGACATGTTTAAGTATACGTACCCATAGATTTGGTTCAGCAGCTGTGACCAACATGCCTCTGTGTTATCAGTTAAACCTATCAGTGACAGGAATTAACCTAGTTTTCCGCAGTATTTAGTAAAACCAACATGAACTTAAGCCGAGATTAATCATAGAATATCCTTGATTAGGTTAATTTTATTTAGATTTTCAGGTCATACTACTTTTAGTGTCACTAGTTGTTGAATGAATATCGAAATTATACGTAATGATAAGTTTAAGGTTCGCTGCAAGAAAACTCAACTTTGAGTTCTGCTGAATACATGAACCTTATTGTCACTCTACTATAAATCGGTGTCACTGCGGAGTAGCTGTCGACAGCCTCGGGCACCATGGTCTTTCCTGCTGCAAGAGCGCAGGCCGCATAGCACGGCATGCCAGCATCAACGATATTATTCGTCGGGCTTTTGTCACCGCCGGCGTACCTGCGGTATTAGAACCTAGCGGCTTGGTACGGGACGATGGGAGAAGACCAGATGGTATGACGTTGGTGCCGTGGAAGGTGGGTAGGCCTCTGGTGTGGGACGCAACGTGTGTCGACACCCTCGCATCGCATGTTCCAAGTACGGCGCAACTGCGGCTGCTGAGGCCCTCAAGCTGCAAGCAAATACTGTAACCTTATTGGGAATCACAGTTTTGAGCCGTTTGGGGTCAAAATTCTTGGATCATGTGGTCCGAGTGCGCGTCTCCTTTTCAAGGACATATCTCGCCGACTGATCGACACTTTGCGTGACCAGAGGGCTGGCTCGTTCTTTGCTAAAAGCATTGCCATTCAACGTGGCAATGCTGCCAGTCTTCTGGGCACGTTTCCGGATGACAGCGATGCGGAGGAATACTTTGACGCCTGAGTGTACTTTGTTTTTGTATAAGTACATACATAGGTTTAGTAGATGTACTTAAATAGTTTAAGTAAATTGTTTTAAGATAGTATATAGTTATATTATGTTAGTCTCTACTATAATAACTTTTTTCAATAGGGACGCTCGAACTTTGACAATTTATAGCGGCCATCTTGGAAAAGCGATAGCTGTCAAATTTGGCGGGAATACATATGTAAGTATTCGTGACATTTCACCATGGAACGCTACACGCTTCAACAACGCATAGAAATTGTTAAAGTTTACTATGAAACATTAAATTTATTGGATGAGAAGTTCGAGGGCTTCGTGATCTCGCGTGGTGGTGACATCAACTGGCCACCGAGATTGTGTGATCTAACACCGCTCGATTACTTTCTGTGGGGTTACGTGAAATCTTGAGTCTATGCTGACAAACCACAGAGAACCTTGTTGTTGAACACTGGAAAGTCACAGGAAAGCAAAACACGCAATTTCGTTTACTTGGATGACATATTTTCTATTTCCTCTAGCTATTTTGATTTAAAAACCAAACTACTGAACCGATTTTGGTAAAATTTCTATGGGACCAATTGGAACGTATATCCTTTCATATGAAAGAAGATTTTTTTAATCGGTTCATAAAAGACGGAGTTATGAGGTAACAAACATAAAAAAAATACAACCGAATCTAGAACCTCCTCCTTTTTTGAAGTCGGTTAAGAAATACATATTCCCTATTTAGATATTGTTTTTTTTTTAAATACCGAATATTCTCAGCTAGCCAAACTTGTATACTGACATATCTCTCGAACTATGTCAATATTTTTACACGACCAAAACTGAGAAATGCATTGTTGCATAAATAAAAAGTTCCATTGAAATTACTACTTCAATTTCTGAGAAATTACTTAACAAAGGAACGTAGGTAGGTACTGACGAATCATAAGAATTTGTCCGGTATAGTACTTACTATTGCCGTACATATTATATCTGTCGCCAAGCTACGGTGCCGTGTTTCGGTTTGAAGGGTAGGTATTAGGGATGGGCCGACTGTGGACTTGGCCGACTAGTTGGCGCTTTAATGGCCGACTAGTACTAACTATACTAATATTTTTAATGTTTGATAGTAGGTTGGGTGTAAGATATTAAACCACCACCTGAGTAATGTATGAATTGCAAGTTTTTACCGTTTTTATAACTTAATTTTATTATTATTAACTAAGCGAAACCGTCGCGTCGCTTATATTAATTATTGTGTTTTTCCTCATAGAAGTGAATAATTGTTTTCTTTTTGAGCGGTAAAGTAAAAAGTAAATCAAATTTAAAACCTGTTTTTTACCTATATGGGCACATATTAAAACGTCAGTCACGGACTGTTTCTCCGCTTACTTCTTATAAACGAGGCAACTGATTTGATACATCATCATCATCAGCGGAATGACGTCCACTGCTGGACATAGGCTAACCCCAGAAGGGATATAATCGCCACGCTTGGCAGGCGGGTTGGCGATCGCAGTGTAGCATGCCGCTGTCCATTCCCTGGTGAGTCCATTAGTCGCCTCTTACGACACCCACGGGAAGTGATGGGATGGTGCAATTCTTTTACGTCCGAAACCATACAGAACCAATTTGAAACGGTTTTAACTAATAATAAAAGCGATAAATGAGGAAGGCTATATTTGTGACAATCTAAAAAGTCGCATTTGACAGCAGAATACAACATTGTTTTACTAGTAAGTATGTAGATAGTAAGTCGAGATTTATTTCCATTTTTCTTTAGCTCATTAAGTGTCGACTAGTCGGCTCCTTATACCGATAGTCGGCTGTCTCGACTTGTTGGCGACTAGGCGGTCCATCTCTAGCAAGTGTGGGTGCCGGTGTAATTACAAACATATTAGAGAAGTAGAGGTTGTATATCACGAAACTCCACCCTGAGCGGATCGAACGAGGCGTTGAAGTTTGTATGGAAGTTAATTTGACAGATGTCAGTCGTCAGTCGTGACGTCAGCCGAAGCTGTTCGTGTATTTCCACACTGCATCCGAACCGAAACTAATTTTGTGTTCGGGGTTCTATCGAATCTCCCAAGTATGTTGGCGTCCGCTCCTAGTTTAACAAGATGAGGCTGAATACTAGTATTAAAACAGAAGGCATTCTATTCGTATATCAGCTACGCGACAGTAAATGTCAATGTCAAAAATCTGTCAAAATAGATTGAAATTAGAGGTGTTTTTGACTGTTTGTGCCTGTGATGCAAATGGTCCTTAAATACGAAAATTGCCCCTCTGAGCGACTGACTAACTGACCTCTAAAATCCAGAAATTGGGTAACACATGCCTGGACAAGACTGGTGTCACAGTCAAAGATCTAAAAATGACGACCGGGTCCAACAGCTTAAAATGCTTTCCGAGGCACGACCCGTCCCGGCATGTAATGGACGGTCACCCATCCAAAGACCGACCTTAGCAAGGGTTGCTTCCGTGCGGCTGTTGTTACTTAGCCACGAGCTCTTTAAGTTTACTATTTTGATTTGTATATGTCACCGGAAAATGGCAAACGCCGTAAGATTGTAAAATATCGCGTGAAATTGTGAACTATTTTTTCGAAATAAGACACGCATATATTGGAAACTATTGAATTTGGATGGGATTAATTAATTAATTAATTTATTTATTACTTAAAACTTTATGCACTAGTAAAAACACTGTACAAAGGCGGACTTAATGCCTTAGGCATTTTCTACCAGTCGACCTTAGGGTGGTGCAGAGACAACATGGCAGGTGCAACTGAAAGAAAAACTAAAAATAGAGAGAAGAAAAAAAAATAAAAAACATTTATAAATACATAGATACATGCATACACATAAATAAAGTTATTAAGAAAAAACGAATCCAACAAATTAACGCTGTGATGATTCTACCAACTTCTTTCGAATGTGCTCACGTGCCTACACCTTAAAGGACAAACGATTTTTTCATAATTTTCGAGAAATTATAATTTAATCAAGATTCATTAGGTACAATCTTACGGAGTCGGCAATTTTCCGGTGACATAACAACGTATAACAGAATAAACGCAATACCTCTTAAGGGATCATTGTACTCATCATTATGAACAACTTTTACTATGGGACCAACACCGAAAACGCGTAAAAAAAATTGCTTTTCAGTACATTTTGTCGAGTTATGAGCACATAAATGTATGGGGCAGCATATCTTTCGCGATGTCTGGGTTTTTCCCGTAGTAAAAGTGAGAACAATGACTCTTTCAGGCATTGCGTTTATTCTGTTACACATTGTATAATTTTGTAAGCATAAACACACACACTCCCCACTTAGATATACCAAAACTATTTGTACTATTACAAAAATCCTATACTATAGATTCTAACACTATATTTCTCTCTTTCCGTCTCTTCTATTAATACGTAGAGCGAGCGAGACAGAAGTTTAGTGAAGGAATCCAATGAATGCCAGTAAATCACTTAACGGCTAGGGATGTGCCTTTGTCGATGAATTTAGTGTTGTGATAAGTAATGTTTCCTTTGTTTTTGTCGATATTTATAGAATGTGTGTTCTGGAGTCACATGACGGAATTAGGTGGTTTGTTTTGAAATTTGAATTTTGGGTGAAGAAATGTGTTTTTTTTTTGTTTTTGGATAGATTAGCGACTTTTTTAGTTGCATAAATATTTGAGAGTCCCTTAGAAAAGTGTTCAAATAAATGTAACATATGTACAAGTAATCTCAATAGTAATAATTTATATGATAGGCCTCCGGAACGAAGTCGCAAGAAAGATTTTTTATTCGTTATTTTTATTTCGTGTTTGACCAGTATCTCACCTGATCGAAAGCGTCTGCCGGTCGATTCTGTTAACATGTCGAAGTGAAGGCTTGGGTGAAGTGATCACGAGGTGAGCTGTCAATCCATCTTGATTATATGGAGCCAAGCCTTCAATTCGACATGTTTACAGAATCAACTGGGTCGACGATGGAGCACGCTTGCCCAAAGGTGAACTGGCCTGTTGGTCGAGTGGTTAGCGACCCTGACTGCTAAACCGGAGTTCGTGGGTTCGATTCCTACCCAGGACAAATCTTTGTGTGATGAGCATGATCATTTGTTCTGTGTCTGGGTGTAATTACGATCTCATCCCACCGGCCCCCTTCTACCATCGGACATCTAGACGTACTGCAAGTTACCATCCCTACCTTGTTGCTATTCCACCAATTCGCACTAAACGTTTCCAAACGTCTTTTATAATGCGCACAGCAAAAGAGTGGAACTCTCTGCCTGCGTCTGTGTTTCCGAACGCATACGACCCTAATCTCTTCAAAATTAGAGTGAACAGGCTTCTTCTGGGTAAGCTCGCTCCATCGTCGACTTTGTCTCTGTCATCTATGACCTAGACTAGAGTCAAGAGCAAACCCATATTAAATAAAAAAATAAAAAAAAAAAAANCGGGTCGATGGCGCGTTGTGTTTCACGCGCGCCTCAAAGAGATGTCAGCAAAGAGAACGGGGCCCGCTAGGGCCAGAGCCTGCCAGGGTTGCAGAATTTGTTCGAAAGAGTCACCGCGGCCCTGGAAAGCAAAGGGCTTTAGAAGGAACACGGATGGGTTTTAGTCAGTAAGAGTCTGACACGCCCTTCCGCTCCGCCCAGAGCGGAAGAAGTCATTTGATGATTTTTAAGGATGGGAACATCCTTAAAAAAAAAAAAAAACATGACGCTTCAGCTACTGTTGGTAGGCAGTTGGTTACAGGTAGATACGTTATTGAATCGGGCCGTTAAAGATCCCCAGGTTGTAGCTATCAAAACACGGGCTCTGTGTTTCACACGTAGCGTAACGTAGCTAGCCGTGGAGATATGCCTTAAGGCACATTATCTTTTGAATGACTTGACATGTTTGAACAGGCTGTCTTCACACTGACACGATGATAAGGTGAGTTGTAACGTAAATCGACGAAGGGGTCAGCAGGAATGTATCCTAAGGTGTATATTTCCGCCCTGCCAGGGTTGTGGGATTGTTTGAAAGAGTTAGTGCGACCCTAGAACGTAAAGGGCAATTGAGAGAACACGTTAGACAAAAGTCATTTGAAGATTTCCCATTCCATCCTTAAAAAAAAGGTGTATAGGTGTCTCAGGTCGGGCAAAAAGTGTCATTGGGTTTTTCCAATAGGAATTTCTCAGTGACAGCTCGGAGTTTGGAAGTTGGTGGTGTGACAACCAAGCCGTTGGTCCTGCGCCAGATCTCTCTCCGGTCATGTCAGGTTGCCGTCCCATCGGAATATGAGAGTGATGGAAGAGGGAGTGCACCATGCGCCTGCACTATAATATGTCCCGCGCCGATGGCTAGTCTCGGTTGAGAGTGGCCGCCATGGCCGGTCAGGAGGACTATATTTGAAAGACCAGTATGCTCTATATCCCAAACGTTTTTCAAGTTTTACAGTACTGGTAGTGCTCGATTTTCGTCTCCAAAAGACATGGTAACAATAAAAAAAACAAGCCAAGTGCGAGCAAGCACAAAGGGTTCTGAACTAATCATATTTTTTATGTGTTACTTAGCCATAGACTTCTTATAGTTTTCCCAGTAATCTGTAGGTTAAGTCTCTGTTTTTATACAAAATTTTAGGCTACATGAAAGAAAGAACGAAAGAAAGAAAGACAGAAAGAAAGAATACAATTTATTTAGCACAGGTACATGAAACACGCACGGTAAAAATAACAAGAAGAAGAAGAGAGGAGAAGAAGATTTTTACCCGAGGGAATAGACAATTTCATCTATTTTCTTAAATAACTTCAGTATGGAATATTTTCCCCCAAAAAGTGACAAGTCAATAAATTTTATTGTTCCTTACCAGTATATGCGTGGCGTTGTAAGACGACATCATAGACTCCTCTGCTACCCGTCTACATGGCGTGCTCCCCGTACAAACAACACTCCCACTGCTAGAGCTATTAAGTTAATAAATGACTTTCTAAAATATATTCCTGAGGCAGATTTATTTTTTGACTCTCAATGGACAATCGCTAAACGTGTGTATATTTATTTAAATATGAAGAAATAATTGTTTAGTTTCTAATTTTATGTATAATGTTGTTTTTTTTTTGGGTTTTAAATGGTTAATGTAATTTTATAGAATCGCTTGTATCTATATAAGCGATTTGGTGTAAACTGTTAGCTTATATTTGATGAATAAATGAATATTAATATGAATATGAAGTGCCCAGTGAAAATCACCTGTGAGCTGTGACGGACAGACAGAATGGCTTTCTCGGGGTTTCTTTTTGCCATACGGACGTTCGGAACCTTAAAAATGTGATATTTTGATACTACAAACCAACACTTCAATTTGATGTACCTATTTGTATGACATGTTTAAGTATACGTACCCATAGATTTGGTTCAGCAGCTGTGACCAACATGCCTCTGTGTTATCAGTTAAACCTATCAGTGACAGGAATTAACCTAGTTTTCCGCAGTATTTAGTAAAACCAACATGAACTTAAGCCGAGATTAATCATAGAATATCCTTGATTAGGTTAATTTTATTTAGATTTTCAGGTCATACTACTTTTAGTGTCACTAGTTGTTGAATGAATATCGAAATTATACGTAATGATAAGTTTAAGGTTCGCTGCAAGAAAACTCAACTTTGAGTTCTGCTGAATACATGAACCTTATTGTCACTCTACTATAAATCGGTGTCACTGCGGAGTAGCTGTCGACAGCCTCGGGCACCATGGTCTTTCCTGCTGCAAGAGCGCAGGCCGCATAGCACGGCATGCCAGCATCAACGATATTATTCGTCGGGCTTTTGTCACCGCCGGCGTACCTGCGGTATTAGAACCTAGCGGCTTGGTACGGGACGATGGGAGAAGACCAGATGGTATGACGTTGGTGCCGTGGAAGGTGGGTAGGCCTCTGGTGTGGGACGCAACGTGTGTCGACACCCTCGCATCGCATGTTCCAAGTACGGCGCAACTGCGGCTGCTGAGGCCCTCAAGCTGCAAGCAAATACTGTAACCTTATTGGGAATCACAGTTTTGAGCCGTTTGGGGTCAAAATTCTTGGATCATGTGGTCCGAGTGCGCGTCTCCTTTTCAAGGACATATCTCGCCGACTGATCGACACTTTGCGTGACCAGAGGGCTGGCTCGTTCTTTGCTAAAAGCATTGCCATTCAACGTGGCAATGCTGCCAGTCTTCTGGGCACGTTTCCGGATGACAGCGATGCGGAGGAATACTTTGACGCCTGAGTGTACTTTGTTTTTGTATAAGTACATACATAGGTTTAGTAGATGTACTTAAATAGTTTAAGTAAATTGTTTTAAGATAGTATATAGTTATATTATGTTAGTCTCTACTATAATAACTTTTTTCAATAGGGACGCTCGAACTTTGACAATTTATAGCGGCCATCTTGGAAAAGCGATAGCTGTCAAATTTGGCGGGAATACATATGTAAGTATTCGTGACATTTCACCATGGAACGCTACACGCTTCAACAACGCATAGAAATTGTTAAAGTTTACTATGAAACATTAAATTTATTGGATGAGAAGTTCGAGGGCTTCGTGATCTCGCGTGGTGGTGACATCAACTGGCCACCGAGATTGTGTGATCTAACACCGCTCGATTACTTTCTGTGGGGTTACGTGAAATCTTGAGTCTATGCTGACAAACCACAGAGAACCTTGTTGTTGAACACTGGAAAGTCACAGGAAAGCAAAACACGCAATTTCGTTTACTTGGATGACATATTTTCTATTTCCTCTAGCTATTTTGATTTAAAAACCAAACTACTGAACCGATTTTGGTAAAATTTCTATGGGACCAATTGGAACGTATATCCTTTCATATGAAAGAAGATTTTTTTAATCGGTTCATAAAAGACGGAGTTATGAGGTAACAAACATAAAAAAAATACAACCGAATCTAGAACCTCCTCCTTTTTTGAAGTCGGTTAAGAAATACATATTCCCTATTTAGATATTGTTTTTTTTTTAAATACCGAATATTCTCAGCTAGCCAAACTTGTATACTGACATATCTCTCGAACTATGTCAATATTTTTACACGACCAAAACTGAGAAATGCATTGTTGCATAAATAAAAAGTTCCATTGAAATTACTACTTCAATTTCTGAGAAATTACTTAACAAAGGAACGTAGGTAGGTACTGACGAATCATAAGAATTTGTCCGGTATAGTACTTACTATTGCCGTACATATTATATCTGTCGCCAAGCTACGGTGCCGTGTTTCGGTTTGAAGGGTAGGTATTAGGGATGGGCCGACTGTGGACTTGGCCGACTAGTTGGCGCTTTAATGGCCGACTAGTACTAACTATACTAATATTTTTAATGTTTGATAGTAGGTTGGGTGTAAGATATTAAACCACCACCTGAGTAATGTATGAATTGCAAGTTTTTACCGTTTTTATAACTTAATTTTATTATTATTAACTAAGCGAAACCGTCGCGTCGCTTATATTAATTATTGTGTTTTTCCTCATAGAAGTGAATAATTGTTTTCTTTTTGAGCGGTAAAGTAAAAAGTAAATCAAATTTAAAACCTGTTTTTTACCTATATGGGCACATATTAAAACGTCAGTCACGGACTGTTTCTCCGCTTACTTCTTATAAACGAGGCAACTGATTTGATACATCATCATCATCAGCGGAATGACGTCCACTGCTGGACATAGGCTAACCCCAGAAGGGATATAATCGCCACGCTTGGCAGGCGGGTTGGCGATCGCAGTGTAGCATGCCGCTGTCCATTCCCTGGTGAGTCCATTAGTCGCCTCTTACGACACCCACGGGAAGTGATGGGATGGTGCAATTCTTTTACGTCCGAAACCATACAGAACCAATTTGAAACGGTTTTAACTAATAATAAAAGCGATAAATGAGGAAGGCTATATTTGTGACAATCTAAAAAGTCGCATTTGACAGCAGAATACAACATTGTTTTACTAGTAAGTATGTAGATAGTAAGTCGAGATTTATTTCCATTTTTCTTTAGCTCATTAAGTGTCGACTAGTCGGCTCCTTATACCGATAGTCGGCTGTCTCGACTTGTTGGCGACTAGGCGGTCCATCTCTAGCAAGTGTGGGTGCCGGTGTAATTACAAACATATTAGAGAAGTAGAGGTTGTATATCACGAAACTCCACCCTGAGCGGATCGAACGAGGCGTTGAAGTTTGTATGGAAGTTAATTTGACAGATGTCAGTCGTCAGTCGTGACGTCAGCCGAAGCTGTTCGTGTATTTCCACACTGCATCCGAACCGAAACTAATTTTGTGTTCGGGGTTCTATCGAATCTCCCAAGTATGTTGGCGTCCGCTCCTAGTTTAACAAGATGAGGCTGAATACTAGTATTAAAACAGAAGGCATTCTATTCGTATATCAGCTACGCGACAGTAAATGTCAATGTCAAAAATCTGTCAAAATAGATTGAAATTAGAGGTGTTTTTGACTGTTTGTGCCTGTGATGCAAATGGTCCTTAAATACGAAAATTGCCCCTCTGAGCGACTGACTAACTGACCTCTAAAATCCAGAAATTGGGTAACACATGCCTGGACAAGACTGGTGTCACAGTCAAAGATCTAAAAATGACGACCGGGTCCAACAGCTTAAAATGCTTTCCGAGGCACGACCCGTCCCGGCATGTAATGGACGGTCACCCATCCAAAGACCGACCTTAGCAAGGGTTGCTTCCGTGCGGCTGTTGTTACTTAGCCACGAGCTCTTTAAGTTTACTATTTTGATTTGTATATGTCACCGGAAAATGGCAAACGCCGTAAGATTGTAAAATATCGCGTGAAATTGTGAACTATTTTTTCGAAATAAGACACGCATATATTGGAAACTATTGAATTTGGATGGGATTAATTAATTAATTAATTTATTTATTACTTAAAACTTTATGCACTAGTAAAAACACTGTACAAAGGCGGACTTAATGCCTTAGGCATTTTCTACCAGTCGACCTTAGGGTGGTGCAGAGACAACATGGCAGGTGCAACTGAAAGAAAAACTAAAAATAGAGAGAAGAAAAAAAAATAAAAAACATTTATAAATACATAGATACATGCATACACATAAATAAAGTTATTAAGAAAAAACGAATCCAACAAATTAACGCTGTGATGATTCTACCAACTTCTTTCGAATGTGCTCACGTGCCTACACCTTAAAGGACAAACGATTTTTTCATAATTTTCGAGAAATTATAATTTAATCAAGATTCATTAGGTACAATCTTACGGAGTCGGCAATTTTCCGGTGACATAACAACGTATAACAGAATAAACGCAATACCTCTTAAGGGATCATTGTACTCATCATTATGAACAACTTTTACTATGGGACCAACACCGAAAACGCGTAAAAAAAATTGCTTTTCAGTACATTTTGTCGAGTTATGAGCACATAAATGTATGGGGCAGCATATCTTTCGCGATGTCTGGGTTTTTCCCGTAGTAAAAGTGAGAACAATGACTCTTTCAGGCATTGCGTTTATTCTGTTACACATTGTATAATTTTGTAAGCATAAACACACACACTCCCCACTTAGATATACCAAAACTATTTGTACTATTACAAAAATCCTATACTATAGATTCTAACACTATATTTCTCTCTTTCCGTCTCTTCTATTAATACGTAGAGCGAGCGAGACAGAAGTTTAGTGAAGGAATCCAATGAATGCCAGTAAATCACTTAACGGCTAGGGATGTGCCTTTGTCGATGAATTTAGTGTTGTGATAAGTAATGTTTCCTTTGTTTTTGTCGATATTTATAGAATGTGTGTTCTGGAGTCACATGACGGAATTAGGTGGTTTGTTTTGAAATTTGAATTTTGGGTGAAGAAATGTGTTTTTTTTTTGTTTTTGGATAGATTAGCGACTTTTTTAGTTGCATAAATATTTGAGAGTCCCTTAGAAAAGTGTTCAAATAAATGTAACATATGTACAAGTAATCTCAATAGTAATAATTTATATGATAGGCCTCCGGAACGAAGTCGCAAGAAAGATTTTTTATTCGTTATTTTTATTTCGTGTTTGACCAGTATCTCACCTGATCGAAAGCGTCTGCCGGTCGATTCTGTTAACATGTCGAAGTGAAGGCTTGGGTGAAGTGATCACGAGGTGAGCTGTCAATCCATCTTGATTATATGGAGCCAAGCCTTCAATTCGACATGTTTACAGAATCAACTGGGTCGACGATGGAGCACGCTTGCCCAAAGGTGAACTGGCCTGTTGGTCGAGTGGTTAGCGACCCTGACTGCTAAACCGGAGTTCGTGGGTTCGATTCCTACCCAGGACAAATCTTTGTGTGATGAGCATGATCATTTGTTCTGTGTCTGGGTGTAATTACGATCTCATCCCACCGGCCCCCTTCTACCATCGGACATCTAGACGTACTGCAAGTTACCATCCCTACCTTGTTGCTATTCCACCAATTCGCACTAAACGTTTCCAAACGTCTTTTATAATGCGCACAGCAAAAGAGTGGAACTCTCTGCCTGCGTCTGTGTTTCCGAACGCATACGACCCTAATCTCTTCAAAATTAGAGTGAACAGGCTTCTTCTGGGTAAGCTCGCTCCATCGTCGACTTTGTCTCTGTCATCTATGACCTAGACTAGAGTCAAGAGCAAACCCATATTAAATAAAAAAATAAAAAAAAAAAAAAAGATAGAATTATATTTTTATGGGACCATCACGTCTATTCCCAGACAGGTTAAGCAATGGTCTTTTTTAAACGACTTCAATAAACCGGCCAAGTGTGAGTCGGACTCTCACATGAAGGGTTCCGTAAAATAAACTGAAAAAAAATAGTTTCTTGTATGGGTTTCCCTTCAATTTTTATTATTTGTTGTTATAGCGGCAATAGAAATACACACTCTGTGAAAATTTCAACTGTCTTCCTATTACGGTTCTTGAGATACAGCCCGCTGACAGGCAGACGGACGAACGGACGGGTGGACAGCGAAGGCCTAGTACTAGGGTTCTGTTAACCTTTTGGTAAGGAACNAAAAAAAAAAAAAAAAAAAAATTGTCTATAATATGTAAGTATTAAGAAATATATATAAGTATGTTTATCAGTTGTCTGTTTACCATCCTAGTTTGGGATCAGATGACCGTGTGTGAGTAGCCCAAGATATTATTATATTATTATTATTATTCACTTTTGAATTAGAGACCCCAGGGTTGTAGCTATCATGAAACACAGACTCTGACAGGGAATTCCCCTGTGCTGTGAATTCAGCAGTGCGCACAATGACAGTACATATACCCAAAACGTTTTGTTGCATATGGGTCGGTTGTCCATCACGTACCGGTAGCGCATCGTCGTACGTCTTGTTGCGCCATTTCTTCCCGGCTTAAACATAATTAAGGAAGTGGTGACGGGAGGACGTTTCGAGGGTCTTATGTCATTTAGACGATCAAAAAGAGCTGATTATTGACCAAGTCTAAATAATCGACTTTCGATTTTGATAATTTAACCATTGGACAATTTTTTTTTAGGTTTGGGGAATCATCAAATGACTTCTTCTGCTCTGGGTGGAGCGGTAGGGCGTGTCAGACTCTTACTGACTAAAACCCATCCGTGTTCCTTCTAAAGCCCTTTGCGTTCTAGGGCCGCGGTGACTCTTTCGAACAAATTCCGCAACCCTGGGAGGTTAACCATTGGACTGCGATAGATTTTACATTAAGTTTCTAGTGCTAATCTAATATTCTTATTTATTTTACTTTCATCTTCGTTTGAGGAATCTCGTTCCTCTGTATTATAATCCCTTCGCTACATCACTAGTTACAATGCAGCGTATGTGCTTAATGGTCGTGCCTAACGAACTGTTGATAGTATCTGTGATGCTGGGGGGTCAGCAACATTTTTGGTGTTTTTAAATTGATGTTTTTGGTTTGTTTAGAAAGAAAGAATAATATTTATTTAGCACTTACATGAAACACGCACGGTACATAGAAATAAAAAATAAAAAAATAAATGTAGGTATGCTAAGAACTAAGTGTGTCTCACGGCTGCACTAAAAAGGTCCATTTCAGCGATATGTCAGACAGACTGATGCTGTCTGACGCTGGTTTTCTAATGAACCTTTTAATGGACGAGTGGCGGTTCATTTGAATCAATCTAATATAGTAATATTCTTACAACAATACCTACGATGATTCTTATGCAAGAGGGGGAACGTCACTCGAACGAACGGTAGTTGCTGAAAATCAGCGCCGTCGATTTTTGGATTTGCCCATTGTCACGGCATTTATGCTGAGCAAATAACCGATTCTTGCTCGGATACGACGCACAACTTGAATTTATGTATATTTTCTACAATTACTTTCTTTGTCTAAAATGTTTATTATTGTTTTGTTTCAATGTTGTCGCTGTCAGTCAGTCGGGCGTCATGCCATAGACAACTGCTGAACTGTGTTCTGTTTTGTCTGTGGTGTCACCAGAGATAAGTTTAATGAATGTCCGGTCCTGACATGGGCTGACAGTGACGCGGTTTTTTTATTTATTTTTGTTATAATTATTGTAGTTGATTAGTTTTTTAGTTTTTAGTGTTTCTGTGCGTTTTTTCCGGCAGAATAAACTGATTTTCTTTCTTTTGAAGGAATATTTTTACCACCATATTTTGCAGTTCTTAAATCGATTGTTACGTTACTATTTGTTATAAGATTTTTATGTTTGAAATTGTGTTGAAGAAAACTGAATAAATTTTATTTGAATTTACAAAACTAAGCTTGCAGTGTATGGTTTCATTACAAATGTAATGGACAAGCGATTATAGTAATTTCCATGTGATGAAGTAAACGCAAGTAAAAAGACGGATAAATCTCAAGAAAATGTGACTCATTGTAGTGTTTTTGAAGTGAAAACTTCTTTAGGCGCGTTGGGCATTTTTGAGATGGAAAAAAACCATTTAACTCGCGACACTGTTACCGTAACCGACACCTCTGTGTATAACGTAGTATTCTACTAGTAGTGGGGGTACGGGAATGCAATTAAAAAAATACAGACGTAATTGTTTAAGTTTTCACTTCTGTCGGCACTCCCGGAGTGCCCCTTTTTTCACATTCACTGTACTGACAGTTCTTTTAAATTCACGTTGAAAAGTATAAAGGCTACCAATCATCGGATTAACGTTGAAGCCATTTAAACCTTTTAAATACTTTAAAATTGTTCAACTGTACGGGTTGCTAACCACAAAAAAACAACCTAGAAAAAGGGACAGGTGCCCTACTATGACGAGCTAATGCCATCCAATTCCGATGATGTAAAAGGGATAGTGCTATTCGCTATGTATAGCTCCGTCTCTCTCTTAGAGCGGAATTATGATCGTTTTAAGACTTCATAGTAGGGCCCCTGTAAACGTTTCGGGAATTCTTTAATGTGCGTACAGCTAAGGAGTGGAATTCCCTGCCAGAGTCTGTGTTTCCTGATACCTACAACCTGGGGGTCTTTAAGTTAAGAAGGAATAGGTTACTTCTAGGCAAGCGTGCGCCATATTCGACCACATCATCGCTTATCATCAGGTGAGATTGTGACCAAACGCAAGCATATCTGTACTAATATAATAAAGCTGAAAATTTTGTTTGAACGCGCTAATCTCTGGCACTACCAGTCGGATTTGGGAAATTATTTTTGTATATGATAGCCACATTCATGAGGAAGGCTCTAGACTATACGGGAACGGGAAAAGACGGGATATGCGCATACGAAGTCGCGGGTAAAGCTAGCCTCTATAAAGAGGAAAGATTTGTATTTTTGTATGTAACGAATAAACTTAAAAACCACTGGACCGATTTGAAAAATTCTTTCAGCAATGGATAGCTACATTATCAGCAAGTAACATAGGCTAATTTTATCCCCGTACTCCCACGGGAACGGGAACTATGCGGGTGAAACCGCGTGACGCAGCATAAGCTGAGATAGGGACCATTTTGGACTCGCACAGATAATTATTTTATTATACTGTTTAGTTATTAATTTTATTTTACTGGTTTGTTTGTCTTGTGCGAGTCCCTAATAAACATTTTTCTTTCTTTCTTTCAGATTTCCGGTAGTCAATAATAAAAAATAAAATAAATCTGTACTTAACATATTATCGTGGTCAAATGTTGCCCGCCCCTGACTGTAACTTGATCAAGAGATGTAATCTGCCTCGTTCATGCTAGTTAGTTTTTTATTACGACCGAGCCTTATAGGGAACGGCAGAATTCTAGGCATACGGAATAACCGATTTTTTTATACAAAGGACCAAGGAATATTTAAAGTTATGTTATAGGAAGCTTCCTCTACTCCTGTCAACTCGAGAGAAACCGTTGATTAACGTCAATAAGTAAGAAATAAAAATCCAAAGTCATTTATTCAAATTAGGCTGAGTGCCAGCACTTTTTGAACGTCACAGTCCCCCGAAACGTCCTCCCGTCACCACTTCCTTGTGTTTTAGCTGGGAAGAAGAAGTGGCGCAACAAGTTCCCCAGCAAAACATCTGTCTGCTAAGTTTAAAAAAATTGAATTTATACAATAGTATGCAAAGTAAGTTTACAAAGCACGAAGAAGAAGAAGAAGTTATAAATGTCAAATTGCTCGAGGAAGACTGAGTCGAGGTTAAGTCGAGAGAAATAAATTACTTTAGAAGATTAGATTGGTATGTACCACTATTGTACATAAATAAATTTCAAATATCATGAAGCTTTAACTGCCGATTTGATTGAGAGAGGCTGACGCGAGGTTGAGTCAAGTGAAAGTGGAGGAAAGAAAATAGTGTGCAATAGTAACAGTTTGGATAATTTTCATAAGTAACAGGCCATAAAAGATTAATGTGACTGGTGACTGTGATGCCGCTGTCGACCCTTTCTTGGAATAATAGCGTCATAATATTATAATAAATTATGTCATCTGTGTTGCATATTATTTATTAGTACACTAGGTATTGCCTGCGACTTCGTACGCGCATATCCCGTTCTCGTAGAAATTTCTCCTTCCTCATGAATGTGGCGATCACATACAAAAAAATAAATCCGATTGGTAGTTCCAGAGATTAGCGCGTTCAAACAAACAAACTCTTCAGCTTTACTTGGCTATTGCCAGTATTATCATTTATATTTATATTTACTGGTTCATCGGAATATTTTAAAACTATTATAAATCCTGTCACCGAAATTAAAAATAAACTTTCCAATTACATAAAACGTCAAAAGAACTCAAACTAGTCAAGGATAGTGAGTACTATTCTGACGAAATATTCCAAGCAGTCTGTTGCAGTTAGTGACATCAAATCTGTGATAAAAGACAACATATTCGTATGAACTAGTATTGCCAGTGTTTTGATTTATTGTCGTATCGTCGTCTCCACCCTGTATACTGACGTTTAATTCTACAGAATATCGATAGTTCCGAAGTTAAGATTTGTATAATGTCACAGCCCTAAAATAAGCAATTGGCATAGTGTCAAACAAATCATTACAGAATTAATAGAGAATTGCTTGGGATAAGATAAATCATATGTTTATGCGTTTAGCTGTCCATGATATTTTGAGACCTAAGTATGCACGTGAGAATTAGGTCGTATACGTACACTTCTAGATTATAGTTCAGGGTTCAGGGTGCAGGGTTCGGACTAGTTTCAACGGCATCCTGAGGGCATTCGCGCAGAGGTTCGATTGTCAGTACCTGAACCATTGCTGTATGGTTCACTTACTGAGCAATCGAAACCAGTAATATGTATGTTTGGATTTTTACGTGTTTTTATGTATGTGTGTTTTTGTTATTATTTTGTTATATGTAATTAATACTCAATACTCAATTCTTTATTGCATTCCACAATGTAGACTTAGGTGGTAAACATTTATTTGGTAACAATCGTGGACCCTGTCGGGCACAGCAAAAGTACCTAAGTATGTGGAGAGGACTTATCATTTAAGTATATAATAATCTAATTATTATGTGTAATGTGTGTGCTATGATCCATGTTGGTCGAAATAAACGTTTATTATTATTATTATAATAGTATGTTGATATTGTGTAAACTCGGTAAACTCGGTACTCAATCTTAATTTACCGCCCTTACGGGTTAAGTACATCTGAATGTTCGTCAAATCAGCCCAGTTTGACGAGTACTGGCTGACCTCGAGGTAACAGGCCCCACCCCACCTCCTTGTAACTCTCTAGCGTTTATTATTATTAGTTGAATATGAAACAAATTGTTAAAAATGAAACCTAGCTAGATCGATTTATCGCCCCCGAAACCGCCTGCATACTAAATTTCATGAAAATCGTTGGAGCCGTTTCCGAGATTCACAATATATATAGGTATACAAGAATTCCCTCGCGCGGCCCGCCTCGTCCTTCGCTAGCATGACTGCTTCGCAGAAGGAGATGACTGCTCCCCAAGCCTCCTCGCTCCGGACCATGGATTTAACCAGGGCCGGACGCGAGAGGTCGCCGCCGCTGATCGCCAGGACGAGGACACGGCGGTGCTCAACTCAAGCCTCCACCGTGACAGACCTCCACCGGGACAGACCTCCAGCGTGTCCTCCGGGCGAGGGAACAGCGGCTTAACATGCTTTCCGAGGCACGGAGGAGTCTCGCTATGTTAAGATGGTCACCTATTTACAGACGACCTCGGCAATTGTTGCCAAGCTATCATATGAGAACAACACATCTGACTGACATATCGCTGAAATGGACCTTTTAAGTGCAGCCGTGAGACACACACTTGGTTCTTAGCATACCTACATTTTTTTATTTTTTTTTTATTTCTATGTACCGTGCGTGTTTCATGTGAGTGCTAAAAAAATATTATTCTTTCTTTCTTTATGCAGGTCAATTTCTGACGCGATCCTTTGTAGAAAGCATACGTTATCATGTAGCTCAACTGAATGGGATAAGAATAACGCATAATAAGTCTATTTCAATTTTTTTCAAACGACCCTAAACTCTACGGAACCCAATCACCACAAAAACGTTTTAAAACCTTCAAAAATACCACATGGATTATGGAATTGGACCCAGACAAAAAAAGGGTCACTCCGGGACACGACCCAATGAGATCTACGTCTTCAAAAAATGTTATGTTACCCGCAACAGATTATATCGAGTGTCATCTATCATCGGCGCCTGCGCAGGTCAAAAGACCCCCAGGTAATATTATCATCCCTGTTTTAGTTTTAATATAGAGAAGATGTCGTGTTTTTGGTATTAAAATTATAAATGAATTAAATTTTTGATATTGTGTTATCTTTTATGATGAATCTTAATCGCATTTGTGGTAATCTTTCTAAATAAATTGTAATCTCGATGCAAAAAGGTACTACAAGTTTTAAATATCTATTCTTGTGGTAGGAGCTTTGTTTCATATAAATGCCTAATTAATAATTATATTATGAATATGTAGCGGCATCAATGCCGCCACATGAAAAACTAAGAAACGAAATTTGTACGGCAACAAAAAGAACCGCAGCGCCATCTACGCCGAACTAACATCGAAATCCTGCATCGCGCAAGCAAAGTTCTCCGTGCGATTTGAACATATACAACAGTCCGAATATCAACTATCGGGCGGTTGCCCACCAGACACAACAACCGTCTGGTCAGAGGATCCTCCCGCTCCAGTGGAGGTGTGCGGGACTTTACTCTCTGTACCGCATACCTCTATACTGGTGACCCTCGACAAAGAACGTCAACGCAGCCTTCTTGCAGCCATCTCATCATGACGTCATCATCACTCCTCATCCTGACCTCTATGGAATATTATAAAGTTATCAAATTATTATAGAAAAATATAGGTGCATTTTTTTAAAATCGGTTTTTGGATTATGTCCGTATGTTGCGAGAAAAACTATCTACTTTCTTGTGCGTACTCCTGAAGAGTGGAATTACCATCGTCTGTTTCCCGATAGCCAAAACCTGGGGTTCTTTTTAGTCAAAAGTGACTAGGCAAGCATGCTCCATCGTCGACCACATCATCGCTTCCGATTAGGTGAGATTGTGGTCCAACCTCGCATTTGACCACAATCTCAATCTAAAGTAATATTATAAAGAGGAAAGATTTGTTTGTTTGTTTGTTACGATTTGGCTCAAAAACTACTGAACCGATTTTAAAAAATTCTTTCACCTTTAGAAAGCTACATCTTCACCGAGTTACATAGTATAGTAACAGAAATAATAGGGGATCCCTACTAAATATTGAATTATGTAACCCAAGGTTTAAAAAAAATGTCATAAAATGTCTAATTTGGAATTGGTTACAAACTAACAGTGGGACAATTGAAACAGATCTAACATTTTTTGCAAAATGAACCCCTGACTTTATTGATTTAGCAAAAAATGGGGTGGATAGTTGCACTGATCCAGATACCACTGAATCAACAGCAGAAATAGCTGGGTAATTAATGAAAATCGTTTTGCTTAACTTTCCAAAACTAAAGGGGGTAGAGCAGGCGTTGAAGTTTGTGGAGTACCGACTAAAACCCCGCGGACGAAGTCGCGGTTGAAGTTCTAGTCAATAATAATAAAAACTCAAACTTAACAATTTTCCATGTAGCGTGAAACTATGACACGACAGTTAATTACAAGATCAATAAATAAAGATTTGAGTTAAACATCAACAATCCATAAATAATAATAAATATAATGCATAGTGACCTAACATGCCAATCAAATATATAGCTAATTAGGGAAATTACATAAATTATTCATGAGATTTACATTTTTATAAATCAATCCAAATTGTTTATTTCATGTTTCAACATTTATAAATTCGTTTATTGTGGAGCAATATTGACAGTTGATCTGTCAATTTTCGTGTTATAATATTTTTTAATAGTTTTGATTGTAATGGTAAGAATTCTTAATACCTACTATAGTACATTTATTAGGCCTTTGTGGTACTGAGAGATAACAACATAGACAAATGCCCATGTTTATTAAACGGCTTTTTTCAATACACTCGAAAATATAAACAAAATGTCAAGGACATTAAAAATGTCAAAAGTCAAAACGTTTTTTTCACTTTTGAACGTCATCATTTACAGTTAAGTAAAATAATAATATAAGATTAATAAAGTGACTCTACTGTCCATTCGGAAAGGTAGATTCTTATGGAGAAGAACGGACAAGAAACTCCATAGTTACTCTTTTTAAATAATAATTTTTCAAAAGGTATACAAAAATTAACATAATATTATGTGAGGACGATGCACCCAGAGTATGCTACTTATAGGAACAAATTATTACCAGCAGAGGTAAACTTATTCATTTTCTAAAGAAATTTGGGTAAATGGTACTCAAATATTTGTAAATATTCCAAGGGAACATACTCCCGGGATAAAAACTATCCTATTACTTTCCCGGGACTCAAAGAAACTCTATACTCCTTAAGAAGTATTATTGTGTAAATCATGTAAAAAGAGGGTAAATGAAAGCATCTTCAATAAGCTGAGTATACTTTGTATATACACATACAATAATCTGATAAGACTGGCCTGTTGGTCGAGTGGTTAGTGACCCTGACTGCTAAACCGGAGGTCGTGGGTTCGATTCCCACCCAGGACAAATCTTTGTGTGATGAGCATGATCATTTGTTCTGTGTCTGGGTGTAATTTGTCTATAATATGTATGTATTTAGAAATATATAAGTATGTTTATCAGTTGTCTGGTTGCCATAGCACAGGCTCTGCCTAGTTTGGGATCGGATGACCGTGTGTGAGTTGTCCCAGGATATATAAAAAAAAAAAAACTCGAAGTGAAAGGTGCGCAAAGTACGTTGCACAAAAGAACGTAACGCCTCACTTTTAGTTAACGCTCGATTTTACTCCTCAATTTTAGGAGAGAGTTCTTACCGCAGGCTAAATATGAGACTGCCAGGGTTGCGGAATTCGTTCGAAAGAGTCACCGCGGCCTTGGAACGCAAAGGGCTTTAGAAGGAACACGGATGGGTTTTAGTCAGTAAGAGTCTGACACGCCCTTCCGCTCCACCCAGAGCGGAAGAAGTCATTTGATGATTTCGCATCCTTAAAAAAAAAAAGTACTATTTTATGTTATAATAATTATAATTATTTTATTGTAATAAATTTAACTTATTCGCTATGTGACACATACCTATATTTGACATCTTTTATTTACGAGTATAAACGACATTTTATTTTAACTATTGTATAAAGTGTAATTTATTTTATTTTGTAAGGCCTTGTTTAAATTTAATTATTATTATTTTGTTTCAAATGTTCTAATGAATTGTTAATCTTTCATAGAGAATGTTGTGCATACTTATAAGTGATGTATTTGCACAGAATTTAATTCTTATAATTTCCTGTTTTTTGTTAAAATTGACAATATGTCGTCGGTGTGCCTTACTTAATAAATAAATAAATAAATGTTATTATAACTAGGTATTTTATTACCATTCATTTATTTAATCACTTAGTATACTTAACATAGGTATGTAAGCCTATCTATTTATTTATTTTTTAGATTTAACCAGCCTAATTTAATTTAATTAAATAGTTGGGGGCCAGCCAGCGACTTTTCCGCATTAGTACGAATAAGAACATTTAATTGCTTGTTAAAAGCGGTGGGGTAAAAACCAGTTTTACGTGTGTGTAAGTGTGTTTAAAAATATTTGAAGGCGATAAGTAGAACAGCCAAAATTCAGACGAATATAAATATTATTCATATTCAAACAACCTAACTTACTCATACCTTCATTCACCTAACTCATACAATGCCAGCACCTAACCGTTCTCAATTGAAAGGTCAACGCCCCCATTTTAATAAAATTTAATAATTGATCCATCATGGCTACGAAGTAGGGTGAACACAATACAATGCGCTCTCCTGGGACCTTCATATTGGATCAAGGGACTGAGAATTCCAGAGTACGTATAAGAGATGTGACTCAATAAGGTTTATATTGGTTATATAGCGGTACTCCCGGCTCTGTATGGTGTCGGACGTAAAAGAATAGCACCATCCCATCACTTCCCGTGGGTGTCGTAAGAGGCTACTAAGGGATTCACCAGAGAATGGGCAGCAGCATTCTCTGTGCATTGCAACAGCTACACAGCGATCGCCAACCCGCCTGCCAAGCGTGGCGATTATGGCAAATGGCCGTTTGGGGGAGGCCTATGTCCAGCAGTGGACGTCATTCGGCTGATGATGATGAATGACGATGTATCTGAAATTATCTCATAACTTTATCCCTCCCTTGCCTTTTCTTCTCATCAAATTTCTTTTGAAAGAAGAAGGATCTTTGCGCTCTTCTATCTGTTAATACTCGTATGATAATATAATATTATATAAGATCCTACTAATATTATAAACGCGAAAGTTTGTAAGTAGGGATGGATGGATGGATGTTTGTTACTCTTTCACGCAAAAACTACTGAATGGATTTTGATGAAATTTGACACAGAGGTAGATTATAGTCTGGAATAACACATAGGCTTTTTATCCCGGGAATATGTTCCCTTGGGATAATTTTCGATAATCACGCGGGCGAAGCTGCGGGCGGCAGCTAGTCTATTATAAAGCTGAAGAGTTTATTTGTTTGTTTGAACGCGCTAATCTCTGGAACTGCCATTCGGATTTGGAAAATTATTTTTGTATATGATAGCCACATTCATGGGAATTGCTAAAAGCTATACGGGAACTAGAAAAACGGGATATGCGTGTACGAAATCGCGGGCAAAAGCAAGTTTTAAGATAATCACATTAGCCCTTTAAAAATGAGCAGAACTGACCCTCTTGATTATGAAATAGGATTGATACTTCTATCCCGGGAATAAATATGTTCCCATGCGTTAACGACCTTCACGCGGACGAAATATTATCTGCCTAGCCCTTTCTTTGTTGGGGTCGGCTACCAGTCAAACCGGATTCAGCTGAATACCAGTATTTTACGTGCAGCGGCTGCTTACCAGACCTCCACAACCCATTACCTGGGTAACATGGTAGTTCTTGGCAAGACTGGAGTCAGATTTACTGGCTTCTGACAATCCATAACGACTGCCAAAAATCTACAAATGACTCGATATGTAAGATGGTACGAAATATTCTTAAATAAGTTTTTTTAAGAATTAAATATCACCACTGTTTCAAACGGTCACTCTGCAAACAATTAGCTCTCGGTATGTAATGGATGATCACCCATTAATAGACCGACCTCAGACAGCTTGGCTAAACCTTAAATATCGACCCGTGCGACTGATATTATGTAGCTACAAAGCTTCACTGTTTGAAACAAAATAAAATACCCATAGGGATTTATTTACCTTCATGAATATTAAATTGACAACCAAAAAAACTGTAGAATATTTAATTACTTAAACAAAATTATGAATAGTGTTTAATAATAAAAATCCAGTGCCACCGGGGGGGCGCGCTTAGCAAATTGCGCCCACGTTTTATGAGCCCCAGCAAAAAAGGTTGGGGTAAGTCCGGTGACCATAAAGTAGTGTTTAAATCATATTAATGAGGACAGTTCCGTTTGTTTTTCTATAGAGATTGTATTTTTATTGGTTTCTATTTATTTTTTTACTGTTCGGCTGACATTAATGGTAAAAAGTTTATATATAGTTTTTTTTTCTAATTTTTTTGGTCCTTAAAGTAAACGTGGTTTTGGTTACAATAAAAACTTAGACTTTTAAATAGTGATAATTATACAACGTGTAACAGAATAAACGCAATACCTCTTAAGGGGTAATTGTATTCATCATTATGAACAACACCGAAATCGCGAAAAAAAATCAGCTGTTCAGTACATTTCGTGGAGTTATGCGCACATAAATGTAGGGGCAATCGATTTTTTTAAAGTTAAAAGTTGTTCATAATGATGAGCACAATTATTCTAAAGAGGTATTGCGTTTATTCTGTTACACGTTGTATAATGGCCACGCTAATCGTTAAAAAAATGAAGACACTTTTATTTTAGTCTTGTCCGACCCTTTTACAAAATCGTGATCACCCCATACAACGTGTGCGTTCATTCACAACAAGGGCATGGACGGCGGATCACAGGGGATGACCATTGGCATTTTACGTTCAGTAGTTTTGCATAATCCTTGATTGGCATAGTGGTCACCGCTTTGGACCACTAAACCCGTTTTATTTCTTTGTTTCTTTGTATTTCTACTTATCCTACAAATGGGAAATTTTTTGAGGACTGCTGGAGGGATGGATGTTTGTTACAAATTTTGCACATAAATGTATAGGTTATAACCTGGTTTAACTCTCGGGTCTTGGGGTCCGAGTGCACATAACTTGTTTAAAGATCAAGACGCTTAATTGACACTTCACGTGACCCAAGGGCTGGCTTTTACCTTGGTCAAAGAATAAGCATTGCCATTCAACGTGGCAATGCCGCCAGTCTTTTGGGTACACTTCCAGTCGACAGCGATGCGGATGAATTTTTTGACGCCATATTTTAGGGTTAATTTAGTTAGGAGTTTTTATTTTTATTTCTAGTGTATATAGTTTGTTAAGTATTTATAAAACAGGTGTAAATATCTATGTAAATAAAAACATGATTACAGTTTAACACAGAATTTGTATCTTATCATCCAGATGTGAAGTCCATGCAGACGAAGTCGCGTGCTGAATAACTTTTCAACTAATTTAAAAGTGTATGCGTGTGCTATTATTTTGCACGGTTCATTTGACATCTCTCTTTGTTAGTTTGACATTGAATATTATTTTGACATTAACCTAGATGATATTTTTAACCGACATGCCTCATAATGTAATATTAATTCGTAATCATTAATCAAATACTAACCTAATATTGTTTTATCTTGTAATTATTTTATGCAATGTATCTAATATTTGCGCGCCCTACGTGGCAGAATGTGATGAGACTATTTATTGAATTTAACACCATGTAATACCATATATAGTACCATATTCGGACAAATAAATGAATTTGAATTTGACACATAGGCATCTTAAAAAAATAAAAATTAAAGACATTAAAATAAAAAATTTAAAACATTATTAAAAATTGAAGACATTATTTTTTTATTAAAACAGTTAGTTTTTATAAAAAAAATTGTCTTCCAAATGAAATCATTTTAAATTAACGACTCGTTAATAGGAACCCAGTATCTCAGTAACAATCCGTTAAATACAGGAACTGAACATTTTTCTTTCATTTCTCCAATTCTACTGACCCTGTAGGACCTAGCTGCCGTTACAAACAAACCCAACTGTCCCTACATACCGTCACACCCTTTGCCCAACATATTTGCATTAGATCTTAATTGATGGGGTCGAAACTACCCCGTGGGTTCGGAATTACCCCCGTGGGGTCGTTATCACCCCTGTAATTGAGTTATGTTATACATGTAGAGAAATGCGATCTTTAGTTGGAACATGAGTGTGATATTATGGCGCCAAAGTGAACCTTCTAATTGAAGCCTGTGGGACTGAGGGACAAAGGTTTCTTCTCATTGAAGTTACAGTTGATCAAACATCCAGGGTAAAGTCAAAGTCAAATTTCAATTAGGCTATTGAACGGCACTTTTGAACGTCATCATTCACATGACACACACCGTCACATTAATGTACCCATTCATTCTTCTCATTTCATGAGCGAGCGAGCATGATCGAAGTTATTAATTTTAATTGTTCTTTATGTAAACGCAACACGCGCTCGAGAAAAATTTATTATTTAGTTATTATTTTTAATCTTGTAAAAAAATAAAATAAAATAAAATTGTAAGTTGTACAAACAGCCAAAGCTATGGAGGAACGGAGTCTCCTAACACAGGCGTTAAAAGGAGGCTCCAATCATAAACTAATTTAAACTAGTTGGTAGTTGGTACAGAAATAAATATTTTTGTATTTGTATTTGTATAATTTACAGTTCAGTAAAATAATAGTATTAAATTAATAATGTGACTCTACTGTCCATTCGGAAAGGTAGATTCTTATGGAGAAGAACGGACAAGAAACTTCAGAGTTACTCTTTTCAAATAATGGGTTTACAATATTTGGGATACAAAAATTAATTTAATATTATGTGAGGACGATACACCCAGAGTATGCTACTTATAAGAACAAAGTATCGCCAGCAAAATTAAACACAGCAAACTTATATTTATTATTATTTATTTTTTTCATTTATTTTTTATTTTATGGAATATTTCGTCAGAATAATAGTCACTATCCTTGACTAGTTTGAGTTGTTTGACGTTTTATGTAATTGGAAAGTTTATTTTTAATTTCGGTGACAGGACTTATAATAGTTTCAAAATATTCCTATGAACCAGGATTGCCAGTGTTTCCATTTATTGTTGTATCGATATCTCCACATTGTATATGTACTGATATTGATAACATTTCGCGGGACCCAAGGGCTGGCTTTTAATTTGGTCAAAGAATAAGCATTGCCATACAACGTGGCAATGCCGCCAGTCTTTTGGGTACACTTCCAGTCGACAGCGATGCGGATGAATTTTTGACGCCATATTTTAGGGTTTATTTAGTTAGGAGTTTTTATTTTCACTTCTAGTGTATATAGTTAGTTAAGTATTTATTAAAACAGTTGTAAATATCTATGTAAATAAAGTTATTGATAACCTTAGATACTTAGGAGCCCAGTTAGCAGTCATCGTCGAGTTCTCAAGGGAACTAACAAGTATCAATAGTCAAACTTAGTGGTGTAGTGATAATTAAATTAGCACTTATTTGCATAATCAATTGTTGATCTATCCACTTTGTTAATCGCATTGTTTATCTTACAGCTGATTTTCTCATCACGATTGGTTCCTTTTGAGTTGAGTTTCTTCGCCTGCGTGAATGTCGGAAAGTATGCCAAAAGGACTTACTCTCGGTATAAAAAGTATCCTATGTGTTTTGCGGAATCTGTTCGAAAGAGCCACCGCGGCCCTGGAACGCAAAGGGCTTTAGAAGGAACACGGATGGGTTTTAGTCAGTACGAGTCTGACACGCCCTTCCGCTCCACCCAGAGCGGAAGAAGTCATTTGATGATTTCCCATCAAAAAAAAAAAAAATCCTATGTGTTATTCCAGACTATAATCTATCTCTGTGCCAAATTTTATCCGAATCTGTTCAGCCGTTCTGGCGTGATTGAGTAACAAACATACATCCATCCATCTAAATATAATTTTATTAATTATTGACTTATTATAAGCAGCTTTGTTTGATAGATAAAACTTTTGTTTGTCCCTTTTTAGATTTTTTTTTAATTACTTTTTTATTTCTTAATTTTTTTTTCAGTTGTAATTGAAACTAATTACTTAAAAACAAATAACAACCGGCCAAGTGCGAGTCGGACTGTCGCCGTTAGCAATATTGAGCAAAAAAGATCACGTTTGTTATATGGGACCCTTTAAATATTTATTTTATTTATTAAATATTAGTTTTTTTTAATGTACTTTAGGTACTGAATTGTTACTGTATCCCACTAATATTATAAACGCGAAAGTTTGTAAGTATGGATGGATGGATGGATGTTTGTTATTCTTTCACGCAAAAACTACTGAATGGATTTTGATGAAATTTGGCACAGTGGTAGAATTTAGTCTGGAATAACACATAGGCTACTTTTTATCCCGGGAATATGTTCCCTTGGGATAATTTTCGACAATCACGCGGGCGGAGCTGCGGGCGGCAACTAGTAAGCTATAAAGATTTGATTTAAATACCTACCTCGGAAACCATTCTTAAATCCTAACCATTTTTAAATTACAATTAGGAACTTCACCACACCCATAACACTTGTAAAGTTCCTCCAACAAATTCAAAGCCTCGTTGTACAAGGACTGCAGTGATTAAACGACACTTCGCTTTTAACTCCTGGGTAAGTAACAGCTGGTTACACAGCTCACCCCTCTGTGATAAGAGGGTGTTAAGCTGAAGATATAACTATGGATAACTATGGCGTTCGCTAAGGGATATTTAAAAAGAACCTAAAAGTGCTTATCACACTTATTTAATCACACTAATATTATAAAGGCGAAAGTTTGTGAGTGTGTATGTTTTTTCGAGGTTGGGGGTTATTTGAAAAAAGTCTATATTTTTTGTTATTGGTTAGGTACTAGTTGCCGCCCGCGTGATTGTCGAAAATTATCCCAAGGGAACATATTCCGGGGATTAAAAGTATCCTATATGTTATTCCAGACTATAATCTACCACTGTGCCAAATTTCATCAAAATCCATTCAGTAGTTTTTGCGTGAACGAGTAACAAACATCATAAATCATTTATTTCGCCAGAGATATGGTACAATGGGTGTTACAACTTACAAGAAAGTAGGTAGTGCTTTACACATCTCACCTATAGGAGGCATAGGCGAAAATTTACTACTAGGTGCAGTAAAATAGAATAAAATAGTTCACAAATACAATAATAGATCGACACATAATTTACAGAGATTAAGTCTTACAGTTAAAAAATGCGCTCCCTCTGAACATCAGGACGGCAACAAGTCGGTTGTCCTTTAAGGTGAAGGCACGTGAGCACATTCGCAAGAAGTTGGTAGAATCATCACAGCGTTAATTCGTTGGATTCGTTTTTTCTTAATAACTTTGTTTAAGTGTATGTATGTATCTATGTATTTATAATTTTATTTTATTTTACTTCACTCTATGTTTAGTTTTTTTTTAAATTGCACCTGCCATGTTGTCTCTGCACCACCCTAAGGTCGACTGGTAGAAAATGCCTAAGGCATTAAGTCCGCCTTTGTACAGTGATTTTACTTGTACATAAAGTTTTAATAAATTAAATTAAATTAAAAGCAGTTCTCCATTAACCATAATTTCATCCATCCATCCATCCTTACAAATTTTCGCGTTTATAATATTAGTAGGATTTACTCTATAGTAGCTTCAGAACACTACCCTTAAATATGGCCACGCAGTTCTGGCACACCCTTTGATACCAACTTTTACTTATTGTATTTGTTTAGCTGTAAGTTTTCCCAGAATAAATTTAAAAAAATAAGAGATCTTGTCGCAAATAAACTCTTTTTCTTTCTTAGATCTAGTAATCTATGACCACTGATTATTTGATGCAATAATACATCTCCAAGAAAACAAATGACAGTCAATTTTTCCTTAGCCTATTGTGTCCCACTGCTGGGCAAAGGCCTCCCCCATATCCTTCCAGACATTCTTTTCTTGCGCCACCTCGAAGCAGCCTTCGCGGTGTGCATCCAAATCATCTCGCCACCGCTTTCTGGGCCGGCCTCGGCGATGCCGTCCATCCTCTGGCACCCATTGCGTGGAGACTTTTGCCTAGCGGTCACTATGCATGCGGCTGGTGTGACCCGCCCAGTCCCATTTCAGCCTGGCAGCTTTTTTGCCCACGTCAATGATACCTGTTTTGGAGCGCAGCGTCGTGTTCCGTACTCTATTAATTATTTTTAAACCTAAAATACTGCGCTCCATTGCCTTTGACATACCCCAAGGCGGAACTTTTGCGACTCGGTGAGTGACCAGGTCTGAGCACCGTATGTTAGGAACGGGCAGAATACACATGTCAATTTATTATTTAAAAAAAATACCAGTGACAGCTACCGAAATAACTCATTAAAAATTTTCTATTTCCCCCATTTAAGCCGGAACACTAAAGATTAATCAATGAAATAATTTTTCAATCAACGCGCAGTTTTAAAATTAATGCCAAAATAAACAACAGTTCGTATTCGTTTCCGTCTGTCTGTCAACTCTACGGTTTTAAGTTCGGACCGGGAGAAGTTAAAAATGGAGGAATCAAAGATGGCGTCGTTTGGGCAACGTTTGACAGCACAATCAGCCTAAAATGTTCCCAAGAGGGAATGGGTACAAGAGAAAAAATAAGAATAAGAACTGTTGAAATAGTAAACATAAATGTATAAGTAATTTATGAACGAAACTGTTAGTTCCTATTTTGGCCGTATGGCGCCTGTGTGCTCTCTCTTGTGTGTTCTAGTCTTTCTGTACTTTTTGTCTGCAAGACTTTACCGGATAATAAACATTATTAAAAGTTTAATATCGATCTTTATTTTCCTACCAGAACTTTTATAAAATAAAATAAGGTGTTCCCGGCGATTACATACCTGTGGAAGTCGGAAATTATCACCAGAAAACGTATACCTGGGATTAAAAGGTCGGAAATTAACCTTTTGAACGCTAATGTCACGTATACATGACAAGCAAACGCGTGGCCTGTACGCCAAACGTCACAAATATGTGACAAAAGTACGACGAATTTATGGTTTGGCGCCGGGGGCACGCCGATGCGTTTATGCTCTGGCGTTCAAAATGTTGAATGACGCCTGTAAATTTCGCTTTCCGCTGCGCAGTACTCTCATCATAACTGCTGTGGCATGACTTTGCTAATGCGCAGTGACTAGTGGAGTGTTCCGAGCTACCATTCCGTTTAATTCTACCTCTGTACCAAAATTCGTAAAAATTGGTTTAACGATTTATACGTGAAATCGTGTCAAACAGGCGGAGTTATTTTCGCATTTGTATAATATAAATTAGTATGAATGAGTGCTCCATTTCTTCGTATTCCGTGTTGTAAATCTGTCTTTGATATCTTTCAAAAGGTGTTTTCAATCAACTGTGAATGGTTTATTTTAGTTATTTTAAGCGGTATTTTTCCTTTCGGGGTTTTGGAAATCTCTGATAAGTTTATAGCAGAGTGTAGCGGCTAGTAGATATTTGTGAAACCACAAAATACTTCTTATTTTATTATATTTTGCCGAGATGGTATTCTGACATAATTTTAAGGTTTTTTAAAAACGAGAGTGGGCATTCAGGACCTTCCATTCAAAGTGTGTACTGTGTACAGTGTACCTTAAACATAAATTATAACTATCACGTTTGGGTGTCTCGACTTGAATGTACCGTGTGCGGTTGGGAGTGTCATGCTCACTCAAAAGTTTGGCTGATGGTGGTGCATGCGTTGGACCGTTTGGCTCCCTTCAAAATGGTTGAGCCGAATGGTGCTAGCGCATGCGTCATGTTCGTGAACGGGCGCTGTCGGCTTGGACTGGTCATTTCTCAGCGGAATGAATTGTTCTATTCACTCCGGATGCTTTTATCCTGCACGTCTTTTACATCGTTCTTACATATATGCATAATTTCAACAGGAATGATGTAACCATAACTTTGTAAAAAAATATAATTTTTAAAAGAGTGTCTGTGTAGTTTCTTGCACGTTCTTCTCCATAGAGATCTACGCTTTGGAACGTGCAAAGAGCTTCATCTTTTTGACCGACCAACCTTGTCAATTCAAAAGTGCCTGTAAATGGTATAATTGAAATAAATGCTTTGAGTCTTTTGAGTCTTTTGAAATGAAGTAATCATATTCCCTCGCAAAAGTCGGTTAAAAATGAAACATTTTATAATCAAGTCATAAAACCCTTGATTCATATCAGTTGCGGAGATATTCACACACATACGGACACACGTTTACAATGAGTTGACAGTACAACATGCAGTTAAGGAGTTGCGTGGGCGTAAACGGATAAACACGTTGTGTTAAGGCGAAGTTGTTCATATAATCTTATGGACGGTTTTGGGTGTGAAATGAAGTATGTTTATTTATAGGTTATGAGATTATAAAATGCGTTCAAAACTTTAGTTTGAATACCGTACAAGTGAACTAACAATCTAGAAAGCTGTATAATCACAATAATATTATAAAGGCGAAAGTGAGTGTGTGTGTTTGTTACCTCTTCACTCTTAAACCGCTAAACCGATTCAGATGGAATTTGGTATAGAGACAGTCTGAGTCCCGGGAAAGGATATGGGATAGTTTTTATCCCGGGAGTGTGTTCCCTTCGGATTATTTTCGACATTCACGAGGAGTATCTGATAACATCTAGTAGAACCATAAATCTAACTACACTACTCACCGTTTGTATTTTGAATATTTAATTTAATCAATCTTGAAAAGTATCAAAATTGAACACGCGCGCTATGAGTATTGCTAGCATAAAAAAAAAACAGAAATCTAGCAAAGCTGCGCCTGAAATCCTACGATGGTTCTCTTTCCGCACAGATCTAAAAACTTTTTCGAGGCAGGGAGACCAATTTTAAGTTTTCTATAAAAAGTCAAAAATCACTCTCTTCCTCTCTATATATAATTACATGGTTTCCAAATCGTTCTGATCCACTTTGTACATCCTACTAATATTAAAAAACGCGCTCTTTCACGCAAAAACTTCTGAATGGTGTTTGATGAAATTTGGCACAGTGGTAGATTATAGTCTGGAATAACACATAGGATACTTTTTATCCCGGGAATATGTTCCCTTGGGATAATTTTCGACAATCACGCGGGCGGAGCCGCGGGCGGCAACTAGTAATATAATATGCGGATGCCTATCAAGTTTGATTAAAATCGGTTCATTCATTTCCACGATTAAGGATTGGCGAGTTTGTATGATATACCTATACATGTAAATGCTCCTAATGGTCCACAACCATACAGACTTCCACACCGACTTCCATACCGACTTCCACACCGACTTCCATACCGACTTCCATACCGACTTCCATACCGACTTCCATACAGACTTCCACAAACTTCTATAGATTTTTTTTTAAATTCAGAGTTCATGGACTGTACCGACAAACGTGTGGACTGTAGACCCATTATAAGAAGCACTTGGCCTTAACAACAGAAGTAAGGTAACAATGTTGTGAATAAATATCTCAATTCCAGCTTCATTGAGCACTTTATGATTATATGCTTACTCTTACCCAACTGCAGCCAAAAGAGGTTGTGTGTTTTACCTTAAAGTTCTCTTGATCAATATAGTTATCCTGTGTTTTTGAAGAGAACCTTGTTAAGCGTTAAACGGGTATGAAGTTAGGAGGAGCTCGTGGTTAAATAATAATAGTAGCACGCTTCGATCTTTGCGGTTAAGCAACACTTGCCGAGGATGGTCAGTGGATGGGTTACCATCCATTATTTACCGAGACTCCTCCTCGGAAAGAACGTTATGTCGGTTGTCATTTGTAGATCTTTGACAATCGAAACGGGTAATCAGAAGCCAGAAAATATGACACCAGTCTTGCTAAGGACTGGGTATCGTATTACCCTTGCTGGGGAGTTCTTCCCAGCTTAAACACTACGAAGTGGTGACGGGCGGGCGTTTTGGGACTGTATGTAGAACTTTGACGTTCAAAAAGTGCTGGCACCCAGCCTAATTTGAATAAATGACTTTTAACTTTGACTTTGATTAACTGGCTTGTGGAAATTAAATAGACGGTCGTTCCATGTCCATTTCTGGTATTCACTTGCTTCTGGTTAGACTGGTAAACAAACTCGAGATTTATTTTTGACTCAACCAGTAAGAGCGCTTACGCACTACGTCCGATCCGAACCCGATCAGGCCGGTGAAAAGACGGTCCGGCGTAGTCGTAGAACAATTTGTATGGTAGCTTACGCAGTCGATTCCCGTCTTCCGATTTCTCTCCGTCATCCGAGAATCTTCATTTCGGATAAGATTATTGACGGACCGAAGTGGCCATAGTGTTATTTGTATGAAGAGTTGCGCACTACGTCCGAACCGAATCCGAGCTGCGTCCGAGAAAAGAAGCAAAGGGGCCCGGGGGGCGGGGGCTGTCTGTAGCGACTCCGCGTAAAAAATTACTTCTCAATCACGGATTGATTTTATTTATTTATTTGGATCTCCAACAAAAGATACACACATCTAACATAAAACACAACAGTGCTACAGTGGCTCACTCAAGTGTGCTCCTTCAGTTATAGGAGACCACAGCACGCACATATAACTAGGTTTACATACCTACAAAATAAAAATAAAATAATCACAAAATTAAATCAAAATTAGAATTAGAATAAAATTCTTAGAGTAAATTACATTCAATTAAATTAAATTATTCCAATACAATAAAATTATTCAAGTATATTAAATTAAAATTGAATTGGTCCAATAAATAAAAAAATAAAATTAAAATTTTGCTGTTTCATTAGATTACAATTACATTGTTAAAATGTCAATTTTAAAATTCAAATACAAATTTAAATCGGAGTATTAATCATAATCATCAGGATCAATACAAATTAATTTGATTTGAATCGGAGGTAGTGCGTAAGCAATATCCGAGTTCGGTCCGAGTTTTCTCGGACAGTATTTTGACGGATACTGATCGGGTTCGGATCGGACGTAGTGCGTAAGCGCTCTAACGGTCCGTAAGATTATAGGAACCCGGCACAATATCATAAATTACAAAAAACTTTAATTAATATCGAGGCGTGGTTCTAATAGTTTACTTGTGAAATAATACAAATCATAAAACTAAATTTATTTGACGTTAAAATAAAAGACGCGTTGTAAAATATTCGTTTTGATTGCTTTCGTAACCTCGGAGACCTGATTAAATGTTTGGGTTCGATTCTCAGGTCAGACAGTGTGACTGATTTTTATTGCAATATATTTTGATTGCTGTGGTATCTGTCTGACTAACCGTAAAATTCTTGGAGCTTTATATCACTACTGTCTGTAGAAATGAAGGAGCTCGTTCGGCGCAGTATTAAACCTTGTTTACGCCGGGGCAACACTGTTCGGCATTGCGGAATTCCACAAGGACGCACTGTTTTGCCCCGGCGTAAATAACGTTTTTTAATATACAATGTGTAACAGAATAAACACCTCTTAAGGGGTAATTGTACTCATCATTATGAACAACTTTCACTGGGACCATCACTGAAATCGCGAAAAAAATTCGATTCCCCCATACATTTCTGTGCGCATAACTCGACAAACTGTACTGAACAGCGATTTTGCATTTGTTATGCGGTTGGTTTTTTTTATAAAAAAGTTTTTTAATACTTTAATGTATTTCGGCCTTGCATGGGATTTAAATTAAAAATACTCCTCACTATTTGCGACTTTTTGAATTATTGTAACATTGAGGCATGCTGCAATGCCGCACGGCTTTGCCCCGGTGTAAATAAGGCTTTAGGTAACATCATCAACTGCCATTTTTCGACTATATTGGACTCGCCTCCCAGTCTAATCGGATGCAGCCGAATACTAGTATTTTACGTGGAGCGGCTGCCTACCAGACCTCCACAACCCATTAACTGGGTAACACGGTACTTCTTGGAAAGACTAGTGTCAGATTTTCTAGCTTCTAACTTCCCGAAACGACTGTCAAAGATCTACAAATAACAGCCGGCACCGACGGCTTAAAGTACTCTCCGAGGTGCTGAGGGATTCTCGGTTTCCATGGAGCGATATCAGCGAACCTTAAAGATCGACCCAAACAGCATTTTTATTGTTGATTGGCTCGTGTTCAACCACAATCTCACCTGATGGTAAGCGATGATGTGGTCGACGATGGAGCACGCTTGCCTAGAAGTAACCTATTCACTCTTGACTTAAAGATAGGTTGTAGCTATCAGGAAACATAGACTTCGGCAGGGAATTCCACTCCTTAGATGTACGGACAATGAAGGTATTTTTTTTTTTTTTATGGATGGGAAATCTTCAAATAACTTCTTCCGCTCTGGGTGGAGCGGAAGAACGCGTCAGACTATTACTAACTAAAACCCATCCATGTTCCTTCTAAAGCCCTTTGCGTTCCAGGGCCGCGGTGACTCTTTCGAACGAATTCCGCAACCCTGGCAGGCTCTGGCCCTAACGGGCCCCGTCTTCTATGCTGACATCTCTTTGAGGCGCGCGTGGAACACAACGCGCCATCGACCCGGGCCTGGTGGTGATCGGACAGCGAGCCACCCAACGCTCGCCGTGCCCAGGCTAGGCATGGGATGTCCATGCACCATGTATTTGCGTTTAAGGCTCCTCGTGGAGTTCTTAATGTACATTGTTATATTTCTGTCTTCACTAAAAACAAAGTGGTCGTGATAATATGCGTATAATTAATTAATGAGTTAATTAATTAGTTACAAATGTGTTGCCTCAAGCGAAGCTTATCAGTACGACATTAATTTTAATTAAGGTTTTGTGTAAAGCTGCGATTTTGCGAAGAATTTTATTATTTACCACCGCTTTGCAAGAGTGCAATGGAGTCTGCGAACAGTTAAGGAGTGGAATTCTCTTCGACACGCAGGCTTACATTTTGAAGGATACCTCTCCTCCTTCCCCTTCAAAACTCGATTAAAATCATCAATAAATAACACGCTATAATTATCATTTCGATTGAGGAAAGCGGACTCGAGGTTGAGCCGAGGTTGAGTCGAGTAGAGAAAATGATTCAGATTCTGCCGTTAGAAGTGAGACACTGCGACACGCAGTCTACTCGACAATGAAGTCGCCTAGTCGTTCGTCAGCCCACAGCCTTACATCGCGACCAATTGAACACTGTGTAACGGTCAATTTGATTAAGGAAGGCCGAGTAAAGATTGAGTTAAGGTCGAGTCGAGTGGAGGAAATTAATCATAATGTGGAACTTGGAACTCAGACACTGATTGAGGAAAACCGAGTAACGCTTGAGTCGAGATTGCGTCAATGATAAATAATATTTATTTTGTATTTTTGTTTTTGTTTTGTCTTTTTGGTCATTTTTAAACTAGGTGAGGCCGGTGTTTCCTAGCTGACAATGGAGAAAATGACTCAAAATACAGAGGTTATAAGTCAGACACTGTTTGAGGGAAGGCCGAGTGATGGTTGAGTCGAGTAGAGTAAATGATGCAAACACTGCGACACGCACTCTACAAGTGAGTCGCAAAGTCGCTCGTCCGCCCACAGCCTAACATAGCGACCTGCTGTTAATAGGTCACACGTTGTCAAGAGAATGTAAACAGGAGTTGAATAATTATCACTATGATTTAATGTTTACTAGGTATATGGATGTAAATTTTATGTAGTACTCGTAACTTGCGGTTAAGGTAGAATATTGTTTTAGAAGTGGAGTGACTTGTGAAAGTGTCGGACGTAAAAGAATAGCACTATCCCATCTCTTCCCGTGGGTATCGTAAGAGGCGACTAAGGGAATCACCAGAGAATGGGCAGCAGCATTCCGCAGCTTGGCAGCACCCGCCTGCCAAGCGTGGCGATTATGGAAAACCCCTTTGGGGGAGGCCTATGTCCAGCAGTAGACGTCTTTCGGCTGATATGATGATGGTGATGAAGATGATGAACTTGTGACAGGGTTTTACAAGTTCTGTTAAATTTTTTTCCACAACAATACATGTTTAGGTGCCCGTGCGCCAGAATGAAATACAAAACCCTTTATGGATTACTCGTGTGTCTGTTTGTCTGTCTATCACAGTCAATTTTGTTGCGAACCTAATGGAATGATTTGATTGAATATTTGGTACCTACAAAAAACTAACTTCGTTGACCCAAACATGGACCCGTAACGTTTCTTTTTTTAATAAATAAAAACTTCAAGTAGGTTTGGTGGGTTACCTTTCGGGAACTGAACGCTGAAATAACTTGAAATAATATCTCGTTCATTTTGGAATGAAAGCTGGGCTAACACAAATAGCTTTTCATGGTAGATTAAACCAATCTAATGGTCCGTTAAGCGCGCAGTGTCTTTACGGATGACGTCAGTCATTTTAGTATTAAGCCCATTTCTTCGACTTCTTGAATAAACAAGTTACTCTGATTTTGCTTAATTGACTTACAAGGCTACATTGACCCATACTAGAAAACGGTTCGGTTTATGGCACAGAACCCTTCATGTGTGAGTCCGAATCGCACTTGACCGGTTTTTAGTGTTCTGTAGTAAACAAGGAATCCTTATAGTTTCGCCATGTCCGTCTGTCTGTCTGTCCGCGGTCTAGCTTAGAGACGCTTAGCAATAGAAAGTTGGAATTTGGTATGGGTATACATATTCAGGCCGACAAAGTAGTACTAACTCAAAAAAAAAAACTTAAAAAAAAATTTTTTTAGGTTATGTTTTTTTTATCGCCCACCCTGGTGTGGGGTATCGTTGGATAGGGCGTTTAAAAATATTGAGGGTGTGCGAAAACCAATTTTCCTATCCAAGGATCCGTTTGCGAAATATTAAGCTTTAAAGGGCAAATTTTTGTTAGAGTCAAGTGTCCGGGGAGGACCTCTGCCAGCTAAACGTTTGTTATTGGACACGTTAAAAAATTCATGGTTACACACAGCTAAGTGGGCTTTATAAATTAACGAATCATAGTCGACCTAATAATATTTTCATAGAATCAAATAGAAAAAGCCATTTTAAGTCAGCAATTGTGACGTGCAACTACGGAACCTTCACTGCGCGTGGCCCGACACGCACTTAGCTGGTTTTGTTTAATTGTATTTATAGAAAATAATATTCCTGATAATGTAAAACCATATAAGTAGGTAAAAGAAAAGATAGAATGAAGAAAAAACATAGGGACCTATATTCTATCAGCTACGAGAGTCGAAATGCCAAAAGATCACGTGATTTCGATAGCGTCTATTATCAATCCCATATTTTTGTAAGGTTTTGACAATCACCTTCGCCACGCTACAGCTGGCAGAATAATACTTGTCTAGAGCCTCTTATCGCTAAACATCACTGGCCCTATCAGAATACCAGCGCAGTGTTATTTTTTTTTATAGGGACCTTTTTGGCCTCGCACATTTTAATTTCATGTTGTTTTATTTATTTTACTATTTTTCTGTCTTGTGCGTGTCCCAAATAAATATAATAATTTTCTTTCTTTTCTAAAAGCGTTCTTTTGTTTCAATCTTTTTACTAATCAACAATTTTTCCGCAAACAAAAAAATTAATATCGATAAATCCGTTCATCGACAGCGTGACATCCCTAGCGTGTCAATATTGACTCTAGTCACTGTCATGTCATTTGTAAACATTGGAGACTGGTTCAGTCGATCGCAATGTGAGCGTTTTATATTGCTTTTGATTTGACGTTGACGTTCACACGGGTTTCGATTTGGACGAATAGGCTCATGATTCGTGTGGTGATGTGTGAAACAAAAAATTAAGAATGTAAGGCATTTCACCATATAAATATTACCGGATATTTTATTGCAAACTATAATTCCTCGAAATATTGTGAACAGATAATTTTTAATAAAACAAATCCCATCTAAATTAAGAAAAATGAGTTGAGAAAAATAGTACCTACCTGAAACGTCATGTTTGCCTTTCAAACATGAAGTTTCAGCTTCTGTTG
Source organism: Mamestra configurata (assembly GCA_002192655.3). Lineage (NCBI taxonomy): Eukaryota > Metazoa > Arthropoda > Insecta > Lepidoptera > Noctuidae > Mamestra > Mamestra configurata. The sequence continues at coordinate 248,842 of NDFZ01005173.1, forward strand.
GTAGTAAACTCATTTTTCTCAAAGAAACGGATAATAACTATTTAATTAAAACGTCTGCCAAAGATCTACAAATTATAGCCGGTACCAACGGCTTAACGTGCTTTCCGAGGCACGGAGGAGTATCGGTATGTTAAGATGGTCACCCATCTATAGACCGACCTTGGCAAGCGTTGCTTTACCATGAAGATCGGCTAGTGCGGCTGTTATTCTTTAGCCACGAGCTCCTCAAACATTGATATAAGTCACAAATAAAAATCTTTAAATTAAATATAAAAGTAAATATCTGCCTGCCTAGTCTTTTCCCAAAGGGATGTGCTTCCAGTCTAGTCGGATGCATCTGAATACCAGTATTTTACATGAAGTCTCTGCCTACATCTGAATACCAGTATTTCACACGGAGTCACTGCCTACATCTGAATACCAGTATTTTACATGGATTAACTACCTACATCTGAATACCAGTATTTTACATGGATTCACTACCTACATCTGAAAACCAGTATTTTACATGCAGTCACTGCCCACATTTGAATACCAGTATTTCACATGGAGTCACTGCATACCTGACTTCCACAATCCGTCCCCCGTGGATAATACGATGATACCCGTTACAACTGTTTCAGTATTTACCTGAAAAAAAAAAAAAACTGTAAGAGAACATTATTTTTCTTTTAACATGAAATCGTCAAAAAATCAAAATCCAAAGTCATTTATTCAAATTAGTGCTAGCACTTTTTGAACGTCAAAGTTCTACATAAAGCAGTCCCCCAAAACGACCGCCCGTCACCACTTCGACACATATTTTTGTTATATTATAAGTGACAGGCTCCCGTTTGACCATTATCTCGCCTGAGGGCCGATGGGGATCCGTACCCAAAGGGTAAAAACGGGACTATTACTGAGACTCCACTTTCCTTTCTGTCTGTCACCAGGCTGTATCTCATGAACCGTAATAACTAGACAGTTGACATTTTCACAGATGATGTATTTCTGTTGCCACTATTACAACAAATAATAAAAAAATAATTAACTTAAAAATTAAAGGGGGCTCTCATAGAAGAAACGTGTTTTTTTTGGTTTATGGTACGGAACCCTTCGTGTGAGAGTCCCTGACTCACTCTCAGCCGGTTTTTTACAAGCAACGTTCGCATTCGCAACTCAGTCGCAATCTGTCAGGAAAAACTCAATTTATATACATTATGACAGATTGCGACTGACATAATGCGAATGTGAACGTTGGTAAACGATGATGAGGTCAACGAAGGATTAATTTTCTTAAAGTGGAAGATTATAATCAGTGATCGGATAATCTAAACCTAAACTTCACTTTTATTCCCACGAAAGTATAATACGGACATGCTTTTCAGAATCCCGGACCCGGAATCGTTTGAAATACCTGAGATTATTAAAATTGCCCGCATACAAAATATAGTTAGAACTCGTTGTGAAGCCTCATTATAATTTTTATAGGTATTCTATTTGTTTTGAATAAAATATAGAAACTAAATCAAAATAACCACTGCTATAATTTAATTAAGTTTGTTATAGTTGTTTTTACAAAATTGTTCAATCACGGGAACCTGGGATTACTTATTTATTCAGAAAGGAATGTCCATATTATTCTTTTACGGGAAGAAGTGTAGGTATACAAGCGCCCGATTATCTTCAAAAGGAATCAAGAAATAGACCTAAGGTACTTCTTAAAATAACTACCTGTCTACTTAAGTCAACCGTCGAAGTCTTAACGACAAAAGTATCGATTTCCTTCGTCAAGTCGAGTGAATAGATTTTTTATTCATGTGTAGATAATTAATTTGGTTCGAGGCCACGTTTCGTGGTAAAATCGGTCTTTGTCAATGGTTCTTCGTATTAAACTATTTATAAGTACAAAAGTGGAAGTGGAAAAATCCATTTCCATGGATTGTATTAAAAGAATTTTCCACGGCAAAGTCCCTTCTCTTGCTTTTATTCACCTCATTTGCTCTTTGAGTCTCTCACGGATTTTTAACGGGCGACGTTTGATATTATAATTATTACAATTTTTATTTTATTTTAATCATATTTTTATTTTTTTACATTTTATAATATTATTTGTAACTATGTAAATGTTACAAATAACCTACATTTATTTAGAAAATTAATAAGTATACCTGGTTTTTTTTTAAGGATGGGATATCATCAAATGACTTCTTCCGCTCTGGGTGGAGCGGAAGAAGTCATTTGATGATTTCACATCCTTANTAAATGATTTGCCCCAATTACTTAAAAATCAACCAAAGATGGTGTTATTTGCGGATGACACATCATTAATATTTAAAATAGACCGACGTTCACAAAATCTTGACGACGTCAATAGCTCTATTCATCAGGTCCAAAATTGGTTTACGGCAAACAACTTGGTTTTAAATAAAAAAAAAACTAAATGTATTAGATTTTCTTTACCAAATGTTAAAAGTAGCGAATGTGACATCATATTGAATGGAGAAAAACTGGAGTTCATTAATCAGACGGTTTTCCTAGGTATCACATTGGACGAGAAATTACAATGGGGGCCTCATATAACATCTCTTGCGGGTCGTCTAAGCTCAGCCGCGTATGCTGTTAGAAAGATAAGACAGTTAACAGACGTAGAAACCGCACGTTTGGTCTACTTTAGTTACTTTCACAGCATTATGTCGTACGGTATTTTGCTGTGGGGTCGGGCTGCTGACATTGAATCCATATTTATTTTACAAAAGAGAGCTGTCAGAGCCGTTTATAATCTGCGTCGCCGTGATTCTCTTAGGGAACTTTTTAAAAAGATTAATATTATGACAGTCCCTTGCCAATTCATTTATGAAAATATTATGTATGTGCGGAAAAACCGACATCTTTTTAGTAAAATTAGTGATAGACATAATTTTAATACTAGAAATAAAGACAAATTAGATCAACCATTTTTTAGATTAGCTAAAGTCCACACTTCTTTCATGGGGTATTGTGTTAAATGTTACAACAAAATACCTTCTGACATATTAGAACTAAATGAAAGAAAATTTAAAACTCATGTTAAAAGTACACTTTGTGAACAAGCATATTACAAATTAGAAGATTACATTCAGGATAAGAATGCTTGGAAACATGCTGGTCCTGCTCCATAGGACAATCAAGGGTGAAGGTCAAACTGGTTGATTAATGTATTAACTTTATAGATATACTGTTTCTTTTTTTGTGTTTTTATTTTTCTGTTGACTCACACACTGTTGTTTAATTAATGGTTCCAATGTTTGTAAATATGTGAGTACAATTTACCTAAATTTCTTTAGGAAATTAATAAGTTTACCTCTGCTGGTGATACTTTGTTCTTTAAGTAGCATACTCTGGGTGCATCGTCATCACATAATATTAAATTTATTTTTGTATACTAAATTTTGTAAAATGATTATTTGAAAAGAGTAACTATGGAGTTTCTTGTCCGTTCTTCTCCATAAGAATCTACCTTTCCGAATGGACAGTAGTCACTTTATTAATGTAAAATTGTTATTTTACTGAACTGTAAACGATGACGTTCAAAAGTGCCGTTTAATGGCCTAATTGAAATAAACGTTTTGACTTTTGTTGTGTTCCACGCGCACCTCAAAGAGATGTCAGCATAGAAGACGGGGCCCGCTAGGACACAGCCTGCCAGGGTTGCGGAATTTGTTCGAAAGAGTCAGGGCCGCGGTGACTCTTTCAAACAAATTCCGCAACCCTAAAGTTTACCTCTGCTGGTAATACTTTGTTCCTATAAGTAGCATATTCTGGGTGCATCGTCTTCACATAATATTAAATTAATTTTTGTATACCAAATTTTGTAAAATCGTTATTTGAAAAGAGTCACTATGGAGTTTCTTGTCCGTTCTTCTCTATTAGAATCTATCTTTGCGAATGGACAGTAGAGTCACTTAGTTATTTTCATATTATTACGTATAAGGTCGCATAAAAATAGATAGACAAACTTTTAGAAATTATTCAGACAACCAAAATAAGGATGAAGGTAAAAAAAAAATTAAGAAAAACGTATTAGATACCTACAAGAAAAAAAAAGCTAAAGAAAATACAATAAAATGTTAGTTAGCCAATGCATAAACACATCCATGTCTTTGTTATAATTCTGATACTAGAGTCCGTCCAACGAAAGAAGTTCCGCAGACGCGGCGCTAGTTTCTATGCGATTGTACGCCATCCTCTAACAAATCTTTTTAGTTCCATTTATTTCCGCGGGACTTCTTTCGTTGGACGGATTCTACAAATGTGCAGGTGCACGTGAATTACCTACCCATAATGGATGTGTTTATTCTAGTGTGTCGAAAATTTATTATCTTAGGTCAAAATAAAATCACTGTAATCAGTTTTTTTTTTTGCTTGGATATCTTTGGTTAGACGTACTGAACGCTGTGTTAAAATTTGTCCAGCCATTTTAATGGGACCTTAAATTTAAACTGTAAATGATGACGTTCAAAAGTGCCGTTTAATGGCCTAATTGAAATAAACGTTTTGAGTTTGACTGCCTTTACAATAATTAATTGAGAGAAAAAACTGTTTATTTGCGCCAAGTATCGATACGGCCGGCCACTTCACCGCACTAGTGCGAAATACAATTGCGCGAGCAAGTTTTCGAATACCTAAGTGTGTTGAAAAATCTTGTTTGGGTATTTAAATTGATAAGACTTTTGATTTTGCCGTGATTCCTTTCAAAATCAAAATCAAAAGTCATTTATTCAAATTAGGCTGAGTGCCAGCACTTTTTGAACGTCAAAGTTCTACATAAAGACAGTCCCCCAAAACGCCCGCCCGTCACCACTTCCTAGTGTTTTAGCTGGGAAGAAGAAGTGGCGCAACAAACTCCCCAGCAACACATCTGTCTGTTGAGTTATAAGAACTATCACTTATACAAAGATATGTAAGTAGTCAGTATTCTTACAAAGACAACAATGCAACAAAGGTAACACGTAAAAACATAAAACTAAATAATTCGCTACTTGTAAGCTAGCACACTCCATTATGCCAGCATTCCTCTCCAGCCAGCATCCACTCCATTTTCGATTTTAGAATCATTACGATTTAGAGTACATTTTTGCTTCTTTTATTATTTCGAATTTTCATTCATTAACTGATATAACAGTTAACGCCACAACAGTGAAACACTCTCCATCAGATATTAGCTTTCTACACTCCGGGGCTCGAATTGTGATGTTCGACGCATTCTAGTGGACGATCGATACGTCAATATTTGTAGTGCTAGTGATGGGATATGGGGTATCGATGAAAGTATTGTTTTCTTTTTGTTTTGGCGCGTCTGTCCGGTTTTTAACGGCATTTCTATGACTAATAATGATTTGGAATTTTCAGTTTTTTTTTATTGAGGTTGGTTTGCTCTTGATTCCAGTCGAGGTCATGGATTAAATTTAATTTAATATTCAGTGTACTTAGTAAATACTTTGTAGTGATGACCTTTGCTTTGTATATATTATTAGCTGTCAGATGTGGTGAACGGCATGGGTATACGTTTAAAATAACAGTGTACGGACTGCTAAATAGTAATTCGAAAATAGTTTACTTTTAAATTGTACAAAAAGGTAAAAAAAAAACTCTTCTAAACAAAAAATAATCATCCAAATCGGTTGACAATTGGCGAAAATATCGCTGAATAAACATTTTTCCTGGGATCCCAGCATCAGATCTTAACTTGTACCTTCCATCATCAGCTCAGCAAGATGAGATGTTGGCACAATTATCTGAATTGTGTTAGAAAGTATATGAAAAACATTGTATGTGCCTTTAAAATTTGAGGGTTGCCCTCGATTTCACTAGGGTCCCATCATCAGATTCTGACTTGGTGCCAATGGGACCACCTCAGGAGTAAAGGCTTTCGAATAAAAAAAGAATCATCAAAAGCCATTCATAATTGATGGAATGATCGCATAACAAACATAATAAAAAACATACAGTCGTGTTGATAACCTCCTTCTTTTGGAAGTCGGTTGGAAATAGTTCTAAAAATTCCCCAACTTCGAAATAGAATATCATCCAATTTAAAACACTTCCGCACAGAACAAGTAAGTAATATCCTTGTTAACCCATCAATTTAGCCGGCAGCACCCGAGCTAGAGACGAGATCAGTTGTAATTAAAAACACTTGACTCGACCACACACTGGGTTAGACAACATACGACAAATGATGCAGCCACGGATATCTATGACCACGTACAGCAGCGTCATCACAGCACATTGGGAATTGGGGATTAAAAGATACATGACATAACACGAGTACATAATACGTCTGCTGGCGTTTGAATCTGGCATATTTTTTTGGGAAAATCACCCATTTTTAAAACAAATTTTTTATTGTTTTAATAGATACTAATTACGAGGAACAAACTACGGAAAATATTAAATAGATTTTTAGTAAGAAAAAATAAAAAGTCAATCAAATATGAAACATGTTTTTTTTTCTTTGGTAGGCTCATGTTTGGCCTTTATTTCACCTTATGTTAATGATGTGGTCGACGACGGAGCACTTTTGCCTAGAAGTAGCTGTTTACTTAAATATATAAAGGTTAAATATAGCTACAAGCTCCGGTAGGAAATTCCACTCCTCAGCTGTACACATAATACAAGTATTCGTATTATATATCGATCAATTCAAATTATTCTACAACCAAATCAAACAAAAAAATACGAAATTCGAAAAACAAATTCCTCGTCACTATTTATCGATACTCTTTCACATCACTATTAACCCGAAGAGCCAATAAGCGTTCGTGACACTCACATTAACACGGCACGACAGTTCCATACTAAACTCCGCTTCTTTTTTATTTTGTAAACTGACAACACTGAACACTAATGAGTTCAATACGACTGACATTTGAGTTCGCTTTTACCAAAATGGTGGACGAAAGAAAAAAAAGTGAAATTCTTTTGTTGAAGGGTCTCCCTCGTCTCATGGTCACAAACGTGTCTACTAAGGGCCTGTAGAACAGCCATACTCATTTTTTTTCCTTCCTGGGCCATATATATGCTGCAATAAAGTACAGGTTATTAATAAAACTCTCCATTTAAATGATAAATGATATTTATTTTGTAAGTAGGTTAAACATAACACTTTTACACGTATATTATATTTTTGGGTCATTTTAAACTAGATGAGGCCGGTGTTTCCTAGCTGACTACCCTGAGAAGAAACACCGAAACAAACTCAGAGGTCAAAGTCTCTTTTAAAGTCCATACAATCGTACTGGTCAAGCATATGAGAACCATGTAGGTTAATGTATGTCTGAAGTGGTCATTTTAGGAAAGTTTTGAGTGGACCTGTCCCGACAGTGCAAGCATTTGTCACTTATCGTGTAGCTCAAACATACAATTTTAAGGAGCTAAGCGAAAGTGAGTTTTTTTGTTCAACCTTTCACGCCTTAGAGCGGTTACGCATTGCACCCGATCCGAATCCGTTAAACTACGGATTAAAAAAAACTCAGACCGAATTCGGATATTGCTTTGCGTAACAGACGGACAGACGGACGGACGGACAGCGGAGTCTTAGTAATAGGAGCCCTAACAACGACGCACTAATAGTGAGGTGGATTTTATAGGAAAATCCGATATTCACGCAGCCCAATTCGGGGACAAACAAAGTGTAGTTTATCTCCAAAGAAAACAAATCTAGCTCAGTATTCAAAATGCCCTGTACATTAAGGCCGTGAATGAACATAGAAATCGTTTGTTTAGTATAAAAACTTAATAAAAAACGAATCGACGGCCATTCTCATGCGTCACATTGCGTCTAATTTAAATATTTTAATTAAATCTTCGATTTTATGATGTACCTTGTTAGTTTTTTAAAGTTTTACTCTGATTTTGTGTACTCATGGCGAAGGCCTGTGATGATTCAAAATCAGTAGATACTTTTGAAGGAAACTTCCTCCACTCGACCTCGACTCATTCGTAAGAACACTGAAAATAACACTCGAGTCGAGGAAAATACAAGCTGAGATTTCTCGGTTTGTTATGAATACAATAAATCCCATCCAAACTCAATAGTTTCCAATATATCCGTGTCTTATTAAAAAAAAATAGTTTACGATTTCACGCGATACCCATTTTACAATCTTACGGTATTTGCGATTTTCCGGTGGCATCTATAAAACTCTTCCGTTGCTGACTGACTGAGTGACGGAAAGACAACGCACAGCCGAAACTGCTGGTCGCAGAAAGCTGAAATTTGGCATGTAGGGAACCTGGGGATTCATTGGGGAGTGCAGGGGAGCAATAAGGGTGCTTGCACATCAATCGATCGATCGTCGGTCGATGCCATTGATCGATGGTAGACTTGATCAACGTCGATCGATGGCTAGTTACTAACTAACTAATTGGGTGTGTGTAAAGGCCACACAGGACGTTCGATCAAAGATAAGCTACGCTTAGTCATCCAAGGATTGATGAGCATAAATGCGCCTCGGAAGACACGTTAAGCCGTTGGTCTCGGCTATCATTGTTGATCTCGGCTGTCATTTCTACATTTTTGATCGTCGATACGGGTAGGCTGAGGTCCAAAAGTCGGACAATTTATCTAAGGGTCGATTGGTGTAGCTTTGGCTGATCGACGAATACCGGGTGATAAACAATTGACCACCGCCGATCGATGCCAGCGAGTGCTAGTGAAGGAGGATGCGGGCCGCGCGAGGGAAAGGCAAGGCCTTCGCCCCAACCACCTCTATAGAAGAAGACGCCCCGGGCGTCGGGAGTCGCAGGGCGATCCCCGGTCACCGTATGCGCGGGCCTGCGGACGGCGAGCGTTGGGTGGTTCGCTGTCCGATCACCACCAGGCCCGGGTCGATGGCAAGTTGTGTTCCATGGGTCAGAAAGAGATGTCAGCATAGGAGACGGGGCCCGCTAGGGCCAGAGCCTGCCAAGATTGCGGAATTTGTTCAATAGAGTCACCGCGGCCCTGGAACGCAAAGGGCTTTAGGAGGAACACGGATGAGTTTTAGTCAGTTAGAGTCAGACACACCCTTCCGCTCCACCCAGAGCGGAAGAAGTCATTTGATGATTTCACATCCTTAAAAAAAAAGTACTCAGCTGCATCTGGTTAGATTGGAAGCCGATCCCAATATAATATAATAATATAATATCTTGGGACAACTCACACACAGTCATCCGATCCCAAACTAGGCATAGCCTGTGCTATGGTAACCAGACAACTGATAAACATACTTATATATTTCTAAATACATACATATAATAGACAAATTACACCCAGACACAGAACAAATGATCATGCTCATCACACAAAGATTTGTCCTGGGTGGGAATCGAACCCACGACCTCAGGTTTAGCAGTCAGGGTCACCAACCACTCGATCAACAGGCCAGATGTTAAGCAAGCCCAGGAGTGTGAAAACTATAGGCTTAAATAATAATCCTGTTAAATACCATTTTTTCTTTAATAATCATGTTATTTATGTCAAAAATATTAATAAAAAAATGTTTTCGAATCGTTTTACAAGCGGCAATTGGTCGTTAAATTTAAATATTTTAATTGAATCTTCTTATATTACGACTTCTTGTTAGCTACAATATTATCACGACTGTTATTATTTATGGCATGGGCGGACCTTCTAATAGAAATATTATCTTTATTGGTATTTTCCTTGTATTCAATTAACGAAATCATTACATTTCATTTATTTATGTATATTAAGAAAGATAGTTTTTTTTTCTTAAGGATGGGAAATCATCAAATGACTTCTTCCGCTCTGGGTGGAGCGGAAGGGCGTGTCAGACTTTCTGACTAAAACCCATCCGTGTTCCTTCTAAAGCCCTTTGCGTTACAGGGCCGCGGTGACTCTTTCGAACAAATTCCGCAAAAGAAAGATAGTACCTAGTCCCAAATGTTGCCAGAAAAAATAATACGCAGAATTATACTATACTAGCTTCTGTCCGCGACTTCGTACATACATATCCCTTTTTTTTCGTTCCCGTATGCCTATAGCCTTTCTCATGAAGTGTCGCGATCATATTCTAAAAAAAAAATCCAAATCCGACTGGCACTTTCAGAGATTAGCGTGTTCAAAAAAACAAACAACCCTTCAGCATTATTATATTAGTATCTACAAGTTCCGCACGCAGTGTGCGTATTACACGAAACATTTCGAGTTATCTTAGCTTGGCTCATCGCCACAAGGTTGCCTGCTTGTCGGTCTTCTACAGATTGTACTTCGGGGAGAGTGTCCAGGAACTCCACGACCTCATCCCACCGGCCCCTTCTACCATCGGACATCTAGACGCACTGCAAGTTACCATCCCTACCTTGTTGCTATTCCACCAATTCGCACTAAACGTTTCCAAACGTCTTTTATAATGCGCACAGCAAAGGAGTGGAACTCTCTGCCTGCGTCTGTGTTTCCGAACGCATACAACCCTAATCTCTTCAAAATTAGAGCGAACAGGCTTCTTCTGGGTAAGCTCGCTCCATCGTCGACTTTGTCTCTGTCATCTATAATCTAGACTAGAGTCAAGAGCAAACCCATACAAAAAAAAACTCAAAGCATTTATTTTCAACCTTGTAACTTCGATTCTTTCATTAGTTTTATTTTCTGATATCTTCTGTGTGTCATAGATAATCTTTTCATTCCCATTCTTCATCTATGACGGTAGGGTCAATCTCAAAGTGATTTATTTGAGCAAATTCATCTTGCGGAACAAACAGACTCCCTCTGTGTTAGTAGATAGTGCCTAATTATACGGAGAGTAGCATAGGGAGGGGACAATGTCGATAAGACTTGATAGAGATGGTATCGATAGTATATAGTATATATATATAGGCAATGTTTAGAAGCCTTAGAATTTATGGAGGATGTATCTGTTACACGGCTAAACTTGAGCTTATTTTCGAGGAGAAGCTATTGATACCCCTTGCCGAAAAATTAATTAAAAATGAAACAGACTAGAAAAATACAAGAAACAAAAACGTGTGCGTCTCGGGACGCCCGACAGAAATGATTAACTTAAACTAATCTAAGTTGAACTATTTAATATGGGAAGCGTCTGTCCGAAATACGACTAGCGCTGTGGGTTAGAGTGAGAGAGGAAGAGCCTGCCTACCGCTGCCGTATGTGTAAGAGAAAGGGAAAGCCAGACAGACTGGCGCCGTAACGCGTTACGAAGCGGTTAACACTCCCATAAGAAGTTATCACTTCAAAATCTAGTGAAATAATTATTTTTTAATCTTAGACCCTAGTCTATAGTTTGATAGTCATAATTTTCAAGGCATCTTATTAAAATGGCATAAAAAAATCGGATACCAGTAAATATCGAATTTAAGTAATTAAAACAGGAGTTTTACAACTTCTAATCCATTCTCAAATTCTAACACGGAGATGCAATGTTCAAACACCCCATCAAAACTACCCATCATATTTTTTATCGATATTACAAACGCCCCATCCATGTCCCACCCCTACGTCCGAGTAGCAACACTGCACTGAACCGATAGCGTGTTCAAATAGTGATGTGCATACAATCTGCATAATTAACACTAGTGCGACACACTGGGTGCGTCTGCCTTGTTTAAGGACGGAAGCCTTTGTTCATAGGCCACGGAACACTGCGCTGATAACGAATAGAGAGTCACCGGAATATTGCAAACGCCGTAAGTTCAGAAAATATCGCGTCAAATTGTAAACTCGTTTTCTCATAACCAGTGATCGGATAATCGGGCGCTAATATACCTAAACTTCACTTATTTTCCCACGAAAGTTTAATACGGACATGCTTTTCAGAATACCGGATCCCGGTATCGTTCGAAATTCCTGAGATTGCTAGAAATGCCTACATACAAAATATAGTTAGAACTCGTTGTGAACTCTCATTGTGAGTTTTTTTAGGTATTCCATTTGTTTTGAATAAAATAAAGAGACCAAATCAAAATAACCACTGCTATAATTTCATTAAGTTTGTTATAGTTGTTTTTACAAAATTGTTCAATCCCGGGAACACGGGATTACTTATTTATTCAGAGAAGAATGTCCATATTATTCTTTAACGGGAAGAAGTTTAGGTATATAAGCGCCCGATTATCCGATCACTACTCAACCCTCGTCACGCCCGACGACTCTACCACTCTCCTCCAAGAGAGTCGCAAAGAGACCAGCACTCTTCGCAAACCACGACCGCCGTCCTTCCGCCCTCGCCGCCGAGGCCCGCCGCGACGTCCCCGTCAAAATCCGCCCCGACCCTTGCTCGAGCCAGCCCGCGCCGCTGAGCCTGTAGTCTTAAATTCACCCCTTAATAATAATTCCAGTTCGATCCAGCTCGTCCCTAGCTGTCCTCTCCCCAGCGACGCCCTAAGCCGAGGCCCGTACCCCACAGGGGGTGCCCTTAGCGTGTAGTCGCTTAGTTTGTATGTTTTTATAAGCCCTGGCTGGAGGCTTTAATATTATATTAAGGCCACCACAGGCAAGCCCGGTTAAGCAGTCGACAACCTTATAGGTTGAACTGAGAGAAGACACACATAAAAAAAAAAAATAGATCACTACTCATAGCAATGTTCAGAACATGAGCCACACGTTAGAGCCCGAAGTGATGCACCTGTACATTGGGGGATTTGATTAATGCCATTGATGGCAATTATTATTAATGTAGCCACCTACTGAGCCCTAACCATCTAAGGAGTTAACCATCGGCTCGAAAAGAAGAAAGAAGTATAGCAGAAGTATAGCAGAAGACTAGGACAAGTTTTCAGCTTGCCTTAAATACCTAATCAAAAGAGTCTACAAGCTCTCGGACCATTGTTGGTGTCACCGGAAAATGGCAAACTCCGTAAGATTATAGTCTAACTTGAGAGATTGTAAACTCTCGATAAATTGTCAACTGAACATTTGGAATACTTTTTTACGCATCAAAATTTGATAGTCTATAATATCTCGAAGTAATTCCGAGAAATTGTGAACTGGTATAAAATGGCGACCAATCAGAGCACAAGTCTACAATTTATTTGTTTTGGTGTGATTGTTAAATTGGAAACTTGAGCCCTCATTGGTTTTTGTTGGTTGAGCTCATATCTGAACAGACCAATGAGAGCCTTGTTTCCAGGTTTACTATCACACGAAAAAGGATAAAAATTGAAGACTTGTGCTCTGATTGGGCGCCATTTTTTTTAGTCCACAATTTCTCGGAATGACTTCGATATATCAAACTTTGATGCGTAAAAAGGATTCCAAATGTTCAGTTGACTATTTATCGAGAGTTTACAATCTCTCAAATCATTTCAATTATTTGAGTTTGCCATTTTCCGGTGACATAATATACAATAAATCTCATCCAAATTTACTAGTTTCCAATTCATCCGTGTCTTATTTAGAAAAAAATAATTTACAATTTCACGCGATGTTTGACAATCTTACGGCGTTTACCATTTTCCGGAGACATTGATACCATGTTTATTAATTTTTCTATGACTTTTAAGTTTAAGTTTCTGGCTTTGATTTCACCTCAAATTGTTTCTTTCTTCGAGACTTATTTCTAACGTATCATGATAAAAGTCTAGCGTGAATATAAAATACTTTGTAAATCTTATTCTGGGCGACAATAGTCTCGTCTAGACAGGAAAACTCTATGGTGCTCGATAGAATTCAATTTCCTTGGAGAATCTGAGTTTTGCTTTACAAATTGAACTGATGCGGTGTGGGATAGAAAGAATATTATCTGCTGAGACTTGGTTTGTACAGGGTTATTGGAAATATTCTGAAAAGGTCATCGATAGAGTAATATTTAAACGGATTTTCAAAAATCACATTGTGCTATGAATACTTCAAAAGGGTTTGGTTAATCAAATGTTTAAGTCCCATTAAGTGTAGATAAGATTCTCCTGGCTCAATAGTTATAGCCTTAAGGTTCGATCTCGTACGCTATGCAATACTTGCTGAGATCGGTAAGTCGATGGGTGACCATCTAATAGGTACATACCGACACCCCTCCGTGCCTCGGAAAGCATGGTCCCAACGGGTGACTATTTGACCATACCGGCTATCATTTGTAGATCTTTGGCAGCCATTACACTCAGTCAAATTCGACTCGGCTGGGCGGCGTTCGGAAAGTTGCGCGGTATCTTCTCGTCTCACATATCACAGTGTCTCAACTCTCAAGACGAGAGTCTATGACCAGAGCGTGTTGCCAGTGATGACTTATGTAACCGAAACGTGGTCGCTCACAATGGACCTCATCAGAAGGCTGAAAGTAACCCAAAGGGCAATGGAGAGGGCAATGCTTGGAGTTTTCTTGCTTGATCGAATCAGGTATGATGATTTTCGCAAGAGAACCAAGGTTATCGACATAGCCCGAAGGATCGCCAAACTGAAGTGGCAGTGGGCAGGGCACATTGCTCGCAGAACAGGTGGTCGATGGGGGCGAAAAGTTTTGCAGTGGCGACCGCGTACCGGAAGACGTAGCGTTAGAAGGCTCCCCACAAGGTAGACCGATGACCTGGTGAGGGTCGTGGGTAGCCGATGTATGCGAGACGCACAGGACCGGTTGTTGTGGCGACACTTGGGGACGGCCTATGTCCAGTAGTGGACATCTATCGGCTGATATAATGACGGGTAGTCGGAAGCCGAAAAATCTGCATCCGGTTAGACTGGATGCCAAGCAGATAATGACGTAAAATTACAAGGTAATTCCGTATCTATATGACCAAGTCAAATACGTCACTTTTGATCCGTGGGAAGATCAATATTGATTGATAAACTTCACTTGAATGAATCAAATATTTGCTGCTTATCTAAGGTAAATAGGTGTCAAGATAATTCGAGTCTTGGAAGGTTAACGATAAACTGAATTTAACTAGATTTTAGAGTAACGGGCTCTCTCGTTGTCAGAAAGGCCCGGTAAAATACTGGTTTTCAGCTGAATCTAGTTAGACTGGGCGTTGACGCTGACATAGGTGGGAAAAGGTATTTTTTTATGGATGGGATATCATCAAATGACTCCTTCGCGTGGAGTGGAAGGGCGTGTCAGACTCTTACTGGTTAAAACCCATCCGTGTTCCTTCTAAAGCCCTTTGCATTCCAGGGCCGCGGTGACTCTTTCGAACAAATTCCGCAACCCTGTCAGGAGTGACAGCCTGTTTATAATCCAGATCAGCACTTCCAGAGATTATCATCTACAAACAAGAAAATCTACACTAATTTAGATGTAGGTATTAACAACTTGTATGCGTTAACAAAATACGTTTTTGGGTCATATTCATTTTGTTTTTATGAGTTCAAGCGCAGTTCAATTGCAGCTCATTGAAACTGCAAACGTTGATAATCCGAAGCTTGAGTAAATTGGGAAATATTTGATAAAAGAGTATGCCATCTGTTCCTAGAATCTCGGCAAACCACGAATCAGTAGTACTTGTACTAATATTATAAATCATATCACACTAATATTATAAAGGCGAAAGTTCGCTCCACGTAAAATACTGGTATTCAGCTGAATCCGGTTTGACTGGAAGCCGAGCCCAATATAATTGGGAAAAGGCTAGGCAGATGATGATTTAGCTGGACCAGTGGTCAAATATAAAACTACAAGTAAAAATAAAAAATAGAACCGACTTCCAAATAAGAAAAACATTACAAAGTACCTATAAAATAACTTGACTTTTGACGTAACAACGTCTAATAAATCGATGAACGCCGGCTGCACGCACGAAAAAGGATGACTCATTGTAACGTTACGCTCATTGTAACGTTACGATCATTTCATCAATGTTTTGTTATGACGTTGTCACGTTAAACTATCGTCCGTAAACCGACTTTACAGACAACCAATTTTTTAAAGCAAAATACGCAATCCCGTTTACTTGGATGACATATTTTTTTCCAGCTATTTTGATTAAAAACCAAACTACTGAACCGATTTCGGAAATCTTCCGGGAATATATCCATAATTAAAGATTTTTTTAAATCGGGTTAATAAATGACGGATTTAAGAGGTTACAAACATAAAAAAAAATTCAACCGAACTGAGAAACTCCCCCTTTTTTATAGTCGGTGAAAAACAGCTATTAAATTGGTTAAAATTTTGATAATTTTATCATGTTGGAGAGTTTTTTTATCTGTATATCGTATCTGTATATAGTAAAGTATAGTCCTCCTTGCCGATTTCGACAACGGCGACCCCATGACACTACTTCCTAGCGTGTGCCCTGATATGATTCGCTAGACCGAATTTGGTTTTAAATACCCGATCACAGCTAAGGCAATACAGCTGTTCGAAAAGACTTGAAACCATCAACGAAAAACGCCAAATACGTAAAGAGAGACCCAAGCCCTCATCTGTAGTTACATGGGTACTGAACGGATAGATTTTGATGAAACTTGGTACACCGATATACCATGTTTTTCATTGAATATCCACATGTGCGGTTTCTATTGTTTGCGATTTAAAATCTATGAGAAACTCCACAATATGTGTACATAGACACGAAAGTCCTGTTCTGTCGTGTGGGGTCTAAAGGCAAATATTAACGAACACATATTTGTCTACATTGTAAAATTTGCTATTTCACACCGATCTGTGAATTGAAGGAAAACATTTGTCTTGAAATATCAATAGATAAGTAATCTCTATGATTTTTTTTACGAGAACCCCAAAGACAAAAATCTATGCAGTAAAGTTATTAAATGATAAATGATATTTATTTTGTAAGTAGGTTAAACATAACACTTTTACACGTATATATTTTTTGGTCATTTTTAAACTAGATGAGGCCGGTGTTTCCTAGCTGACTACCCTGAGAAGAAACACCGAAACAAACTCAGAGGTCAAAGTCTCTTTTAAAGTCCATACAATCTGTACTGGTCAAATCATATGAGAACCATGTAGGTTAATGTCTGAGGTAGTCTTTTGAGGAAAGTACCACACAGATTTGAGTGGACCTGTCGAGACAGCGCAAGCATTTGTCAGTTATCTTGTAGCTCAAACTTAGAACTTTAAGGAGCTCAACGATTTGACGAACAATACCAAAGTAAGGACATTTGGGTAGGCCGCATGAAGAACTCAAACTGCCAGACTAACATGAAATGAACCCCTAATATTGCGATCTACATGGTCCTCACATTCACAATACGTTATATGAGGACCATGCAGATCAGTGTCTGAAATGGTCTTTTGCGGAAAATATAAATCATTGAGAAAATCATTCTTCTTTGCAACTTTGCTCAAGTTATTCAATCCGACTCGGCTGGGCGGCGTTCGGGAAGCTGCGTGGTATCGTCTTGTCTCACAAACCACAGTATCTCAAGACGAAAGTCTATGACCAGTGCGTGTTGCCAGTGATGACTTATGGAATCGAAACGTGGTCGCTCACATTGGGCCCCATCAGAAGGCTTCAAGTCACCCAAAGGAGAGGGCAATGCTCGGAGTGTCCGTGCGTGATCGAATCAGGAATGACGGTATCCGCTAGAGAACCAAGGTTACCGACGTGGCCCTAAGGATCGCCAAACTGAAGTGGCAGTGGGCAGGGCATATTGCTCGCAGAACAGATGGTTGATGGGGCCGTAAAGTTCTGGAGTGGCGACCGCGTACCGGAAGACAGTTGGAAGGCCTCCCACAAGGTGGACAGATGACCTGGTGAGGGTCGCGGGTGCTGATGGATGCGGGACGCAGGACCGGTTCTTGTGGCGACACTTGGGGGAGATCTATGTCCAGCTGTGGACATAGGCCATCATCATCATCATAAAATCTATCGGCTGATATGATGATGATTCAATCCGTAGCGATGCGGACGAATTTTTCGACGCCATATTTTAGCCTTTTTTTAGTAAGTTTTTTTTTTATTTCAGTGTATATAGAGTAAATAATTATAAATCGTTGTACGTTATGTATTTAATAAAGATAATAAGTACCATATAACCAGGAGGAAAACTGTAGATAGAAAACTTAAGCAAGTTGACAGTTATACAAAATCTACGAAGCCCAAGATGTTGGTATCTGCGTCCAGTCTATCAAGATGCAGCTCAATACCAGTATTTACATGGACTTGCTGATTATCCGACCTCCTCAACCCAGGAACTGGGTAACATGATTTTCTGGCTTTTGACAACCCGTAACGACTGTCGAAGATTAACAAATGGCAGCCGGGACCTACGGCTTAACGTGCTGTCCAAGGCACGGAGAAGTTTTGACACATTGATATCCATCCAAGGATCTTCCTCGGCAAGCGTAACCTCGAAGATCGGCCTAAGCGGTTGTTGGTACCTCAAGAATACTGACTACTTACATATCTTTGTATAAGTGATAGTTCTTATAACTCAACAGACAGATGTGTTGCTGGGGAGTTTGTTGCGCCACTTCTTCTTCCCAGCTAAAACACTAGGAAGTGGTGACGGGCGGGCGTTTTGGGGGACTGTCTTTATGTAGAACTTTGACGTTCAAAAAGTGCTGGCACTCAGCCTAATTTGAATAAATGACTTTTGAATTTTGAATTTGAATTGATTTCAAAAGGTAAAAACGAAACCTTTATAGGATCACTTTGTTGTCCGTCTGTCTGTCTGTCAAGACCCTTTTCCAAGAACGCGTAGAGGTGTCAAGCTGAAATTCATATCAAATACTTGGTCTTATTGCCTTTAAGCTGTGAATAAAAAACAAATTTCTAAGTCAACGCAAAAACGCACCAAACGATAAAGAAACTTTTGTCTTAAATTTACCCTCTTTTAACATTGTAATATTATGGGTTTCATTTAACAATAAAAATTCCAAACCTTTTTCTATTATATATCTGTTGTTGGTTGGTGTTGTACGGAACCCTCGGTGCGCGAGTCCGTCTCGCACTTGGTCGGTTTTTTTACATTGAATACATTATTATAGGCACCCGTTTAACCACAATCTCACCTGATGGTAAGCGATGATGTGGTCGACGATGGAGCACGCTTGCCTAGAAGTAACCTATTCACTCTTGACTTAAAGACACCCAGGTTGTAGCTATCAGTAAACACAGACTCCGGCAGGGAATTCCACTCCTTAGCTGTACACACAATGAAAGTATATCCCAAACGTTTCATACTAGAAGGAACCAGTTTAATGTAATATTTATTTATTTACATATTTACCAACTATGGATGACTTACAGCTAAAACAAACAGAATGACTGGCCTGTTGGTCGAGTGGTTAGTGACCCTGACTGCTAAACCGGAGGTCGTGGGTTCGATTCCCACCCAGGACAAATTTTTGTGTGATGAGCATGATCATTTGTTCTGTGTCTGGGTGTAATTTGTCTATAATATGTATGTATTTAGAAATATATAAGTGTGTTTATCAGTTGTCTGGTTGCCGTAGCACAGGCTCTGCCTAATTTGGGATCGGATGACCGTGTGTGATTTGTCCCAAGAGATATTATTATTATTATATAGTTTTAAATAGTTTTTAGAATAAAAAAATAGCATGTGAGACTGACAGCCAATTAAAAGTCATCACTTCTATAAAACAGATTGGAAAGAAAGAGTGTGAAAAACACAACACAGGTACCAAAAAAGGAAAAACATATTAACAGATTGTCGAGAGTTCAATGACCTCTGTTATCTTGTCTCTATGATAACAATCAGGTACAATATAAAAACAAAAGATTATCAGATTGTTATCAGCGTATCACTTGTCAGTCTCAAAAGACTAAAGATACATTGTCTTATCTTTACGGAATGATATCTTCCGCATTGCATATACTCGAGTTTGAGTAGTATTTTTTTTTTAAGGATGGGAAATCATCCGATGACTTCTTTCGCTCTGGGTGGAGCGGAAGGGCGTGTCAGACTCTTACTGACTAAAACCCATCCGTGTTCCTTCTAAAGCCCTTTGCGTTCCAGGGCCGCGGTGACTCTTTCGAACAAATTCCGCAACCCTGGCAGGCTCTGGCCCTAGCGGGCCCTGTCTCCTATGCTGACATAATAATAATAATAATAAATAATAATAATAATATCTTGGGACAACTCACACATGGTCATCCGATCCCAAACTAGGCAGAGCCTGTGCTATGGCAACCAGACAACTGATAAACATACTTAAATATTTCTAAATACATACATATTATAGAAAATTTACACCCAGACACAGAACAAATGATCGTGCTCATCACACAAAGATTTGTCCTGGGTGGGAATCGAACCCACGACCTCCGGTTTAGCAGTCAGGGTCACTAACCACTCGACCAACAGGCCAGTGCCGGCAGTGGCAGGGCAGTGCGCGTGGAACACAACGCGCCATCGACCCGGGCCTGGTGGTGATCAGACAGCGAGCCACCCAACGCTCGCCGCCGCAGGCCCGCGCGTCGCCCGGGCGTCTTCTGTCTTCTCCTGAGTTAGAGTAGTATTGCATGTAAATTTTGGGTTTAAACGCAAATAGGTATGGTTTTGACTATATACAACGTGTAACAGAATAAACGCAATACCTCTTAAGGTGTCATTGTACTCATCATTATGAACAACTTTTACTATGGCACCAAACTCGAAATCGCGAAAAAAAATTAGCTGTTGTAAAAAAAAGTACCTACTTAATTTGTCGAGTTATGCGCACATTAAACGCATGGGGACGTCGACTTTTTTTGCGACTCTGTCGATTAAAATATTATTATGATCCTCGACAATAACGTTATAACTATTATATCATTAATCAATATATCGTATTGATTGCATGTAGCAGAGATGAGAATGTTGAGATGGATGTGTGGAGTATTGAGAATGCATAAAGTGAGGAATGAGTTCATTAGAGGTAGCTTAAAAGTGGCGCCAGTGACGGAAAGATTGAAAGGGAACCGCTTATCTTGGTATGGTCATGTGAAGAGGAGGGATGAAATGCACGTAACTAAAAGAGTTATGAATATAAATGTGGATGGATGGACAGGGAGAGGGAGGCCAAAGAAAAGATGGATGGATTGTGTTAGGAGTGATATGAAAGAAAAGGGAGTTAGTGAAAGCGTGACGGCTGACAGGAGAGAATGGAAGAAAAAAAAGTGTTGCGCCGACCCCAAGTAACATGGGATAAGGGCAGGAATATGATGATGAATAATTTGATTTGAATGTTTTTTTTTTGTTTTGATGTTTTTTTATTTTGTTTTTTTTTTTTTTTTATTTCTATGTACCGTGCGTGTTTCATGTAAGTGCCAAATAAATATTATTCTTTCTTTCTTTNTTTTTTTTTTTCTTTTAATCAATATATCGTATCATTTATCATAACTACATATATGCATCAAATCTAAGTTAGAGAGATGTATTGATTATTCTTATGTTTAAAATTATGTAAATAAGTACGTACCTACTTGTTATTGTCGCGAATCATATTTTACGCAATCACCTTAATGTGGTTTGCGCAGCACAGATGAGTCTCTGTATGTAATTGATGGTCACCCATCCAAAGACCGACCTCGGCAAGCGTCGCTTAACCTCGAAGGCCGACCCGTACGACTGTTATTATTTAGCAACGACCCGCGCGCTCGTGACACATAGGTACATCGATTTTTTGTCATAACATGGCATAATATCGTGCTTATATTCCCCGAAGGGTATGGCACACCTAGGGTTGCCAGGTCCTAAAACTGGAAAGCCGTAAAGACCAGCTAATTAATAATTATAATAATATCTTGGGACAACTCACACACGGTCATCCGATCCCAAACTAGGCATAGCCTGTGCTATGGCAACCAGACATCTGATAAACTTACTAATTTCTAAATACATACATATTATAGACAAATTACACCCAGACACAGAACAAATGATCGTGCTCATCACACAAGGATTTGTCCTGGGTAGGAATCGAACCCACGACCTCCGGTTTAGCAGTCAGGGTCACCAACCACTCTACCAACAGGCCAGTCGTAAAATTTTGCCGGACTTTAAGGTACCACTTAAAAAAAAACTGGCCAAGTGCAAGTTGGACTTGCACACGAAGGGTTCCGAACCATAAGTCGAAAAAAAACATGTTTTTTGGCCCCCTTTTTTTTAAATTTTATTTCATTTCTATTATTATGTTGTTATACTAAAACTACACCATCTGTAAAAATTTCAACTGTCTAGCTATCACGGTTCATGAGATACAGCCTGGTGACAGACAGACAGACGGACAGCGGAGTCTTAGTAATAGGGTCCCGTTTTATCCTTTGGATCCTAAAAATAAAACTTGATGCATCAATCTTTATTATGCAATTGTCATTGAAAATCTGGTAAACTATTAAAATCCTTACAAAAGCCGGACAGGCCGGACACGCATCCTAAAAGCTTGACTATGTCCGGCGCTATCCGGACGCCTGGCAACCCTAGGCACACCCATATTTCGCCAGTTATTATCCGCATACAAAATCTAGACTCGGTTTTAAAAGGTTTCTGTCGGTTTTTTGTTTGGAAAAGTTGATTTCTTTAGAAGGAACGCGAGTTTTCAGAGTTTGGTTATCTTAAATGTTTACTCTTCACTGTATTAAATACAAACTGGCAAGTATCAAACACAAATTCTTGGAAATAAATGTAGGTCCCATTTTAATTAAACTGTTAACGGAAATTTAACAGAGAGGATTCGAGAATGGTTTAGATTCACTATTGGACCCGGTAGGTGGCGCTGCAATCGATTTCTATAATTTTAGTAGGCCAGTATGTGGCCACGTCAATTGCAAAATAAACTGAAATAAAGAAACGAAATTCTTTGTTAACGGTACCTAATTATCACCACCAACCAAGAGGGAACCAAGGTTACCGACACAGCCCGAAGGATCGCTAAACTGAAGTGGCAGTGGGCAAGACACATTGCTCGCAGAACAGATGGTCGATGGGGCGAAAAGTTCTGGAGTGGTGACCGCGTACCGGAAAACGCAGCGTTGGCAGGCCTCCCACAAGGTGGACCGATAACCTGGTGAGGGTCGCGGGTGCTGATGGATGCGAGACGCACAGGACCGGTTGTTGTGGCGACACTTGGGGGAGGCCTATGTCCAGCAGTAGACGTCTTTTGATACTTAATTGTAAAAAATATTTCACCGGTATAACGCTACCATATTGCTGAGTGAAGTGGGTTACGTAAAAATGGACTCAATCCCTGAAAAAAATACGCGTTTTTGAATCCATTAAGTATCAACATCATCTGCCTAGCATTTTCGCAACTATATAGGAGTCGGCTTCCGCTCAATACGGATTCAGCTGAATACCAGTATTTTACGTGGAGCGGCTGCCTACCAGACCTCCACAACCCATTAACTGGGTAACACGGTACTTCTTGGCAAGATTAGGAGTCAGATTTACTGGCCTCTGACAATCCGTAACGACAGCCAGAGATCTACAAATGACAGCCAGAACCAAAGGTTTAACGTGCTTTCCGAGGCACGGAGGTTCAGTATGTTGAGATGGTCACCCATCCACAGACTGACCTTGGCAAGCGTTGCTTAACCTTAAAGATCGACCTGTGCGGCTGTTATTATTTAGCCGCGAGCTCCTACTAAGTTTAGTGGTATACAAATAATCGTTACTCATTCTACTCTTATTATCCTTGACGATTCATTGATCTCCGACTCAATGGCAGTCGATTAATGTTTCTAAATATAACTTCATTCTGAGTCTTGAGCGGAGACCGGTCACTGAGTAATGCATGCACTGACGTGACAGCCGGCTAATTCTGCCTACATCTCAGTGATCATGAAGTGAGCTGTCAAACCATACAAAAAAGATGGAATGACAGTTCACTTCATTCTTACTCTCTTCTTTCTTTTCAGAATCGCCTTTTATAATGCACAGAAACGTCTTTTGTAATGCGCACAGCAAAGGAGTGGAACTCTCTGCCTGCGTCTGTGTTTCTGAACGCATACAACCCTAATCTCTTCAAAATTAGAGTGAACAGGCTTCTTCTGGGTAAGCTCGCTCCATCGTCGACTTTGTCTCTGTCATCTATGACCTAGACTAGAGTCGAGAGCAAACCCATCTCTAATAAAAAAAAAGAATCGCCCTACAGGTCCAATCAAATCTGTGCGGTTATTTGCTGTTAGGACCATTGAAACTAGTCTGCATGGTCCTCATAATTATGATCGATCAGAAGGGCAATTCTCGCATGTCAAAAACACCTAATTTCCCTACATTTTGCCAAATTATTGACATTGATCTGAGGCCCACTGATGTCTCTCGCCTTTTTATGTCAGTCCACAATTTCTCGGACCGGCACGGAGATATTATAGACTATCAAATTGTGATGCGTAAAAATGTATTCCAAATGTTCAGTTGACAATTTATCGAGAGTTTACAATCTCTCAAGTTATTTTATAATCTTACGGAGTTTGCCATTTTCCGGTGACATATAATATGTGTACTTTTTGGGTGAACAAAAATCATGGAACTCGCGTCATCGTTACCGAACGTTTTCACATCTATCGGCAGTCCTCAAAGACTGTCACGCATGTTTTTTTCTATATTTTTATGTGAAATCTATTGTCCCTAAGGGCAGCACGTAGCCGATCGCAATTTAATTATTTAAGACCTGTCTGCCGTGTGTCGAACGGTTCATGGACTAAAGCAACCACAATGTGGGTCCCAGAAAATGCCCGACGACATCGCGGGAGACCCAGGCAAAGATGGCGGGACGAGCTTGACGCCTATCGGCCAGATTGGTCCACATAGCCCAAAGCCGGGAGGAATGGAAGGAAGGAAGGGAGGCTTTTGCCCTGTAGTGGGACACATACAATAAGACCTGTATTATGAAGTTGAAGTTGATAGCCACTGTGATGACAATTATTTTGAATTGGATTTGAAATATTTTTCAGAACGAAAATTGGTATTCAGCTTGACGTCATTCCCACTACCATCATTCCTGTTTCTGGGATTAATGTAATAATACCTAAGTAATAATTAGTGAAATGATCTTAGTAAATAAATTAATAGGGCGACGCACGTAGTTAGCATCCGAGACTATTAAAAAGCTAGTTTTTTACATTTTATTTTGTTTCTTTTGATTTTTTATTATTTCTTATTATAGCGGCAATACAGACATACACTGAAAAATACAATTGTCTACCTAAGACGTAAAACAACAAACCAATTTATTTTTTACAAAATTAAAAGGCAATATTTAATTTAAAAGTCTATTACACAGTACTCGAATATATAACGAATAATTCCGATAATACATAATTAAGAATTACAGTTATTTGAAAAGTAAAATAACAAAAATAAATCAAATAATTTATGAAGGATATATACTTAATAATTATACAACACCAATAATAATGTTTTTTTTAAGCGAGTAAACTAATAATAAATATTAAATATAGTTAAAACAATAAATGAATAGAGACTAATTAGGAATATTAGAATAAGTAATTAATGGAAATATAAAATACTTAATAGGATATAAAATAATTCAAACTTAATAACCAGGAAAATTATTAAAGCGCTCTTCCTCTCTACTCATTTAAATATTTGCTGATCCCGACAGGGTCCATAATTGTCTCTTCAATTTTTTTATTTACCAACTGTATGTGTGATTTGATATTGCAGTTCATAAAATACAGCCCGTTCATTGGTTAACCTTCGGTTAGAAACCTTTAAAACGAATAGTTATAAGTTGTTATTAGTGTTTTAAACGCAATGAACTTCCGACTGGTATTTAAAAGAAATGTTAACTATCAATTACTAATCTCAGTGACAGAAACTGGTTGTTATTACTGCGTAACATGTGGTCTGTCGACCTGTCACTACATATCATTGTGAATGGTAATCTTATATGTAAAATTCTCGTGTCACAATGTTAGTTACCATACTCCTCCGAAACGGCTTCACCGATTTTTATGAAATTTTATGTGCATATTCAGTAGGTCTGAGAATCGGCTACTATCTATTTGTAGTGATAAGGGTTGTCCACACCTAACATTTTTTTTTAAATATTTTTTTTATAATGTGGCATTTAAAAATACATACAACCCTAAATTTTTACCCTTCTATCACCAACCCCTATTTTTTAATAGCGATATTA
Organism: Mamestra configurata; assembly: GCA_002192655.3. Lineage (NCBI taxonomy): Eukaryota > Metazoa > Arthropoda > Insecta > Lepidoptera > Noctuidae > Mamestra > Mamestra configurata. The sequence goes on from NDFZ01005173.1 coordinate 274,827, forward strand.
GGGCTTTAATTATTTTCTACTCTCGGCGGTCGATAATTGATCATTTACCACTCGATCAGTTAGTTATTCTTGACTATTTGTTTGGTAGAACGCGCTAATCCTAGGAAGTCTATTTATTGAGTAGGGTTTTAGGCTATATAACATCACACTGCGACCAATAACAGCCGTTCATGAAAAACAGCTAGTCTTATATATAAAATTCCCGTGTCACAATGTTAGTTCACAACTCCTCCGAAACGGCTTGACCGATTTTTATGAAATTTTATATGCATATTCAGTAGGTCTGAGAATCGGCTACTATCTATTTTTCATATATCCCTAAGTGATAAGGGTTGTCCACCCTTAACATTTATTTTTTATTTTTTGGATAAAATTTTTATTTTTTTTAAATGTGTTCCTTCTATCACACACCTACTAGTTCGAATTGAAAAAATCTTTTAGTGTTGGGAAGTCTATTTATGGAGGAAGGCTATAGGCTATATAACATCACGCTACGATCAATAAGAGGCGTTCATGAAAAATGTGACGCAGACGAAGTTGCGTGCGTCAGCTAGTATTATATAGAGAAAAGATTTGATAGGTAGTGTTTTTTTTTTGTTCTGAACTAAAGATCCGAAATGTTACGCTGGGTTTTGAGCACAATGGCAGTTGTTGATAATGTGGTTAGATAATTGAATGGGTTTAATGAATTAGTGAGTACATTCATTTTATTTACGAAATTGTTTTGAGCTGTGGAATTTGGAAGTGAGCTATGGTTATTGTCAAATTAGTTTGTATCTTCAATTTACTTTGTTCATGTGAATCCATAGTGACACTATTTTAGAATCGTTTTATACCATTGTATTTTAGAACTTTTCAAAATAGTTGTCAGAGGGAATGAGTGAAACTTAAAATTGCTTGCTTTTTCCCTCTCAACTCTCCTTCGATAAAGTTTTTACGCATATTTACTTATCCAGTTTATTTATTTCTTTCTTTTCTTAGCCTATTGTGTTCCACTTCTGGGCAAAGGCCTCCCCCATATCCTTCCAGACATTATTTTCTTGCACCACTTCGAACCAGCCTTCGCGGTGTACATCCAAATCACTCGCCACCGCTTTCTGGGCCGGCCTAGGCGACGCCAAATTACAATATCACGGAGTCTGTAATTTTCTTGCAACATTTACAATAAATCCCACCTATTGAATAGTTTCCAATCAATCCGGATCTTATTAAGAAAAAAATAGTTTATAATTTCACGCGCCATTTTACAATCTTAATGTCCGTCCTGCAATAAAACCTCATTTTGCAGCAGACAGAGACCACCCATTTACTTTGTCATTGCCAGATTTCACATATAAAACGGCTGCACAACCAGAAACAAAAAGCAAGCGACCATTCGAATCAATTTAGATTCCTTTGTTTTAAATGCTAGCCGAGGTCGCAGCTGTGCTTAAGTATTTTTTAGGGGATAGAAACGGCTTCAGAAGAAAAAACGTAGCTTAGAGCTAAGCTCTTAAAAGGTTTAGGGAGTAATTTTTATTCGTTGTGTATTTCTTTGGGATTTTTTTCGGCTAAACTGATTTCTTAAGTGTTGGTTTAGACAGAAGGCAATAATTGATTTAAGTCTGGGATAAAACGTATAGCCGTTGGTCAACATCTTTGTGCCCACCAGGATTGCCGGAGGGGTATCCTGTTGCTCAGTTACTGGGTTGTGGGTTTCAGATAGGTAGTCATTACATGTAAAATGAAGATTGGATTTAAGTCTTGGATACAATCAAGTACAACAAGGCTATGCTTGGAGTCTCTTTGAGGGATCGGGTCCGCAATGAAGAGATCCGACAGAGAACCAAAGTTGTCGACATAGCTCACAGAAAAAGCCAGCTGAAGTGGCAATGGACTGGCCATATTAGCCGTAGAACCGATAACTGTTGGGGTAGATGAGTTTTTGACTGGAGACCACGAATCAGTAAACGTAAGGTGGGACGCCCTCAGGCTACGTGGAGTGACGATCTTCGCATGGTGGCTGGTAGCAGCTGGATGAGAGTTGCCGGAATTCGAGTTGAATGGCGTGCACTAGGAGAGGCATATGTCCAGCAGTGGTCTGCCATTGGCTGATGATGAAGTACAGATGATATTTACAAACCTTCTAGACAGGGTTAACGCCCTGTTTGTATGTTTAAATTAATATAAGACATCTAAACATAACTACGGCTTCCAAAAAACGTTACGACTTTCGTTCAGCTATATATCGTTCTCTATGTCTTAGTTATATTATGTTTTTCTACGGAAACTGTCTGTGGTTTCTGATAGTTACAACTTGCGGGTCTTTAAGTCAAGAGTGAAGAAAAAAGATTTTGCTCAACGCTTAGTTGACACTTCACGTGACCCAAGGGCTGGATTTTACCTCGAACAGAGGATAAGCATTGGCATACAACGTGACAATGCCACCAGTCTTTTGGGCTCACTTCCAGTCGACAGCGATGCGGATGAATTTTTTGACGCCTTATTTTCGTTAGGAGTTTTAGTTTTTTTTAAGTGTTAATGGAGAGTGAATAGGTTACTTCTAGGCTGGCGTCGTCGACCATATCGTCGCTTACCATCAGGTGAGGTCACTACCTTTTTTGAAAGTTGATAGGCACGCGTTTGACCACTGTCAAACTTTAAAAAAACTGATATTCAGAAATTACTTTTCATACAGTCTATCCAAAGAGGATTGACAAGAGAGCGAAGGCCCATACTGGCTTGCTTATTCAGTGTGGCGTGAATAAAGTATATAATAAATAAATAAACATACGAAGTCCGTGATCATAAGTCACAGTTTTTTTCACTTTACCTCCAGACAGTTTTCCACAAATATTTAATAACACCGACGGCAGAATTATCGTACTGCGGAGACAATACCCAAGACCCAGACGTTTCGTTTAAGATAAATATGAATAATTTGGACTGAATCCAAACGCAGGAGGATTGATACCTGGAATTAATAATGCAGAGTTTGGCACGACTGAAGTGGATTGAAGTTTATTATTGCTGGCAAAGTATTATGTTTCTGATTGTTATTTTCATGATTCATCGGCAGGTTTTTGTTTATTTTTGTTTCGTTTTTTCTTTTTAGGGTTCCGTACCAGAGGGGTAACCAACAGAACCCTATAACTAAGCTTCCGCTGTCCATCCTTGCAACCGTCTATCTGCCTGCGGAGTGTATCTCAAGAACCGTAATAGGTAGACAGTTGAAATTTTCACAGAGCGTGTATTTCTATTGCATCAAATAGTAACGATAAACTAAAATTAAAAATTAAAGGGGGAACCATACAAGAAACGTTTTTTCCTGGTTTATGGTACAGAACCCTTCGTGTGAGACTCCGACTTGCACTTTGCCAGTTTTTTAAACTGGAAGTCGCCCACAACGTAGTTGACAATAGGTTAGAGGAAAAGGAAAAATATGACGGATTTGATAATCGTTTGAGTTTCTATAATTTTTTATACAGTCTTCCCAAAAATATATTTTTTCTTAAGTACTTTTTTCAATGTTACATCAATGTGGTTCTGCATGATGTCGGACTTAAATAATAGCACCTACCCATGACTTCCCGTGGGTGTCGTAAGAGGCGACTAAGGGACTCACCAGAGAATGGGCAGCAGCATTCTCTTTGCATTGCAACAGCTACACTGCGATCGCCAACCCGCCTGCCAAGCGTGGCGATTTTGGCAAATCATTTGGGGGAAGCCTATGTCCAGCAGTGGACGTCTTTCGGCTGATATGATGATGATGATATCAATGTGACCAGCGTTTTTCTGACTTATGTTTGGGTCAGCTTTCAGTCTAAACGGATGTCTATAATGTCTATAATAAATTACCGTCCTGTATAAGAAATGTACACTCTTTCAATGCGTTCAAAACTCAACTTAGCCAGCACATAGTTGCGGATCAGTCACTTCTGGAGAAATTAATTCATTGGATGAGTACTATAAAGTTGTAACGCTGCTGACGAACTTTTTGTTATCTATATATGTATGTTTTCAAGTAAGTGACATATGTCTTTATTGGGAATAAAGTTTCTTTAAACCGAATAAGTACTAGAGTTTTATATGTAGTGCCTATTTTGTGCCGCCTTAGTAATTATTATTATTATTAAAAATATATATTATAACGATGGTGTCTAATTGTTATAGAAATGCTTACGTTGTTTATAACTGTTGTTATTTGTTTATTAATGTTCAGTTTATTGAATTTTTTACATTGAGTTTCTTGTTATTTTTAAATGGTGTTTGATCGTGGATATAAAGTTGTATGTTTCTTGGTTTTGGTAGGTACGTTTTATTTTCTGAATAAAACCAAGGTTTCCTTTTTTGCAATTATATTTATGTCTACTACCTACTACTATGTATTTTCACATTTTTATAAATTGTAGTTTTTGACTGTAAAGTAATTTATTTACATGATCCTGCTTGGTTTTCACGTATTTGTTTGTATTATTCACATTATACATTAGTGGATGCAGAAATGTAAAAGCTTTAAGTTTTTCTAAAATTAATAACATAAATATATTACTTATTTAATAAAAAAATACATAAGAGTACCAACATGACAAGTTGTAAAATTAAATTCCTCTGTTATTTTAATTCCATTTTTTTTCTAATTCGATCTCCTTTTAATCATTAATTAGGCCACTTAATGACGATGTGGCTAATTGAATTTGAGTACAAATACTTAGGTCTCTGTTTATAACGAAACAGTCGTATACAAAGCCAATTCATAACATTTCTTGAGAACAACAACACAAAACACCGTTTCTAACAACAAAACTCCAAAAAACACGAGCAAAAGCTTATATTACATGTTATTTGAAAAATACGTGTTCATCAAATTAGTAAGAGCGGTCCCAACCTCTCACACAAGTACTGGAATTGCTTAAATAATTGAAAACATGAAGGAATTCACCACAATCTCCGATCAAAACATGTTTTTGATTATTACTGTTTAACTAAGAAAGTTATTGTATTTTAACTATTTTATTCACGTAATGTAGAAACGAAACTTGTTTATTATAAAGTGCACACAACAAATAAATAAATTCCATAACCAGAGACACGTAAATCTCAAAAAACAATTACGGGCATGGCCATCAACTGTTACTTTTACCCTAGGGACAAATATATTAAAAAATAAAACTTACCTTTGGAATAAAATGGCCAAAAACACACTAAAATACACAATACACAGTGTAGACACGGCAAATTAATACAGTACACAAAAGTACACAGATATTTTTCACATAACACACGTCGTTCGCGAACCGAGGGTGAACGGAGACTAAGTGAGCGCCCGTGCTAGTTCGGTGTTGCTACTTTTCAAATAAAAGCTCCCTAAAAGCACTGGGTGAACCGATTCCTGGGATGTGGGGTAATGGTTTTGCTGTAGGTATGTGTGTATTTGAACTGATGGCGGGTTCTGTTTCCGTTCAAGACGAAATTGTAATGTGGTTGAATTTTTTGATGCCAAATGATTTATTTTGTTATTATACACGTTTGCACATAATTTCGCGATTCTTAGTCTAGTTGTTTAAGTATTTAGTTGTTACCTACTTATACATATTATTATGGTTTGTTAAATAAACATAATTATATTCTTTGTTGGTGAAAAAATGTTTTGCCATTACATCAATGTGCGTCACTTTTATTTTACTTGGGTAATGAAACGAACTAAGAAAAGAGTAAGTATTTATTAAGTTTTGGTTCTACCTAAGAAGTAGAAAGTTGTCTTGTTGGTGTACTGGTTGCAAGCTACTGCAAAGTATGAGATCCTGGTTTCTATGCTCAGATAGGGCAAGGTGATGGCGTGATGTTGTGTATAATGAAAGAGTAGAGTATAAGTGTGATATCTGAGTTTAATTATACAGGGTGTTCCAGAAGTGCGTGGCCATTTGTAAGGATAACTGATAAACATTGGAAAAAAATTGCAAAAAAAAAAACAAAAGATAAAACGACTAAAGCGTTCTGAAGAAATTACTTTTCAAGCAATTTGTGACAGTTGGTAGCATTTTTACTTTAGTTGAAACATAGTTTTGATGTGACCAACTGCATCAAACTGCTTGAAAGTCATTTCTTTAGAACTTTTTAGTCGTGTTTTATTAAAAAAATTTTTTTACAAAAACTTTTTTTTTTTGATATTTTTTCTTTCAAGTTAATCAGCTACCCAACATCACTCTTAAAAACGAACACGAACTTCTGGAAGCCCTGTAGAAGTACTTATAAATAAATTAAACAGATTAACTAGAATTTATAAATAACTTTTTTTTTAATACCTCGAGATGAGAATTATTTAGTACCTATCTAATTAAAATTACAACACAACAAAACTGAACAAAACTGTGAAACTGTTTACAAAAAAAAACTTTTTCTTTGAGTCTTTAAAATTTCTGTTCATAATTTTAAATTTAAAACTAATTGGCTAATTTGCCAGCGGCGTGAACGTCTTGAATTGTGTCAAGGGAAGATAGTCCTGGGATAAAAAGTATTCTTTGTCTTATTCCAGTTTCATTCAAATTCGTTTAGCAATTAAGACGTGACGAGGTAACAGTAGTGTAATTATAACTTAGCATGAATGATAAATATCACAAACCAAAACACTTACCCCCTACATTCACACTCAAAACCAGATAAAACTAGCCTCCCAAATTTTACTTATTTACCCACAAACCAGGGTAATTTTTCCCCTACACAACACAGTCCCTGCTACCTGTACCACGCACACAGACGCAAAGCTTTCACACGCTCCATATACATACATAAGGGCGTCACGCACACATACAAACATAGAGGGAGATACCAAGATGTGCGTTTGGTAAGTTAGACAGAGATAAACGTACAGGATTTTAATGTATGGACTTGAAGGGTGAGCAGAGTACTAGGTTTATGATATTTGATTGTTTTGAGCGAATTGGCGAGGTCAGTTTTTGGATGGGCGAAGTTTTGATAGTCTGATGTGGCAAGAACTTCTGAACAGTCAAATATGAATTCACTCAAGAATGAGAAAAAGATATGAAGTTAATTACACGTTCCAAAGCGTAGACCTCTATGGAGAAGAACGTGCAAGAAACTCCACGGACACTTTTTTAAATCAATGTTTTTTACTAAGATATGGTTACATCATTCGTGTGAAAATTATACAAACATAGGTACCTATGTGAGAACGATGTAGAAAGACTTGCAAGATCAAGCGCCCCAAGTAAAAAAAGCAAAAATTCAAGGAACAATTAATTAAAATGAACCGTGGCGGCTGAGACATGACCAGTCCTAGCTGCCGGCGCTCGCTCAGCAATATGACGCCTGCGCTAGCACCATTCGGCTCAACCACTTTGAAGAGTGCCAAATGATCCAGCACCATCAGCCAGACTTCTAAGTGAGCATGACACTCCCAACCGCCAGGGCAGATTCAAATCAAAGAAAATGTATAGTTTAAGGTACACAGTACTCACACATGTGCCGTTAATGCATGAAATTATACAATGCTAAATTAATTGAGTCTATACAATGAAAATTGGACGGTCTTACAATATTCAGCGAGTCTAACAACTGATAAAAGATTAGTTTGTGCGCCCTACTGGCTGTGGAGCAGGACCAGCATTGAGCCAAGCATTTTTATCTTCAATGTAATCTGACTTTTAAAAACTAAAACTTCTTTATTCCATAAATACTTAACTAATGCCAACCCAATGGCCTGGCACGCGACGATGGCAAGAGACCGGACGGCATGTCGTTATTTCCATGGCAGATGGGTAGGCCATTAGTGTGGGACGCTACTTGTGTCGATACTCTTGCGCCATCCCATCTTCCCAGCTCTTCGTGCTGTGCTGGCGCTGCCGCTGCGGCTGCAGAGAACCTCAAGCGGCGGAAATATAATAAACTTGTTGGTAGTTATATTTTCGAGCCGTTTGTGGTTGAAACTCTCGGGTCTTGGGGTCCGAGTGCACATAACTTATTTAAAGATCTCTCAAGGCGCTTAGTTGACACTTCACGTGACCCAAGGGCTGGCTTTTACTTTGGTCAAAGAATAAGCATTGCCATACAACGTGGCAATGCCGCCAGTCTTTTGGGTACACTTCCAGTCGACAGCGATGCGGATGAATTTTTTGACGCCATATTTTAGGGTTTATTTAGTTAGGAGATTTTATTTTTATTTCTAGTGTATATAGTATGTAATCTTCAATGTATTTTATCTACATGGCTGTTCGCACATTGAAAGTATTCATCAACTGACTAAACAAAATTGAGTACATTACTACACATTGTAGCGGCATCAATGCCGCCACACGAAAAACTAAGAAGCGAAATTTGTACGGCAACAAAAAGAACCGCAGCGCCATCTACGACGAACTAACAATGAAAATCCTGCATCGCGCAAGCAAAGTCCTCAAATATCAACTATCGGGCAGTTGCCCACCAGACACAACAACCGTCTGGTCGGAGGATCCTCCCATTTTTCAGTGGAGGTGTGCGGGACTTTACTCTCTGTACCGCATACCTCTATAACACGGTATGATTATTATATATCATATTTATTAGTTTATTATTTTAGCATATATATGTATTTTATTAGTATTATATATATTATCTGTATATTCTTTCCGAAATGTTAAAATTCAATTTTGTATCTTAATTTTATTTATTGTACACCTACCACAGTATAGTCTTAATAACCCAAAGGTTGACTGGTAGAGAATGCCTTGATGCATTAAGTCCGCCCATGTACCACTATTGTACATAAAGTTTAAATAAATAAATAAATAAACATTACTCTTCAAAATTAGAGTGAATCCAGGCTTCTTCTGGGTAAGCTCGCTCCATCGTCGACTTTGTCTCTGTGATCTATGACCTAGACTAGAGTCAAGAGCAAACTCATCTCAAAAAAAAAAATGTTAATGATAATAATTTGTTATATTTCCAAGATAAGCTTATTGGTTTGGTAATCAACTATACATATGTGACAATTGAGTTAATAATGTGAATCTTGATGACATGTTAGTACTAAGTCAATGACAATTTTTGTATTGTAACTTCAAAAATAATGATTTTGCTTGCCGTAAGGCAGAATGTAGCGGAAACATCCAATAGGGAATATGCATGCAATTTTTTTATTTGCAAAATAAAATACTTATTATCTCTAGTAAACAATTATGAAAGAAATTTAAAATTTTAATTAATTTATAAGTTTCAAAAGCAAATGCAATTATGGTTAATGGCGAACTGCTTTTATACCTTAGATATTTTTTGTGTAAAGCACTACCTACTTTCTTGTAACAAGTGTACACCCATTGTACCATATCTCTGGCGAAATAAATCATTTATGATTTATGAATTTTAGTATTTTTTCCAGCGACTTCCAAAACTTAAGTTGTTTTGAAATTTGTAATGTTTTTTTTGAGAAATAGGTAGCTTTTTTGTAAATTTTATTTATTTTTCAGGTTTCTATTGGTCGCATTGCAGCGTTTTGGCTCACCCGACCTCATCAGGTGAGGATAAGGACACCAAGCTGAACGGACCTTGGAGCGAAGAATTGCCCAGGAGCACGACCAGTTAAGAACACGGCTTCCGAGCATGTTGGAGTCTCAAAATGTGAAGATTAGACCCACCAGAGGTGTAAGTTAGCATTCAGAACCTCCTTTTTTTAAGTCAGTTCAAAATGTTTTCAGGTACCTATTTTGGTCGGAAAACTGGGTTGGTTGGTCTCTGGATATGACGGTGATATATTTTCACACTGCATATAAAATTGTGGAATGAGAAGCAATTTATAACAAAAGACTCGCTTTGTTCCTGGTTTTGCCTGCATGAACGATTTTTGTTTGTTTTTAAGGATGTGAAATCATCAAAATTAAATGACTTCTTCCGCTCTGGGTGGAGCGGAAGGGCGTGTCAGACTCTTACTGACTAAAACCCATCCGTGTTCCTCCTAAAGCTCTTTGCGTTCCAAGGCCGCGGTGACTCTTTCGAACAAATTCTGCCAGGATGAAGGAGTAGTTTGATAATAGTCCCAAACATCGTTTTATTATGATCTGTCGGTTTTTTATTCTTTTTTTGGTTCGGCTTTTTGGCTAACCAATTGCAACTGCTGCTGGTCGATTCTGTAAACATGTCGAAGAGACGGCTTGGGTGAAGTGATCACGAGGTGAGCTGTCAATCCATACGATTGTTATTTAGCCATCAACTCCATTATCATCATTAATATTATAAATTGTTTTGGTGTAAGTACCGTTGGTCTCCACGCTTCGCGCCTCGTAATATTATCTATCATGGTAACGTTCCCTTTATCATCAAAAATAATAGCCCACGCTTGCATTTACCATGCAATTAATTTATATTTTCGGCGTGCATGCGAAAAACATCGGCTTTATAGTCCTTATTTATTTGGCGGCCATAAATTTTAACAAAATGGCTGCCATCTGTCAAAAGTCGTTTGCATTCCCGCCATATTTACCATGGCAAAATGAAAAACAACTCTTTCTCGGTTGATTTTCCAACAGAGATGTGCCGTGTAGCTAGGCGGTACATGTCACTTTTCAAGCAGTAAAATAGAATAGAATAGAATACTTACTCTTTATTATGTACACTATATAAGTTACAGAAAATATATATTATGAGGAAAACATTACATAGGGTGACACAATGGACGGCCTTATCGCTAAAAGCGATCTTTTAAAGACAACCTTTGGATGGATTTTAAAGAGAGAAAATAATAATAATCATTTATTTGCATAAAACATGGTTTAAATGGTGTTAAAGTAAATAAAAAAGGGCATAAGCATGTTTTGCTAAGTTATAGCATGCAAAATTTTTAAGGAAACCACCTGCAAAAGGAAAGACTGTACCGTAGGTAGTGTAGCATTTATATATATAATAAATACTTATTAGATTAATATATACAATAATAATTATGAAACAAAAGCAGAAAACTTTATTAAAAAACAATTAAGGAGAGAGGTAGTGGTTTTTGACCAGAGTTTTAAAAAATTGGACAAAGATTGAGCACGCCTTACCGACACGGGCAAAGCATCCCATAACCGTACCGCTTGAACAGTGAAACATTTGTCGTAGAAGCTAGTGGAATAATATAATCCTGTTGATGACATTTATTTTAGTTCAATCACTAATTTGATGCCACTAACTGCATTGAAATCAGACTATTGAAAAAGTGACTTTTTTTGGAATCCATATAACGTCGTTGACGAGTGAAAACCTCGTAAATCGATTTTTTTACCAAAAACACTTTTAAATGTTATAAGTAAGAAAACCTCTCAACGCACATTTCTAGCTCACCTATATTCGAATGGAATGATTGTAGTGTCATCTACCGCGTTCAATGAAAACCTCGTGAGTACCTACTAGGCGTCCGCCATTATAGAAGTATAAACTCGGCATGACGTAAGTTGCCTTTGACACAGAATAAGGATGCGCACTAAGATATTGGTTACATACATTAATAACTAATGTTTTTCTTTGTAATAAACATCAAAAACCGGGAAAACGTTTCATACAAAAATATTCAGGACGGTTTTTTGTCTCTGCTGAAAAATTTTGTTTTCGGTACTCCCGAGGTTTTCACTCGTCAACGACGATAATCAAAATGTCACGTGATCATGAAGTGAGCTGTCATTCGATCTTGACAGCTCTCCTCGTGATCACTTCACCCAAGCCTTCACTTCGACATGTTTACAGAATCGACCGGCTGTTGTTGAAAATCTTTAAGAATCATGTTAACTGCTCCGATATTTCGTCAAAATTCTATTTCAACACCCTAAGGAAATCTAAACGATTTTATCCACCTCTACGTGGGCCATTTGCTTCAACAAATTATAGGAAGAATTCATACATTGTGCGTGCAAGCAGACATTTAAACAATCTTTGTAAACAGCACGATTTGGATCCGTTCACAACCAGTGTCTTCAGCCAGGAAGAGCTTAAGCCGAAACTTTTTAAATCAATCAATCAATCAAAATATTATATTTGCTACAATATGGTGTTACAGTAAATTTGTTTCAGCATACCCTGCCATAACAAGGCGTGCAAATGTATTCACAATAATCGATTTCAATTAATTAATTTAACTTACAAATTGCAGAATCTATTGACTTGTCTTCTAAATAATCCTTAATGGTGTAATATATTTTAAAGAATATTGATTTGAAAAGTATTTTTTGAAACATTGCCAGCGGTAGGTCTTGAAAACTATTTGGTAGATGATTGTAAATAATAACAGTAAACATTTTTCTTGAATAATTTCAGCCGATGTCTATCTTTATGCCGAGTTCGGCTATTTGGCCTGTGAGTGCTACTTTCAAATAAATTGTAGTTGTTTTTAACAAGATTTCATATAATTTGTTAACATTTGATATAATGATTGTTATGCAGTGCGAACAGCGTTTTGTAAAGTTAATAGTTACTCGGTAACTTATTTATTTATTTATTTAACTGCCTTAAAACTACCATTACAGGTCTTAACCTAATGCGATAGCTAAGTCACACACCCAGGCCCAGGGTTGCGGAATTTTCCAGGGTTGCGGAATCCCAGGGTTGCGGAATTTGTTCGAAAGAGTCACCGCGGCCTTGGAATGCAAAGGGCTTTAGTAGGAACACGGATGGGTTTTAGTCAGTAAGAGTCTGACACGCCTTTCCGCTCCACCCAGAGCGGAAGAAGTCATTTGATGATTTCCCATCCTTAAAAAAAAAAAAAAGTCACACACCCAAACTTAAAATTAAACCACGAAATACTAATATAATACCTATTAAGTTAGTTTTTTGTAGCAAAGTGTAAACAATACTATTTTTGCGAATTCACCCCAGGGACATGTGAATAATATATCAATTTCGACCTGAATATAATTGATGGTGCGAATTGCTCGAGTCAGAGGAGTTTTGGCCAGCAAGTTGGTCCTGGCTGATGGTACGACCGGGAGCCGTCGCCTCCACACATAACGGTCGGATACGGACAAGTACAACCACTGCAGCACTGCTGGGCCCCAAGTCTGCTAATTTATATAAATTCGTCATTCCAACACGATCCCATTGTCATTTTGCTAAAAGTTCGTAATCTGCTAAATTAAAATGGTCGATCATTGGTCGGTCAATGGTCTCGTAATAGAATCGTGGTAGATTGACATTGTCGTATTGCCATTCATATAAAACCAAAATTAATATAAAATAGTAGAAACGATTTTTGAAAAACTACTACTAAATTCGATAATTAAATAATGCCATATTTCTTTTAAATATATTTTTAAATATTATTTATTGTTGTTCTATGCAATCTGAAGTAGTGAGAAGTTCGAAAACAGCAAAAACATGATGAAACTCAATAATATTTTATCTGTTTTGCTGTTAAAGTCAAATATGTCATTACTGCACACAGTACTCCTATACTGCTTACTGACGTTAAATCTGTTTTTATTTGTAGCGGCCGATGTTTTGCAGTTAGGTTAAGTTAGTTATTTCATTTATTTTCAGTTATTTCACAAAATGGTGCTAATTGAGCAAATTTCGGCTCTCATTGACTTTCTGGAAAACCACAAAGACCTGGCGCATTTATTGATCTTGATACAGTAATTTTTGAAACATTATGGAGGGCACTATGTCCAATCAAATTTTGGTAGGACCCCGATGCATAAAATGCAAGTGCTATTAGAATCTGCAATAAAAAATAGGTATAACAAATTAATCAACCTATTTCATGTTATAAAGCTCTAGGATAATAAATCAATAGACGGGTTTGTATTCATTCTAGTCAAGCGACGGGCTCGACAACGTCTTTTGCATTCCGCCCATCTTTTTTCTCTAGCATCCACTGCGTTGGCTAGCTCGAGAATATTTGCTCGTAGTGAATATATTTCTCCATTCAATATTCCACAAACACGATAAATTATCAAACACTTTTTGACAACAGAGCTAATATAAGCAATGACTGCACAATGACGTTCTAATGGTAGGTCACTGATTAAAGGAACTGTCAACATTTTAGAAGATTACCGCATAAGTCAGTCATTCATTTGTCATTATGTACGAGATTACCATTCTATGCCATTTCTTTCAATGGAGTGTCAGTGGTTGACCATTGGAAAGTCATAATGACGCTATTATATTAGTAGATTACGAAACTTGTCAAAATCCACAATTATGAAATCAATGATAGACCATTATGATACTATTGTAATAGCAGACTTGGGGCCGGTTGTGCTCTATGCTTCGGAGCGGTTTCACTATGTACGACACTAGTGCAAATTCCCGTCGCACCCCGAGTAGATGTGAACTTACCTACTTCTTGTTTCTGTATTACATAAGTGGAGACTTGTAATTGGCTGACAATCTAATTGACTGATCTTGACCTGTCTGTTTTAGCTGTAAGTCTTCATTAGTGCTTAAATAAATATTTTTCATTTAATATAACGTTCAGTATACTACAGGTGAATTTTTCAAGTGGGCGTTGATGGCCAAACGAAACTATGAGGAATATTGAAAAACACTGAAAGGAGTCTCGAGCCCGATTTTGATGAAAATTAAAACTGCATTATTAGATTTTTGTAAAATCGATTTTCCTAGTCAGTACCTACCGATTGGTTTTGAAAAAGAAAAAGTAATTATATAGGTAGGGCAACGAAAGGTAAGTGCTCATCAACCGATGTACAAAGATCGACGAAAAATATCTAACAATTTCTCATAATAATTTGTTGACATGTTATGTCATGAAAAGTTCTTTATTTTTCGAGTAAGTTCCTTCTAAAGCCCTTTGCGTTCCAGGGCCGCGGTGACACTTTCGAACAAATTCCGCAACCCTGGCAGAAAATTTACACACTTACATCAAAATGATACATTATGTTTTGAAACACGGTAGCAACTTTGCCTGCCAACCGGTGGCATAACGCTCCTTTGTCACAGACGTGCTACACTTGTAAACAGCGCCATCTAGTTATGGTTAGCCAAAACATTTGAGCGAATGGCTCATTCTGTTTATTCGGGTTTACGTAGTTCTACTGGTGTCTCATAGATGGCAGTCTACGCAGTTTTGACGTTTTAAACAAAAATGTATGGTTGTCATTGGCTCGATGTGCAGTACCAGGCTTCTGTACTAGGTTTTATCTATACCCTAAGGAATCAATTCCAAAAGTCATGATTGACGAATTATTGATGGTGAGTGAAGGAATTCAATCGACATTACCGTAAACTTAAATAATCTTAAATATGGCGACGATATTTTATTGGCTGATTACAAGATTCATTCGTCCTTCAGTCGGATGATGACTTAAAAGATAATGTAGACATAGACAGGGAGCGCAGGTCGCTGGCTGTCCGTTGCAACATGCTGGCCCGCAGGTTTGCACGCTGTACGGAATCGGTAACAATAACGCTTTTTAAGGCCTTCTGCCAGTCGTTATCCACGTGCAGCCTGTGGACCAAGTATACCAAGCGGGTATACAGCGACCTGCGCGTACAGTAAGTACATTAACACATTCAGGGTGCTTTTGGGGCTGCCGTGGCGATGTAGCGCGTCAGGAATGTTCGCGGCAGCGTGCGTAGAAGGGTTTTCAGCGGTCATGCGAAAGCGATGCGCTTCCATGATGGCACGCTTGCGCTCCTCCTCCAATGGCATCCTGAATGGGCTCTCCCCTCTTACAAAGATGGTTAAGTGTTCAGACACACTTATCCAAATAAACTGGCGTACACTGTTGTTTATTATTGTAAATTTAATTTAATACTAACATTAGGCTAAGTTGTACAACTACTAACAATATATGGAAGTAATTCTGAAATGAAATATTTGAATTGAATCGAATTGAATCCTAGGAAGTCTATTTATTGAGGAAGGCTATAGGCTACATAACATCACGCTACGACCAATAAGAGCCGAGCATTCATGAAAAATGTGACGCGAAGAGAAGTTGCGTGGGTCAGCTAGTAGTTTATATGCCTAGGTAATGTAAGAAACAAATCAAGACTTGATCGGAACCCTCGGTGCGCGAGTCTGATTTGCACTGTCCGATATTTTTTATAGATATTCTCCACCTGATGCAATAAAGCAATGATGTTTTCGACAATGGAGCACGCTTGCCTAGAAGTAACCTATTCACTCTTGACTTAAAGGCCTCGTTGTAGCTATCGGTTTGTGAACGGACGCCGTCAGTTGAGACTGATCATCTCTCAGCTGCCATGGTTTATTTTAATGATTTGAATCGTTTTTTTTTCTTCTCCGGACGCTTTTATCGTGCATTTCTATGTCGTTCTCACATATATTTGTATGTTGTATATATGTTGAATTTCAACAAAAATGGTGTAACCAAAACATTGTAAAACAAAAAATATTTAAAAGAGTGTCCCTGGAGTTTCTTGCACGTTCTGCTCCATAGAGATCTACGCTTTGGAACGTGCAAATAGCTTCATCTCTTTTGACTGACCAACCTTGACAATTCAGAAGTTAATGATATAATTAAAATAAATGATTTGAGTTTGAGTTTATCAGGAAACACAAACTCTGGCAGGGGATTCCACTCTTTACCTACACTGTAGAGAGGAAGCCGACAGTCATAGCTGTGTAGTTGCGGCTCGCCAAGGGAACACCGATATTTTTTATTCCTGAAGTAAAAGTAATGACTATTGAAACCAGACCTTTAATATTAAAATAAAAAAATGCACAGTAAAGCATCTACTGCTGATTTATTTAATTTTTTCCTGTTTTTCTATAAGAAGCTTATTAACTGCCGACTATCTTCTTTTGTCAACTAATTGCAGACTATTCATGGTCGGCATCCCCGACTAGTCGGCTTGGATTCGTTTTTGACTAGTCGGGTCGGATCCATTTTTGACTAGTCGGCTCGGATCCGTTTCTGACTAGTTTGGCCAAACGACACTCTCGATCCAGGGCACATAGTTGAGGACCCTGGTATAAAGTCCGTGTTGTCCCTGGAAGCCACAGTATTTTCCGAACGAGGAGACACCGACTACAATGTATGTGCACTGGATTTTCTTGTTTTTAATCTGGATTAGTCCACCCCTGGCGCCCTGGAAATTGAGAAAGAGTTTTTCAGTAAGACATTACTGTCCAACGCATATATTTATGATCATCATATTTAAAAATGATGTCCTGTTTCTAATGCCCACCAACCAGCACATCAATCAAGCTACCCGAAACTGTCAAATTTACCCAATCAACCTTGAACTTCAGCGAAAAAAATGAAAATCGATTTAAAAAAAATGACAGATTCCTGTAGCTTGATGTGCAGTGCTGGCGTCTGTACCTACAGTAAAAAAAAACAATTAAAAAAAAAATACGACGAAAAACCGAGCGCAAAAAAAATACTAAAAATTTCCAAGCAAATCACTATTTATAAGTTAGTTATTTCCATGGAAGATGGGTAGGCCATTAGTGTGGGACGCTACTTGTGTCGATACTCTTGCGCCATCTCATCTTCTTAGCTTTTCGTGCTGTGCTGGGAACTTCAAGCGGCGGAAATATAATAAACTTGTTGGTAGTTATATTTTCGAGCCGTTTGGGGTCGAAACTCTCGGGTCGTGAGGTCCGAGTGCGCATAACTTGTTTTAAGATCTCTCAAGACGCTTAGTTGACACTTCACGTGACCCAAGGGCTGGCTTTTACCTTGGTCAAAGCATAAGCATTGCCATATAACGTGGCAATGTCGCCAGTCTTTTGGGTACACTTCTAGTCGACAGCGATGCGGATGAATCTTTTGACGCCATAAGGTTAATTTAGTTAGGAGTTTTTATTTTTATTTCTAGTGTATATTGTAATTTACACAATGACATTTACTTAACTTTTCAAGCAGTCTAAAGCAGTTGGCATCAAATCTGTGATTGAACTAAAATAAATGCCACGACCTGCATCAGATGCTTTATGTCAGATTTAGAACATCACACTTTTTGACCACGGAACCATAAAATAGTAGTGACTATCAGTGCGCCTCGCATAATAATAACAACTCTCCTGACTGATTTGGGAAATGGCGGCCAATCTCAACGGAGATCCATCGGAGCGGGACATATTATATTGCACAAGTGTGTGCGCAAACACAAATGCACTCCCTAACAATAAGTAAGTATACCTGGCAGGTATCCTTGGAGGTATCCTTGTCTCCATAGCAGGTCTGAGACTGGGCATTGAAACCATCCCTTATCAGACGCGTTGGCATGAACTTCTGCATACATTCCGATGTTGACAATTTTTGTAACACCACCTGGGAAAAGGGAAAGACAAAATTATTATACTGTTACAAGCCATATTTGATGCCGGGTACACAGCGGCATTTGCTACCACAAGCACCATCAAGTATCGAGTAGCAGAACTAGTAGAGTCAAGAGCCTTCTAGACTTGTCTATGCATGAACATTCTAGAGTTCTCGACATCTGGTCAGTCGGGACACGTATGTATGTGAACTTTCAAGATGTTTCTACAGTAGAAGGTTCTCGAATTAACTGACGCCGTATGCAATATGGAGACATCGGTACGACAATAAGTGAAAACACTGGCAATACTGCGTCTGCGTCATCGTGGAATGCGAGGCCGTGGCCCCCTAACGTGAACAAATCAAATCCTCGGAGAGGAAGCCTGTGAAGCTCCCAGGAAACCTTTGTGCTTCTGGTCGGAGCTAAGCTGGCTAACTTAGCCATGACACCTACGCACAACGTATCGATTGGGAGTAGACTACCCGCAACGACTGTCAAAGATCAATAAATAACATCCGAGACAGACGACTTAACGACGTGCTTTCCTAGGCTCTATGGGGTAGTAGTTTTTTTTTTCACCTTCTGCATCGTATTGGAAAATCCAACACTATATTTGGGAAGACCCCAGTCAGTGGCGAGGACCTTCGCATCTGATCCTTCTGCTGGGTCTCCGGTGGGAAGACATGCTGGTACGACGAATTGGTCGAGCGCAATCCTGAAATATATAGACAAAAATTGTTATTAAAATTAATCCACAATAGTTATATTGTGAGAAAAGAGGTGAATATTGAAATGACAGCTAATAGGAAGAAGCAGACATTAATGGGTATTAGAACAGGAAGATGATGTCGAATAGATAACTTTTTACTTAGCACCATCCCATCACTGCCCGTGTGGTGGTGTGTAAGAGCGACCAGAGAATGGACAGCTGCATTCTCGGTGCATTGCAACAGCTACACTGCGATCGCCTGCCTAGCGTGGCGATTATGGCAAATTCACCCCTCATTCTTTGGGGGAGGCCTATGTCCAGCAGTGGACGTCTTTCGGCAGATATGATGATTGTGACACCATAGAATTTACAGAAAAGATAAATTATGAAAAAGGGTGGCGCTTTAAAATAGTAAGCTATGAGAACACTAGGAAGTGGTGACGGGTGGGCGTTTTGGGGGACTGTCTTTATGTACAACTTTGACGTTCAAAAAGTGCTGGCACTCAGCCTTATTTGAATAAATGACTTTTGATTTCGATTTGACAAACCAGTTTGGACATCTGTTAAAAAGGCGTTGCTAGAGCGTTGCATCATCATCTTCCTGCCCTTATCCCATGTTCCTTGGATTCGGCGCAACACGTTTTTTTTTCTTCCATTCTGTCCTGTCAGCCGTTTTCTTTTCTTTGGCCTCCCTCTCCCTCTCCATCCATTCAATTATATTAATAACTCTTTTAGTTACATGCGTTTCATCCCTCCTCTTCACATGACTACCAAGACAAGCGATTTCTTTTCAACGTTTTCGTCCCTGGCGCCACTTTTCAACTACCTCTAATTTACCTACTCATTTCTCACTATGACCTTTTTTGTAACTCCACATACCCATTTCCACATCCTTATCTCCGCTACATACAATCTATTTTCATCCGTCTTTTTCACAGCCCAACATAATGATCCATACAGTACGACAGGTCTTATTACGGACTTATAGATTTTCCGAGGGTCGCAAGTTGTTATTTTATCCATGCTAGAGTGTTGCACTCTCAGGAATAAAGCAGTTATGTGTTTTGTGGCAGTAATTATTTTTCACCGGCAACCCCACCCTTGAAACTAGAACATAATAACGCTGATTGGTATCAGAAATAAGTATGGTGGCAGTACTTCTCTGGACGAGCTCCTTTACAAAGAGCCAAACTGCATGAAGTGTATTTCTGTTTCCTTTTATCATTAGGCTTGCATTAACCAAAATCTCACCTAGTGGTACTCGTGAGTAAGGAATGATGTGGTCGACGATGGAACACACTTGCTTTACAGTCCCCTCTTCACTCTTGACTTAAAGAACTCCAATTTTTTCAGTCTACTTACGGTTTTTCAGTCTCAACTAAAGCAATGTCGTTATATTTGGCCGGAGGCTTGAACTCTGGATGTTTGATGACGTTCTTTACTTTGTAGACTCTGGACCTGTCTGAAGAATTACTTCGAAATAAGACTCCTGCTGCGATGTATGTTATTGGGCCCCTGGAATAAAAGGAAACGTAATTTTTAGATGTAATGAAATGCTGCAAGGAAGATATTTATATAAACATTGGTAAGCGCCAGAATTAATGACGGCGGTATATAACGAAATTAGTTACTACTAGCGCCATCTAGCGCCGAGTAACAGAACTAGTAGAGTCAAGATCCTTCTGAACTTTTCTACGCTAGAACATTCTAGGCAGTCAGACATCTGGTCAGTCGGGACCGGTACTTACGCGAACTTTCTAGATGTTTCTACAGTAGATGGTTCTGGAGTTAACTAACGTCCATATAAGGAGGAGGCAAAGGAGTGGAACTCTCTGCCTGCGTCTGTGTTTCCAAACGCATACAACCGTAATCTCTTCAAAATTAGAGTGAACAGGCTTCTTCTGGGTAAGCTCGCTCCATCGTCGACTTTGTCTCTGTCATCTATGACCTAGACTAGAAAGAAGGACCGCAATGCCCGCAAATGAGTCAGTATTGCATTTGCAGTACAAGCAAATACTTCGAAAGCGGTCTTCAAGTGCGATTAAAGTGATCAGTAGTAAAGATGTGTTTTATAATTAGCTAGTTTAAAGTTGCAATTAGTGTTGTTTAATGAAAGTGTCATTTTGGTTATTAAATCGGTTATTCTTATTGTCACGCACCCCAAGCTCGTAACAATTTGAAAATGACATCCCATTAAAAACATATATGAGAAAATGGGAGCCAAGTTCAATGTTAATAATATTCGAGATTGTCGACTTCACTGACAAAAGAATTGAGATCTAAATGGGTGCCAAGTTCTGTAGATAATCCTGAAATCTTAAGTCTTAGTAAGGATTATTTTTGTCGTTGAAGTCGACAATCACACATATTATTAACACTGAACTTGGCTCCCATTTTCACATTTATGATTTGTACTGCGGTGACTGCTGTAGCTGCGGAAAATCTCAAATGGTGCAATTATAACAACCTTATTGGAAATTATATGGTCAGGTTGAAACAACAGGCCCTTGGGATCTGAGAGCTAATCGAGACGCGGTCGTGGCGACCTAACCTGGATTGGACTTGTTTGCTGATGACAACCAATTTGTGATAAAATAAAGGTGAAGTATAATTTCATGCATTAACGGCACATGTGTGAGTACTGTGTACCTTAGACTATATTTTTTCTTTGACTTGAATGTGCCCTGGCGGTTGGGAGTGTCATGCTCACTTAAAAGTCTGGCTGATGGTGCTGGATCATTTGGCACTCTTCAAAGTGGTTGAGCCGAGTGGTGCTAGCGCAGGCGTCATATTGCTGAGCGAGCGCCGTCAGCTAGGACTGGTCATGTCTCAGCTGCCACGGTTTATTTTAATTATTTGTTCCTTGAATTGTTGCTTTTGTTTTGCTTCCGACGTTTGATCTTGCAAGTCGTTCTAACATATATGTATGTTTGTATAATTTTTCAAACGAATGATATTGTAACCATATCATTGTAAAGAACATTGATTTAAAAGAGTGTCCGTGGAGTTTCTTGCACGTTCTTCTCCATAGAGATCTACGCTTTGGAACGTGTAATTAGCTTCATCTCTTTGGACAGACCGACCTTGACTATTCAAAAGTGCCTGTAATGGTTTAATTGATATAAATGCTTTGAGTTTGAGTTTGAGTGGAAAAATCTCTAGGCCACCACTCCTGGATGGGTGGTCAAAGATTGAATATAAAGAAGGTATGTCGACTTACAGGTCCCTGCTCTTGATGCAGTGTCCTGCAATAAGAATGAATCGTTCACTGAGGATTGCTCCACCGCACTGGTACTGCACGTCTTCTATCTTCTCTCCATAACCGACCATGACCTGGAAAAAGTAAAATAAAGCAAATTCAAGCTTGTAGGTAAATAGAAAACGGGCCTGCGGACGGCGAGCATTGGGTGGCTCGCTGTTCGATCACCACCAGGCCCGGGTCGATGGCGCGTTGTGTTTCACGCGCGCCTCAAAGAGATGTCAGCATAAAAGAAGAGGCCCGCTAGGTACAGAGCCTGCCAGGGTTGCGAAATTTGTTCGAAAGAGTCACCCCGCCCTGGAACGCAAAGGGCTTTACATGGAACACAGATGGGTTTTAATAAGTAAGAGTCTGACACGCCCTTCCACTCCACCCAGAGCGGAAGAAGTCATTTGATGATTTCCCTAACTTAAAAAAAAAAAAAGGTAAATAGAAACAGCTGCGCGGAGACGGGTCGAAGTTTTAGGTTAAGCAACGCTTGCAACGGACAGTCAGTTGATGTGTGACCATTACATACCGAGACGTGTCTACGTGCCTCGGAAAGCATGTTAAGCCATTGGTCTGGCTGTCCTTTGGCACACTTTTTAAAGTCGTTACGGAGTCAGAAGCCAGAAAATCTGACAGCAGTCTTACCAAAGGGTGATATGTTACCCAGTTACTGGTTAGTGGAGGTCAGATAGGCAGTCACTCAGTAAAATAGTGGAACGATTCCGTTTGTAATCAGAATGGTATAACTGCTGCCAAATATTCGAACATCGGGCTCAGGGAGCTTAGGGCACCCCGACATAGTTACATTGTTCATCTGTTACACTGTAACAGAGTTATCCGAACGCCTCAACAATCTGGAGCAACATCTCAGAGAAAATAATCTGGAAATACAGGGTGTTCCTGAGTTTCATAATGAAAACTTACCTGTCCTATTACAGCAATGTTCTAAAGTGGTTGGTCATAGCCTAAAGGAGGATAATGTTATTAAGTGTACAAGAGTTGCTAAACAAAATAAAGAAAGTAAGCTTCCCCGAGCTATAATTGTCAAATTTAAAAATATAAGGACTCGTGATGAATTTTACTCTGCTGTATAAAGATATAATAAGTCCAACCCCAACGAGAAGCTGAACACCTCATTGCTGGGCATTGCAGGGGATAGGAAGCCAGTGTTTGTATCAGAGCATTTGTCTCCAGGTAACAAGTCGTTACATGCCGCCGCACGCAAGAAAGCTAAAGAGTTGGGATATTCATTTGTTTGGGTTAAAAATGGTCATATTTATGTAAGAAAGACAGTAGACTCTAAATTTATTCTAATTAAAAATATTACTAGTCTTGATCTCATATGTTAACATTTTCTACACATTGTTTTGTTATTTTTGTATAGTAGTTGATTGGAAAAATTAACAATAAAATGTATATCTCAATATATTACCAAAACATAAGAGGTATGAAAAGTAAAACTATTGATATTTATAACACTGTACTATGCAATAACTATGATATAATTTGTTTATGTGAGACCTGGCTTGATGATAATATATTGTCTTCTGAGATTTTTGATGATAGGTATTGTGTAGTGCGCAGAGATCGAGATTCTCTGTTTCGCTCGTGGTACGGAAAGTGCCACGGTGGAGGTGTACTTATTGCCTATTCAAAGAAACTTCACATTTCAATTAAAGACGACTGGAAATCTGAATTGTTGGAAGATTTATGGGTTCAAATTGTAGTGAACCGGTCTCTTACCATTAATCTATGTGTTGTCTACCTTCCAGAATATATTCCAGTAAATGTTGTTTGTAACTTTTTCAACAAATGCGGAGACAAAATCACTAATACATCAAATCACATGACTTGTATTTTAGGAGATATCAATCTAGGCAACATCAAGTGGTCAACAGAGACGGGCTGTCCTCTAAATCACAACTGTGAAAAATCTAAATCACTATTTAATTTGTTTCAGTCAACCACTGTTAGTCAGCTCAATCACATAGTAAACCAAAACGGTAGAATATTAGATTTGGTTATCACTAATTGCCCAGACTTATTCACTTTAACATCCTCCACACCTATAAGTCGCCTTGACACGCATCATCCGCCATTTGAACTCATACTCAACAGCAAAACTACATCTTCCACATTACACAGCTATCACGAAAAACTATGTTTCCGTAAAACAGACTACGACAGTTGTAGACGAGATATATCACAAATAAATTGGACAGAACATGCCTTGACTATGAGTTGTGAAGACTTTACGCAGTTCTTTTACAATAACATATATTTGATCATCGAAAAGTACACTCCAAAATTTAGAGTCGGAAGTTATACATACCCGGTGTGGTTCTCAAAAAGTTTAATAAGATTACTCGCATCTAAATCCAAAGCTCACTCTAAGTATAAACGTTTTGGGAATCCCAGAGATTATGATTCCTTCTCTTTGCTGAGAGCAAGGGCCAAAATTGTCACAAATCACTGCTTTAAAGAATACATTAGGCGGATTGAAGAGGACCTCAAGGTTAATATAAAAGCCTTCTGGCGTTATACCAAGAACAAACGTGTGACAAATAACATCCCTAGCTGTATGCATTATAATGATGAGGTTGGCAACACGGGTAAAGAAATAGTTGATTTATTTGCAAATTACTTCTCATCAGTATACTGCTCTAGTAAAACTGATAACTATGCCCCCAATTTCCAGCCCTCCAACTACTCAATTGGCAATCTATATATATCAAAAAAAGAACTTCTGAAAAAGTTAGAAAATATTGATCTCTCAAAGAATGGTGGCTTTGACGGTATACCCCCTATTTTTATCCGGTTATGTGCTACTGCCTTGGTGACTCCCCTGCTCATTATATTTAATAAATCTCTACATGAAGGTACATTTCCAAGTTTATGGAAGATAGCAAAAGTCACACCTATCTACAAATCTGGAGATAGGAGTGACGTCACCAACTACAGACCAATCTGTATATTAAACTTATTTGCCAAAATATTTGAGGGTTTTGTTTATGAACACATGTACACTCACCTTAGGCACATATTAGATACACGACAACACGGATTTATCACTGGTAGGTCAACGAACTCTAACTTATTGTGCTACACAACATATCTATGTGATGCTTTTAATAGTAAACGTCAGGTAGACTCAATATACACGGATTTTTCGAAAGCCTTTGATCGGGTTGATCACTTTATATTACTAACAAAGATGCATCATGTCGGAATTCACGGGACTCTTTATAGATGGCTCTCATCCTATCTGTTAAATCGGACACAATTAGTTGCACTAGCCGGTTATGACTCTATACCGTTTGAAGCAACATCTGGAGTGCCCCAAGGTTCGAATCTGGGTCCGTTATTGTTTTTGGTATTCGTAAATGATTTGCTAAGTAAAATTAAAAGCGAATGCCTAGCTTACGCAGATGATATAAAAATTTTCAGGCGTATCTCAAATATTCATGACTGTGAGGCCCTTCAATCGGATATTAAAACAATTGTGGAATGGTGTGACGAAAATTTGATGTCACTAAACGCCAAAAAATGTCAGGTTATTACATTTTCTAAAAATAGTAAAAACATAATTAAGTATGACTACAATATTAAAAGAGTAGTAGTAGATAGGGTAAAAGTGGTACGTGACCTGGGCGTTATGTTTGACTCGGTTTTGTCATTTAGGCCCCACTATGATCACAGTTGCAGTAAGGCAAACCGTTTACTGTCTTTCATATTGCGCAATGCTAAACCATTTAAACATCCGCAAACTTTGTTAATATTGTACTATTCCCTGGTAAGATCTATATTGGAGTACTGCTCGTCTGTGTGGTCTCCAATATATAACACTCATATTGATCGCATCGAATCTGTGCAGAGAAGATTTGTCAGATTTTTAAGTGCGAAATATGGCCTCAGACGTAAACTACCCAGTTACAATCAGCGACTCACACACTTTCACATGGAGAGTCTTGAGAAAAGGAGATGGGTTAGTGATCTAAGTACATTCCATAAAATTGCTAATGGTTCCTTTGACATTCAATTACTTGACCAGATAAACTTTAAAATACCAACTAGATCTGTGCGCACTCCACAATTATTCAGTATTCCGGCTAGTAACAATAATGTTTCTGAAAATAACCCGTTGTCCAGAATGTGCAGTCAATATAATGCAATATGCCCTAAGGTAGACTTATTTTTGAGCAGTTTCAACGAATTTAGAAATGCTATATATAAATTGTAGTTGGAAGAGTTTTTTTATTTTTTTCATATTATGTTAAACATTTGTAAAATGTCACTAATGAAGCTTATTAAATATTGAACGCTGTGTACAGTAATAATTGGGCCCCAGATTCACATAATGTATGTTGTCATGGCTGTGATGAATTGTTTTTAGTCTGTAGTCTGTCACTGTACTTGTCAAAATAAAATAAATAAATAAATAGTTCTTTTCAACCCTGCAGATAGAAATAGGAGCCCCGTGCAGCCGGGCTCCGTCAACTTCCCTTGGTCACAACCGCTATTCGGCTACGTCGAATGATCGTTTTCAATTAATTTGATTATCACAGTTATTAGGACAAACCCATTGTAATAAATCCAAACCTATTTCTTTGATACTTCATAAAATACCGATGATTATAATGTGAAATGCCAATCAGAAGAAAAAAAAAATATTCTGGTTTGCAACTACATTTTGGTGAGATCTACTTAACTGTAGCGGCATCAATGCCGATATATCCACATGAGAAATAAACAAGCGAAATTTGTACGGCAACAAAAAGAACCGCAG
Organism: Mamestra configurata; assembly: GCA_002192655.3. NCBI lineage: Eukaryota > Metazoa > Arthropoda > Insecta > Lepidoptera > Noctuidae > Mamestra > Mamestra configurata. The sequence continues at coordinate 301,767 of NDFZ01005173.1, forward strand.
CTCCATCTACCACGAACTACCACCGAAATCCTGCATCGCGCAAGCTAAGTTCTCCGTGCGATTTGAACATGTACAACAGTCCGAATATCAACTATCGGGCAGTTGCCTCCCAGACACAACAACCGTCTGGCAGGACAACTCCAATTTTCATTGGAGGTGTGCGGGACTTTACCCTCTGTATCGCATCCCTCTATGCTACTATTTTGCAGACCCTATTATTTAAGAAATTCAAAACCAATTAAATTGGCGATAGCTTAAATATACCCATTAAAAATTGTTATTTCAGCTGCGTCTAGGTCGAATTGAAGCCGACCCAAATATAAGGTAAAGGATAGGAGGTTTCTAAGCTTGAGGAAAATCTTTGTATCTCTCACCATTTTTTTTTAAAGATGGTATATCGTCAAATGACTTCATCCGTGGTCGGAGCGGAAGGGCGTGTCAGACTCTTACTGACTAAAACCCGTCCGTGTTCTTCTAAAGCTTTTTGCGTTCCAGGGCCGCAGCCAGGGACTCTTTTCAACAAATTCCGCAACCCGGGCAGGCTCGGGCCCTAGCGGGCCCCGTCTCTTATGCTGATATCTCTTTGAGGCACGCGAGGAACACAACGCGCCATCGACCCGGGCCTGGTGGTGATCGAACAGCGAGCTTCCAAACACTCGCCGTCCGCAGGCCCACGCCGTTGGCCGGGGATCGCGCCTACTGTGGCCAGGGATCGCGCCTACTGTGGCCGGGGATCGCGCCTACTGTGGCCGGGGATTGCCCTGCTACTCCTGACGTCCGGGATGTATCTCTTACCATGTGAGGAAACTCAAACTGCGCAGCATCTATTCCCCCAATGATCAGCTCGTCAGCGTTGTGGTGACAACGGTTACTTCTGCTGAGGCCCCCTGTCAGCGTCACTGCCTCGCAAGGATACACGTACTTCTCTTGATACTCGATACACTCTGGGAAGGAGAATGTTGATATTTTCACTGAGTCAATCTATATCAGCACTAATAATAAAGCCGAAGAGTTTGTTTGTTTGTTTGAACGCGCTAATCTCTGGAACTACCAGTCGGATTTGGAAAATGCTCTTTGTATATGATAGCCACATTCATGAGGAAGGCTATTGGCTATACGGGAACGAGAAAAAACGGGATATGCCTATAAGAAGTCGCGGGTAAAAGCTATTCTATCTCATCAATATACATAAAATTCTTCCGTTGCTGACTGACTGAGTGACTGACAGACAACGCACAGTCGAAACCACTGGTCGTAGAAAGCTGAAATTTGGCATGTAGGTTCCTTGGGGAGTGTAGGGGAGTGCTACGAGAGGATTTCTCGAAATACTTGCGGGAACGGGATATACGCGTACGAAGTCGCGGGCAAAATAAAAAAAAAAGTCATTTATTCAAATTAGGCTGTGTGCCTTTTTGAACGTCAAAATTCGACATAAAAACAATCCGTTTTGCTGGGAAGGAGAAGTGGCGCAACAAACTCTCCAGCAACTGTCTGTTCAGTTTTAAAAACTTGAATTTATACAGTAGTAGGCAAAGTAGTTCTCCTCCTTCGATAGTTTACAACAAAAAATGGCACAGAAAAATAATATGTCTAATATGTAGATAACTTAAATTTTTAATGTAATGTTTTTTTTTTTTTTTTTATAAAAACGTTGCCCCACACTAGGAATTTCTCCTGTATCCTGGGTGCGTTTACAAACATACAAAGTCACATACACAAACAGCCAGACCCGGAACAACTATCTGTAGGCCATACAAATAATTGTTCCGTGCGGGAATCGAACCCGCGACACGCAGCGCAGCAGTCAATCACTCAACCACTGCGCCAACCGTGCTGTCAAGAAAATTGACACTTGTTCGCTAGTACACTCCATTATGCCATCAAAAAACAAACAAACTCAAGCATTAACAAGTAAATCAAACGAATTAAGCCTTCAGGCACAAATAGCCGCTTAGATTGGCAGAAAATAGTCTATACTAAATGGCAAGCATGTAAGGAAATATCAGAGACAAATCTAGACTCCTTATCACACACTGAGTTGTAAGCATATTGCCATTTTTTTTTAATAGGGTATTTGACAAAATAAAACAAAATCAGTTGTCTGTAAAGTCGGTTTACTGACGATAGTTGAACATGACAACGTCATAAGAAAATACTGATGGAATGGTTTCATTGTTCAAAAGTTTTTTTTTAATGGAACGCCTCAGAGCGAGGTAACGCCGCATGCGTCATGTTTTTTCGTGCGTGCAGCCGGCTCCATCGAATTATAAGACGTTATCACGTCAAAAAAATCTAATTAGTCCATCAGATAGATTTCCGAAAAATACATTAGACATGTATTTTTCTTTGGTCACGTATTCAAAAAATTAAGATGAAACAGTGCGTTGAAAAGTCTTGTGACAATTTTACTTACTGTCAAGGGCCTTCTGTCCAGTCTTATTGGTTGTCAAAGACATTGGAATAGGTTCACATTGGCCATCATATGAAGCAACGCTCTCATAGTCGTACACTGGCGGTATATATTCTGTAGTACTGCTCACAGATGGTCTGTAATGATGAGAATTATTTACTTAGTAAGGCAGAAAGATACATGAATAAGAATAATAATATTTTATTTGCATTTAAAACATGGTACATTTAAGGTCTTATTTTTAGAATCATGATCAAACATGTTTTGCCATTTACTAGCATACAAATATTTGAGAAATTGTTCACAAAAATAACGAATGTTATCTATACTAATATTATAAAGCTGAAGAGTTTGTTTGTTTGTTTGTTTGTTTGTTTGAACGCGCTAATCTCTGGAATTACTGGTCCGATTTGAATGATTCTTTCAGTGTTGAGTAGTCCATTTATCGAGGAAGGCTATAGGCTATATTTTTTTTTTTCAAAATTAGGGATCCGTAATAAAATTGCTATTTCGTAACACAAGGTGTAAAATCAAAAACCTTTTTTTGCGTGCGCTGCAAAAACTATTGACAAAAGAACAAAATGATGTACTACGGGTTAGAAGATCCCATTAAGACCTACAAAAAAGTCCGCGAGAACATATATCTAGCTATCATGGTTTAATCACAATAACCCATTTTGTGTTCAAAATAATTATTAAATCGTCTAAAGAAAAAAAACTACGTTAAATACGTATCGTAATATTAATCTTTATCGAAATTAAGCATTATGTTATCAAGAGTATTTATGTAGAAGTAAAATACTTTTTGTTTCATCTCAATCGGATATTTCGTTTAAAAGTTATCACGTGTGTAAGATGTTAAGAGTTGGTACCTATTAATGAGTTATGGGCCATAGAGTTTTTTATCAACATAAAATCCTGTAATAATCTTTTTCGAAATATATTTGTTGATGATTGTAAGTATAAGATCTTTGAAGAGTATAATAAATACATTTCTAAAATAACTCTGCTAAGGAAATCCACGCGCGCATAATGTTTTGAACAGTTCTGAAGACATTGATAATTGCATTAACTTCGGTAATGGTAGTTGAAACTTCTAATACAATTAAAGGAGTTTTAATCTAATAGAATTGAAAAACGCCCCAATTTTTTGGGTAACGTAATTCCTCCAAACTCACGAGATTCAACGAATCCTAAATTTTGATTCTAATCTTGAAAATTAAAAGCAGAATATTTTTAGTATTTATTTCCTTTGGGCCAAGTTCTTTTGCAATTGTATTGAGTGCTTTTATCATTTGTATGCTCAGTATTCCACAATCACCAGTAAATTCTATAAAGTTCAATGAACTTATTTGATCTTTATTATGAACTTTATTATAGCAATACAGAATAAAGCGAAATAGTGATACAAAAGCGGCTTTCAAATAATTCTCAAAGAGATATTAAAAAGTGATCAAATTAACACAAAGGGCTCAAAACAGCTATTTTATAGGAACTAGCACTAACAAGTCTAAAGCAACTTGGGAGGTAACCAATTCTATGAAATTTAATATTCCTAAAATGATAGCAAGACATTTTAATGATTATTTTATAGACTCAGTTCAATCGAATGCCGATAATTTGCGAATAATACTCAAACAGACACATCATCAGGATTATATATCTAATCTATCTAAACTAATATTATAAAGAGTAAAGATTAGTTAGTTTGTTTGTTTAGAATTAAGGTTGATAATGTACATGTAAACTACACTTCAAATTACTCAAATCGGACCTTTCGTTTTAAAGTTACGACGGGCATAAAAATGGTCTAAGTAAGAAAAATGTTACGGTTTGAGCGAACTGGGGAGAATCTTAACGCTTAGTCCGATGAAGCTGAAACACGGCATTAATGTTTTGGATAAAAAAAGAAAAATAACAAATATTTGGATTTTTCGATGCTCTAAGTAAGAAAAATGTTGCGGTTTGAGCTAACTGGGGAGAAACTTAATGCACGGCATTAATGTTTTGGATAAAAAATTAAGAATAACAAATATAAGGGGCGAAAAGGGTTGATGAATTTTTCAGGGGAGGACATTATTGCTTACTTCAATTTACGTGGAAATTGGAATGAACAAGCTAAAAGTGGGAAATTTGAAACAGATCTAACAATGTTTACATAGTCAACCTCTGGCGGGGTGAACGGGGTGAACTGGGTGGATAGTAGGCTGATCCTGAGACCGTTGAATGGATATCGTAGTGCTTAATTTTCCAAAACTTACCTTTAAAAAGGGTTTGAGGGGGCGTTGAAGTTTGTGGAGTACCTACTAAATCCGCGCGGACGAAGTCGCGGGCGAAGTGCTAGTGTTATTATAAAACTAATGTTTTGTGATACAATAATTAATTAAGTTATTATATAAATTAAATTTCAATTACACTAGCAAGTCTCTCAGGTACATCTGTATGCTTACACTAAATATGGTATAGTAGGTACTAATTTGAAAATTTAACAATATGTGATAAAGCAATTTAAGTAGGTAGGAATAATTAAAGTAACCATATTTGTCTGTTACTTTTTTGTCAGTAAATTCTTTAACACTATAAAAACAATTACCAATCAGTTATTTAAGTAGTTTGGATTTAAAATTTTTCAAAGGCAGTTCCCTTATTTCTTTTGGTATATAATTGAAAATTTTTATTGAAGTGATGTAGCTATTTTTATGGCATAATGCTGTCTTGTATGAATCAGAATATTGGGCCACGAATGGGAAAAAAACAATAGGGAATTTGAGTATTATCGAACATCTATATGCATGATTACCTACTTGTTTGAGAGATACACAGGTACAATAAGTATAACAAGCAAGCGCGTGCCCTGTACGTCAAACGTCACAAATATGTGACAAAACCTACGGCGAATTTGTGGCTTGGCGTCGGGGTCTCCGATGCGTATATGCTCTGGCGTTCAAAAGGATAATAGTACGATTTGCGAATAACCAAATATTCTTACAGAAAAATGCAACCGACTTCCAAACAAAAAAGACTACAAATTATAAAATAACAATAATTTCAGAAGTCGGCGTTTTTAATAGTTAGAGGTATTCGGTCGCATGTTTCAATACATTGGGTAAAGTCTAGTCAAATGGTCATCATCATCATCATCATATCGGCCGAAAGACGTCCACTGCTGGACATAGGCCTCCCCCAAGTGTTGCCACAACAACAGGTACTGTGCGTCTTGCATCCATCGGCTACCCGCCCGGCCTTCCAACGCTACGTCTTCCGGTACGCGGTCGCCACTCCAGAAATTTTCGGCCCCATCGACCATCTGTTCTGCGAGCAATGTGCCTGCCCACTGCCACTTCAGTTTGGCAGTCAAACGATAAGAAAAAAAGATACCTTCTGGTGGTGGTAGCTACTGGGTTCGGAGCTGCAGCATCCAAGCAGCATACAATAGGATCCGTATTGTTGAAGGAGCATGTCTGAAGAAAAAGAAAATTAAACAATTTAGTAGTAGAGAGTTAAGCAGTAAAGACATTTACTTATACTCTATTTGTATCGAGCTAGCGAGGTTGGAAGCCAGTGCTAGAGGCTAGTCGCAGCGGTTCGTGCCGGAGGCTAGTGCTAGCAGCCAGTGCTGGACCTGACGTCACACGAATCCTGTAACTAGCCTATTTTTGTCCACCAGATACAACACCCGTCTGGTCGGAGGATCCTCCCGTTTTAAAGGAAGTTTCGGGGCTTTACATCTACATCCTGTTCCGTTTTTTAAGGTTCCGTACCCAAAGGGTAACCAACAGAAATCGATTACTAAGCCTCCGCTGTCCTTTAGTCCATCCATCCGTCTGTCCGGACCGTAATACGTAGACAGTTAAAATTAACAATTAGTGTGTATTTCTATTGCCGCTATAACAAAACTTAAAACAAAATTCAAAATTAAAGGGGCTCCCATGTAAGAAACGTGCTTTTCGGTTTATGGTACGGAACCCTTCGAGTGAGAGTACGACTCGCACGTGGCCTTTTTTTCCATACTAGTAACCATTATCAGCAGCATCTACTAGTGTCCAGCGCTGACTACTAGTACTAACAGAACTGGTCAGCCAATACTGGTGCGGTTATTACAGAAATACAACCCGTACAAATACAACGTGTACTAATTTGACGACACGGTTGGTGCAGTGGTTGAGCGATTGTCTGCTGCACCGCGTGCCGCGGGTTCGATCCCCGCACGGAACAAATATTTATATGGCCTACAGATAGTTGTTCCGGGTCTGACTGTTTGTGTATGTGAGTTTTTATGTTTGCAAACGCACCCAAGAGACAGGAGAACATTCTAGTGTGGGGCAACGTTAATAAAAAATACAACCCGTACAAATACAAAGCGTACAAATACAACCAATTAAAAATATAACATTGTTAGTTATGTTTGCTCCGTCATCAAAATGAAGTCATAGAACATTATGAAATGACACTTTAGACACCTACGATTAAATATAACACAGAGGTTATGAGCAAACTTGTTTGTGAATTGATTTTTTGTATTCTTTTTTGTAGGTAGCTTTTGAATAAATTAATTTATTAACTTGGTTTTCCTGTTAATATGTGACTAGCCATGTACTACAGTCAATTACAACTATTAACTAACCCACCTTTGCATAAACGGTTGAGATTTTTTTAAATACTAATCGATAGAATTTAAGCTCTTTCATATTTCATGTAATTATAAATTTCCATCGATTACAAAGGATTGCCATACAACGTGGCTCTGCTGTCAGCCTTGTGGGTACATTACCAGTGGCCAGCGATGCGGAGGAATTTTTCGACGCCATATTCTAGACATTTTTTTGTAAGATTTTTATTTAAGTGTTTAATTTAATATTATTAATTTTAGAAAAGATACAAAATTATGAATTTGTCTGTATGTCTGTTTTTTACCTCCACGCGTCTTAACAACTGAACAGCTGATTTGAATGAAAATTTGGCAAATAGATAGATTCTGTGGATATATTATAGTCTGAAAAAACATATAGTCCAGAACATGGGTTACCCGGTACACCATGCCCTGGATTACTTTATTAAGAACTTGCCTACTAAACCGCATCGCAATCGCAAAACAAAAAATATTTTATTTATTTCAATGGTTAAATCAAGCCAAGATATTTGAATACAATCTACTGCATATAAGCACGTCATTAGTTAACTTTTAATGATTTTCATTGTTCACACATGGCGACTTTATCTCCTAATATCTCAGCAACGTGACACTTTAGGGCACCCATGTTGCAAACATTTTTTGTTTGTTGAAAAATGTTCTCTTTATTTGTCATTGCTAACACGCAATGTCAGAAGAGCAAATTACTTATAAATGTTCCGTATTTATAAATACTGTATTTTCCTGTTTATAAAACTAGTATTAAGATCGTTCATCGTTCATAAACGTGTTAGTTTAGGATGCAATCTTAAGTTTTTCTTTAGACCCAGTAAATGAAGACATTTACGTTCTAAAACATGGTACAATTTTCTATTTAATCACTTGTATGAATTATTTAGTACTACTATATAATTGGCGCGGAATCGCACCAGCGACGCAGTGCCGACCGAGGCCGAGCGAGGCGCGCTGCTCTAGTGTAATGCTCTTAAACATTTACCTGCGAGTTGTAACGCTCTTAAACATTTACCTGCGGGGTTTTCCGATTTTTAATATCATCTAATGCGGACTGGCACCTATTAACATTTCTGCAAACACCGGCCACACCATCTTTTATGCATCTATCACCTGCAAAGATATTAAAAAACTGTGTTAGCAAGAGGTAACGTGTTACCCAGTAACTGGGTTGGTGAGGCCAGTTAAGCTGTCGCTAAATGTAAAATACTGGTACTCAGCTCCTTCCAGTTAGACTGGAAGCTGACTCCAACATAGTAGGGAATAGGCAGGCAAATAATGATGAAGATTCTATTTATAAGATCATCATTTTTAAATTGATACTAACAACCCTTACTAAATACTAGACTAAATTATATTTTAATTGAAAAGGCTATGTACTATTGACGAATTCCTTCTTGACAAAATGCAATAACTATGTATTTATGCTTGAAATACAAAAACTTGAATTATTTATTGTGTTCTGAATATTTATTATGATAATTGACTTATTAATTGTGATCAGAATATTTATTAGAATAATTAATTGTATTCCAAATGATAATTCTAAAAGAAAAATTGTATTCTATATTGCAATTGTTGTCAACTTATATAAAATGTTCATTTAAAATTCTTATATTGGTAAATAGTGTATGCCCTTTAACCTAACTAGAAGACCAACTCTATTACCAAAAAATACACTAATAAATAATTTGACTTTGACTTTGAGCTACTAAACTATTGACAAACGCTTGCACTGACCGGACAGCTCCACTCAAGTCCGTGTGGTTTTCGCTTCAAAACTGATAGATACTGATCTGCATGGTCCTCATATATAACGTATTCTGAATGTGAGGACCATTTTTTCCACTGCACTGCCAATATTTATTTCTCACGTGTGCATTTTTACTATCTTATTTTTATTTATTGTACACCTACCACAGTATAGTCTTTATAACCCAAAGGTTGACTGGTAGAGAATGCCTTGATGCATTAAGTCCGCCCATGTACCACTATTGTACCTAAAGTTTAAATAAATAAATAAATTATAACTTTTTAAGCTAATGACATACTTACGAGTGTGGTGTACAATAATTGTCTACTCAGTAGACTCATAATATTGTTTAATATTAGTTGCAAGTTAGCTGCCTGCGTACCAAATAGCTTTGTTGACTGTACCTGTGGTTTTTCAGAAGTTGTTTTTTTTTTTCAAATCTACTCATTTGCATGTTAAAGTTGTGCAAAATACTCAAAACCAATAAAAAATGCAAATGGCGTTTGGTTTTTTAAAAATAATGACTTTTGAAATTGGCTCTAGACTCGACTTGGGAACGAGAATACTATTGAATTGCACAAAGTCAATGACATGAGCTTCATGAATATCTATATTTATCTATATTTCTGATCTGAAGGCCAATTCTCGTACTAAAAAATTCAACCGACTTCCAAATTCATTCCAACACAAACACTACAAAGAAACAACCAAAATCACCGACTTTCGAAATTATAGTTTATTTATTTATTATATACTTTATTGTATACCGAGAATAACATACAAAGAAAACTACAAACTAAAAAACATGTACAATGGGCGTCCTTATCGCATTCCGCGATCTTTTCCAGGCAACCTGGAATGGACAGTAATTGCCTGGACATAAAATGGGGCTGTCATCGGCGCAACTTCTTTACTACTTTAATTATAATCTTATTAATATTCCTAATCTCTTCAAAATTAGAGTGAACAGGCTTCTTCTGGTTAAGCTCGCTCCATCGTCGACTTTGTCTCTGTCATCTATGACCTAGACTAGAGTCAAGAGCAAACCCATATTAAATTAAAAAAATCGGTTGTCTGTAAAGTCGGTTTACTGACGATTAGTTGAACGTGACAACGTCATAAGAAAATACTGATGGAATGGTTTCATTGTTCAAAAGTTTTTTTTTTTTAATGGAACGCCTCAGAGCGAGGTAACGCCGCATGCGTGATGTTTTTTCGTGCGTGCAGCCGGCTCCATCGAATTATAAGGCATTGTCACGTCAAAAAATAATAAAAAATAATAATAATGTATATATCGTTATTATATACTTTGTAGTGTTTTTGTTACTTGAAAGTCGGTTGTATTTTTGTCAAAAACATTTTATTTTTCATTTTTAAGTAGGTACACCACTGTTAAGTCACAAGAAAGCAAAATATTCATATTTCAATATCCAAGTAAACGGGATTGCGTTTTTTTCCAGAGTTTTTGACTTAATAACTAAACTACTGAACCGATTTCAATAAAATTTCAAATCGGTTCATAAATGACAGAGTTATGAGGTAACAAACAAAAAAAACATACAACCTCCTTTTTTTGAAGTCGGTTAAAAAGCCTTCAACTTCAAGTCGTAATATCATTTCAGAGACGATAAATTCGCGGCTCCTTAAAATTCTAGAATAGCCCTTCTGTTTTTTAGTCTAAACAGAGCCAAGAGTCATCATCATCATCATCATCATCAGCCGAAAGACGTCCACTGCTGGACATAGGCCTCGCCCAAAGAGGGGTTTTGCCAAAATCGCCTCGCTTGGCAGGCGGGTTGGCGATCGCAGTGTAGCTGTTGCACTGCACAGAGAATGCTGCTGCCCATTCTCTGGTGAGTCCCTTAGTCGCCTCTTACGACACCCACGGGAAGTGATGGGATGGTGCTATTCTTTTACGTCCGACACCATACAGAGCCTGAAGTACCGCTATGTAACCAATATAAATGATAACCCAACCTAAAAACGTAGACTAGTCGAGTCAAGATCATTCAGGATTAGAATGCTTGGTAACATGCTGGTCCTGCTCCATAGGACAATCAAGGGTGTAGACAAAATCAAACTGGATGATTTATGAATTAACTTTATAGACATACTGTTTCTTTTTTTTTGTGTCTTTATTTTTCTGTTGACTCACACACTGTTTAATGAATGGTTCCAATGTTTGTAAATATGTGAGTACCATTTACCTAAATTTCTTTAGATAATGAATAAGTTTACCTCTGCTGGTGATACTTTGTTCTTATAAGTAGCATACTCTGGGTGCATCGTCCTCACATCATATTAAATTAATTTTTGATAACCAAATTTTGTAAATCATTATTTGAAAAGAGTAACTATGGAGTTTCTTGTCCGTTTTTCTCCATAAGAATCTACCTTTCCGAATGGACAGTAGAGTCACTTTATTAATGTAATATTATTATTTTACTGAACTGTAAACGATGACGTTCAAAAGTGCTGTTTAATGGCCTAATTGAAATAAACGTTTTGACTTTTGACTTTTGAGAGCAAACTCATCTAAAAAAAAAAACATACTGTTTTTCGGTCAATGACCTTTAAAATTTGACTTGTTTCTTGCGCTTTGGAACGTGCAAAGAGCTTCATCTCTTTGGACAGACCAACCTTGACAACTCAAAAGTGCCTGTAATGGTTTAATTGAAATAATTGCTTTGAGTTTGAGTTTGAAAAAGAATCAAAACAATTGTCAACTTACCATCGTACTGTGCATCGCTGACAATAACAAACAGAAACAAGAAAAACACTTTTAAAAACATGATTTTTGAGTTCAAAAACACATGAAGACTTTAATTGTTTTTAGATAAACAAAGATGGACGTTAAATAGTTGTTTTTTTATGTTATATAGGATGGGACAGGTCTGTCTCCTAGCAAGGACAGACGTACACTAGAGGAAAATAATAAAACTTGTATAAAATCGTTGTTAAGACGAGTCTTTAAAGGTAGTGTGTTTTTTTTCAACTTAACCCTTTTACCGCCACGGTCGGCATTCAAAAGGCCTTTTCAACGCCAGTGCATAAACGCATCGGTGTGCCCCCGATGCCAAACCACAAATTCGCCATTTTTTTCGTGGCGTGTGGGCACTTTTTCAATTGTCGGCTATAGCCGAACGTGGCGGTCAAAAGGTTATCTACTTACTCTAACTTAATTTTATGATGAGGTAGAATTATATGTTTGTAAAAGGAAATCCCTGGAATTAAATGAAGATCCAAATTCAAGGGCGTACCTAGCTAGGCGCCATTTTATTATAATCCACAATTTCTCGGAATGACTCCGCGAGATTATAGACTATCAAATTTTGATGCGTAAAATAGTATTCCAAATGTTCAGTTGACAATTTATCGAGAGTTTGCAATCTCTCAAGTTATTTTATAATCTTACGGAGTTTGCTATTTTCCGGTGACATACATAACAAAACATTTTAAAAGTATGAAGATTATAGTTCTTTGCTTTAAGATAAGAGGAAAAACGAGAAGCACATGGTTCTAAAAAAATGTTAAAAAAACATGATTTGTTAAAACTAATTTCGTGCCGGATCCCCATGAACATACCTAACTACGGAAACCTTTAGGACTGAGCGCAGTAAAGGGTTCTGTAGCTTGAATGTGCGACAGAAAATGCATAACTGCTCTAACGAAAAAGAGATTTTTCGGCATGACTCCACAAATTTACAACAATATAGGTACATGAAATTAAAAAAAAAATTGCCCTTATTAAAAAAAGTCTCTACTCGCTAATAATAAAAAAATTGTATTATAGTGTAGAGGATTTCATTAATTAAAAAGTTTAATATTTCATGTGCAATAAACATTAGATGTGCTTACTTTTTGAAATATTTTAAGACAACTGTAGGTATATCTTTTTAAGCGTCTTTATAATCGGCTGGCCTGTTGGTCGAGTGGTGGACCCTGACTGCCAAACCGGAGGTCGTGGGTTCGATTCCCACCCAGGACAAATCTTTGTGTGATGAGCATGATTATTTGTTCTGTGTCTGGGTGTAATTTGTCTATAATATGTAGGTATGTATTTAGAAATATATAAGTATGTTTATCAGTTGTCTGGTTGCCATCGCACAGGCTCTGCCTAGTTTGGGATCGGATGACCGTGTGTGAGTTGTCCCAAGATATTATTATTATTAGATTTTATTAAGATATTTATTAAATCTTTCTTAATTTTGTTTTTTTATATAGTTTATAATTCGCTGTTATTTTTTTTACAATATTTGTACGCCTTCACGGCAAAACATAGCGCCCATATGTTTAAACCTAAGACCTTTTATGTAAATATCTATGTTTCACAAATAAAACTATGATTCTTTATGTGCAAGATACTCTAAACTCAAGATCAAACTGTTACCAGTGTAGGTACCTACTACTTTTTTGTTTCTGGCCATACTACTAGATATAAAAGTCAAAAAGTCAAAAGTCAAAACGTTTATTTCAATTAGGCCATTAAACGGCACTTTTGAACGTCATCGTTTACAGATCAGTAAAATAATAATGTTACATTAATAAAGTGACTCTACTGTCCATTCGGAAAGGTAGATTCTTATGGAGAAGAACGGACAAGAAACTCCATAGTTACTCTTTTCAAATAATGATTTTACAAAATTTGGTATACAAAAATTAATTTAATATTATGTGAGGACGATACACCCAGAGTATATGTAAGTAGGTATATAGTGGTAGGAATATAAATGATACTTCGCCCGCGATTTCTTCCGCGCGGATTTAGTAGGTACTCCAAAAAAAAACTTAAACGCCCGCTCTACCCCCTTTAGTTTTGGAAAATTAAGCAAAACGATTTTCATTAATTTTTTTTTTTTTTTTTTAATTTTCTTTGGTCTATGGATCAGCGCAACTATTTACCACGTTCACCTCGTCAGGGTTGATTATGCAAAAAATATAAGATCTGTTTCTATAAACCCACTTTTAGTTTGTTCAAAGTCCCACGTAAATTGAAGTAGGCAATAATGTCCTCCCCTTAAAACTTCATCACCCCTTTTCGCCCTTTAAGGGGTTTATTTTCGAAAAAAACTTTTTTTTTTTATCCAAATCATTAATGCCGTGTTTCAACTCCATCGGATTTTTCTTACTTAGGGTATTTTTATACCCGTCGTAACTTTGAAATGAAAGGTCCGATTTGAATAATTTAAAGTGCTATTTACATATACAAAATCAACCTTAATGATAAAACCTTCTAGAAATGGATAGGATTAATATCTTGATATCAAAATCATCACATTTTCTTTCCAATAATTTTAACAAAAAGCGGTCATTGTGACTTAACCATAATAGTTAAACATATAGCCTCGCGGATTTTTTTCCAGGTAATAATGAGTACTTTAATAATGTAGTACATCATTTTTATATATCATTCAAAGCTTTAGTAGGGATCCCTAATTCGCTCGAGGAGTGCCCTGCGTGGGCCTCTGAGCGGCGAATCCTGGTCGCTAAGATTGGGCAAGACCTGACTCTGCCAGCAGTAGTGAGGGCTATACTGGCAGATAAGGAAAATTGGAGGGAAATGGCCGCTTTCTGTGAAGCCGTGATGGTCCAGAAGGAGGCCGCCGAGCGAGATCGTGAGAGGGCTGATCCCGCTCGGAGAAGAAGGCGTCGGTGAGGCAACCGCCTCGACGCCTAAACGCCGAAACCCCGCCTGCATCATTAACGGCAGGTGGGTCTCCAGGGTCACTCTGTCCGTCAACCCAGTGATCCTAGGAAGGCGGTGGCACAGTGATCACGTGGTGCCGTAGACAGCGAGGCTCAGGGGAGACCCCTTTACAGTCTCCTCAGGGATGTGCCCTAACAGGCGTTGCACAGAGGGGGTTCCGGAGTGGTCTTTTAAGAGGTAACGGAGCCCCTTCTATGTGCGGATGGTTATCACCGGGGTGGTTTTAGTGAGGTAAAAATCCCACACTCCCTGGTCCCCTGGCACCCCAAAAGTCCAAGCGCCTTTTGAAGGATTCCCCCCGAAAACAAAAAAAAAAAGAAGGGATCCCTAATTATTTCTGGAATTAAATATAGCCTACGTTACTCAGTGAAGATGTGGCTTTCTAATGGTGAAAGAATTTTTAAAATCGGTTTAGTACTTTTTGAGCCAAATCGTAACAAACAAACAAATCTTTCCTCTTTATAATATAAGTTTAGATGTGCGTAATCTTACGGCTTTCGGTCGGGCCTGCGTTAGTTGAATTCTGTCAATTATTTTACGACCAACTAACATCTGACAAGGTACAGTCAAAGTCCGCAATTCGTGAGACGGAGGGAAAGTTCTGAAGTGTTAAATTTTAATAAATTGTCATGTTGGTGTACGATAGCGCAATAAATGAATATTGTATTTTACGACAAAAATGATAGTACTTTTATACTGATAATTAAAGCAATTCGTTGCGAAATCATTCCCTAACCATTCCAAAATATCAAAAATGCACAACGTTAATGTTCACGTCTTTACTTCTGTCGGCACTCCCGGAGTGCAACCGGAGGTTTTTTTATGTGATCATTCCGTCAATTATGAATGGATTTTGATGGTTATTTTTTTATTCGAAAGCCTATACTCCCGAGGTGGTCCCATTGGCTCCAAGTCAGAATTTGATGATGGGATCCTGGGGAAATCGAGGGCAACCCTCAAATTTTAAAGGCACATACAATGTTTTTCATATACTTTCTAACGCAATTCAGATAATTGTGCCTGGTAGTCAACATCTCATCTTGCTGAGCTGATGATGGAAGGTATAAGTCAGGATCTTATGTTTAAAATGTTTGTTCAGCGATATTTTTGCCAATTGTCAACCGATTGGGATGGTTCTTTTTTATGTTTGGAAGAGTATTTTTCCAAACTGGTTTAGTTAGTTACTTCAAAGATAAACCAGTGACCTCCTCAACTTAAAATCAATGAAATCTAGAAAAGTGACATCTTCTTGAGTAGGTTTATGTCAATCCCAAAGCAAAGTAGATATTTAACTATGTCTGGTCTGGACTTGGACTGAACGACGAAGGTACACAAAGTAACTCCTTAACGGCAAATAGCGCAACCACTCGTTATGAGAATAATGTCAATTTAGCTGTAGAATATAACCACTAAAAAAAGGAAAATAAAAAGCTTTTTAGAAAAACTAAAAAAAACCGGTCAAGTGCGAGTGACTCGTGCGCCGAGGGTTCCGTACCTGCCCATTATACCGCCATAATAAAATTGGTATCATTTCTATTGGTGGCAGGCGTCAACTATGTATGTATGGAGACACCCCTTAATTTTTTTTTTCATGTTTTGGAATTTTCCTTCATTTGTGCCGAATTTCGTGATTCTAGGTCAACGGGAACTACCATATAGGTTTTCGACCCAAAATCAATAGGGTACGTCCGGTTAACCTAGAAATTTGATTAAAAGCAAGGTACAAATAAAGGAAAAACTCCGAAAAATAAAAAAAAATGAAAATTAAGGTACATTTAGGTACTTACAAGTTTTCGTTAGAATATATATTTGCCGATATCTGTTTATCGTGTTGACTCAGGACCTTGATTTTTATACACTAAATAGGGACTATAGACCTCAGTATCTGGTATAAATTTCAACATGCTAGGTCCACCCGTTCCTGAGAAAATCTGTGGTGACACACGGACAGACAGACAGACAAGAGAGTGATCTTAAAAAGGTTCCTTTTTTTACCTTTTGAGGTACAGAACACTAAAAACACTACAAAATATAAAATAACTTTAATTTCGGAAGTCAGTGTCAAAAACGAAAAACAACCAAAAACACCGAATGCCGAAATTAAAGTTATTTTATACTTATACGTAGTGTTTTTTATTTGGAAGTCGGTTGTATTTTCTATATTTTTTATAAAATAACTCATCATCTGCCTAGCCTTTTCCCAACTATATTGGGGTCGGCTCCCAGTCAAACCGGATTCAGCTGAATACCAGTATTTTACGTGGAGCGGACCTCCACAGCCCATTAACTGGGTAACACGGTAGTTCTTGGCAAGATTGAATCTGATTTACTGGCTTCTGTCAATTTGTAATGATTGCCGAAGATCTACAAACGACAGCCGGGACCAACGGCTTAACGTGCTTTCCGAGGCACGGAGGAGTTTCGGTATGTTAAGATGGTCACCCATCCACAGACCAACCTCGGCCAGAGTTGCTTGACCTTTAAGATAGACCCGTGTGGCTGTTATTATTTAGCCACGAGCTCCTCCACAAGGCTTTATTAAATACTAGCTACGGCCCGCGGCTCCGCCCGCGTTTATGTCGAAGATTATCCTAAGGGAACATATTCCTGGTATGAAAACCATTATCTACCTCTGTGCCAAGTTTCATCACAATCCATCCGGCCGTTTGCGCGTGAAAAGGTAACAAACACACACACACTCACAAACTTTCGCCTTTATAATATTAGTGTGATTGTAATTGTAAATAATTGTAATCTTAAATATTAATTGAATTATTATTTATGTTAAGTATATTTTATTGACTTTGTACCCGAATGTTCATTAACATGTTTACATTTATTTTTATTTATAGTTTCTATGATTAGGATTTTTAACTGTAAGAAATATCTAAAATAGTAACAATATTTCTGCAGTGTCCTTACAGGGTCTACAACGGCTCCTACCTCTAAGCTTTGTAAACATCTTGTTTTTACCTTGAAGAACGCATTAAATGAATATTAATGATTTTGTAACGCATCTGAAATATAAGGAAAATGTTTTTCCTTGTATTTTGCATGGATACATTATTAAATGATCACCATTTCAAGCATGCCTCGGCAAGCTCGTAAACTCGTTTAGTCCCGTCATTAAAATAAAACTATTTTACAAAAAAATACAACCGACTTCCTTATAAAAACACTCATCATCTGCCTAGCCTTTTCCCAATTGTATTGGGGTCGGCTTCTAGTCAAACCGGATTCAGCTGAATACCAGTATTTTACGTTGAGTGGCTGCCTACCAGACCTCCACAACCCATTAACTGGGTAACACGGTACTCCTTGGCAAGACTGGTGTCAGATTATCTGGCTTCTGACTATCCGTAACGACTGCCAAAGATCTACAAATGACAGCCGGGACCAACGGCTTAACGTGCTTTCCGAGGCACGGAGGAGTCTCGGTATGTTAAGATGGTCACCCATCCACAGACCAACCTCGGCAAGCGTTGCTTAACCTTAAAGATCGACCCATGCGGCTGTTATTATTTA
>NDFZ01005173.1:330178-375127 GCA_002192655.3 Mamestra configurata
TTTAGAAAATGAATTAGTTAACCTATGCTGGTAATACTTTGTTCTTATAAGTAGCATACTCTGGGTGTATCGTCCTCACATAATATTAAATTAATTTTTGTATACCAAATTTTGTAAATCATTATTTGAAAAGAGTAACTATGGAGTTTCTTGTCCGTTCTTCTCCATAAGAATCTACCTTTCCGAATGGACAGTAGAGTCACTTTATTAATGTAATATTATTATTTTACTGAACTGTAAATGCTGACGTTCAAAAGTGCCGTTTAATGGCCTAATTGAAATAAACGTTTTGACTTTTGACTTTTGACTTTTGCTGAATTTCGTTATGCCAATGTAATTTACATTGGCATAACATAAATTCATTAAAGTGCCAATTTATTTTATGCTTATTATTACTAAACAGGTACTGCTAAAAAAATAAAAATAAAAATCTTTTTGATAAAAATACAGCCTACCTCCAAATAACAAAAACACTAGTTACAAAGTAATAACTATAATTTAGCAAGAAAAAAAAAAAAAATTGAATTGCCACAAAATGACACACCTACCCACATACATAATTTTATTTTTCTCAAACTAAACCCTAAACGAGTGCGAATTTCGGAAGTCGGTGTTAAAACAAAGAAACAACAAAAAACACCGACTTCCGAAATTTAAGTTATTATAAACTTTGTAGTGTTTTTGTTCTTTGGAAGTCGGTTGTATTTTTTTTTACGAGAATTGGCCTTCGGGTCTATAAATACAGAAATTAGGAAACTTGGGTGCCTACCTACATACAAAAAGAAATCGTCGTATGCATCAGGCATGCTCGTCACGTACAAATCATGCTGGTAAACAAATCCTACTAATATTATAAACGCGAAAGTTTGTAAGAATGGATGGATGGATGTTTGTTACTCTTTCACGCAAAAACTACCGAATGCGTTTTGATGAAATTTGGCACAGTGGTAGATTATGGTCTGGAATAACACATAGGATACTTTTTATTCCGGCAATATGTTCCCTTGGGATAATTTTCGACAATCACGCAGGCGCAGCCGCGGGCGGCAACTAGTTAATAATACAACAAAACTAAATTATAATTACATAGGGATAATCCTCGTATGCATTGTGTAGGTATAAACAAATAGTATATTTTTTTTAAATACTAGTAGGTGTGTATTGGGGTACCTGGATCAAGAGATCCAGGTACCCCAATACACAATTCAAAATGATTGTTGTATTCAGAATCCTCTATTCAAATCGAGTGTTGAATTCAGAATCCTCCTTTCAAAATGAAGGTTGTATTCAGAATCCTCTATTCAAAATGAGTGTTGTGTTCAAATTGAGTGTTGTGTTCAAATTGAGTGTTGTGTTCAAATTGAGTGTTGTGTTCAAGTTGAGTGTTATATTCAGAATCCTCTATTCAAAATGAGTGCTGATATTCAGAATCGATATTCACAACGAATGCTGTACTCAGAATTATTCTTTATTCTGAGTGAATGCTGTATTCGAGTAGAGTTCTAAGATACGTGTATTTAATAAATATTGATGTTGTCTCTGAGGAAATACACCCAATTTACATTATCATTTTATATATTACGAAATCTTGTTTGATACATTGATGGTCTACTATTAGAATTTAGAATAGGTATGCTGTTTATTGCATCGAAAAACAGATTCTGATCTTATAGTCACGTTTTCGGTCTTATTATCTACTCCAGAAATATTAATACTAATGTCGTTGTTTATTTCAAATAGTTTTATATCTTGATATGAGACAGGAAAAGACATTCCATCAATATTGAATACAGAACTGTAGTGTGGGTACGAATAAGTCCTGCTTACGTTCATCTTAGCAGGAAACAAAGCAGCTACCACACTCCATAAAAAGCAATGATTGTCATTATTTTGTATATTTTCGCTTTAACGCAAAATGAATTTAAAAAACAGGTTCTCGCCTTTCTATCCGGATCCCCGTAAGGGTAAAATCTTAATTTGTTGTTCCACATAATGTTTACATAATAAAATCATTCATATATTTTTTAAATTAATCTGATGAGCAATATGTGCACGTTGGTCAATCTCTGTCTCTTTTACAAATTCGCGGACAATAGTGTGGGTTACATGTTTGTTATTTCTATTATTTTAAACACCTGTGTTAAAATGTAACGTGTAACTGTTTTTTGTCCCAAACAAATAAAATAAAATAAAATTAATACAACTTTTAGAATTCTTAATTTTTGTGGGCAAATCTAGATATGTACCACCTCTCATTGGACAATATTTATTTACATTGATTTCTAGATGACTTACAGAATGATAAGACCAATCAATTTTACATTTTAAAAGTTCTGTTACTTTCGAATACCGTGTACCATCAATATCCGTGTTATTAAAAATAATTTCATATTTCGTATTAAATGATTTGAGTTGTTGCTCGTACGTTTTTGGTAAGATAAAGTGGGCAAACAATTCAAAATTAATCTTGAGACAAGTATTTTTCATTAAAGTGTATGAATAAGTTTCAGGATATCATTTTTATTCTGTCACAGGAATGCCTCCGGCGTGAGGTATTCAGCATCTTGTGTAGGATTTAAACGATATGTTATGATTCTGTTTTTGAAAGCACTTGCAATTATATAAATATTTTCAAATTCGCTTTGCAATAAACTATTAGACTTGTGAATATTGGTTCTCAAATGATATTTGAATTCATTCATTGGTAATTTCATAAAGCATGTTTTACATTCTATATATTCTGGATTATTTGTATATTGCATTCGGTGAGTAGACGGGGTTTTTACTGTAAATTAAACAAAAAGATAATATTATAGTTACATTACATTTAATTATATGACGATTCCATTTATCACCCTNAATGACGATTCCATGAATATTTTATGTATGCAAATATCCTTTAACTATTATATTAGATACTAAAATTAAAGTGATTAGGTAAATGATTAAAAACAATTAAGTGAGTAAGTAACATGACATAACTGAGACAGATATATATCTACAAAAAATAACTGCTAACATAATCTATGGGACAATGCTTGAACTCTTTTTGGGTTTCTTTAAAAATATCTTTTAAATGCTTCCATGCGGGCGTGTCATCATTAGTACGATTTTTAACACTAATGATTGCGTGCCTCCATCGATTTATAGGCGATATACGCTCTACCTCGCTGTGATCGTAGATCTTGATCTCAGAGATCTCATCAACACCGGTCCAGTCGTTTAGGAGGAGTTCAGTGACATACACACGTACACAAGAAATATATGTATTAAGATTTTATCTGTGCGAGGCCAAAATCGTCCCCGTTTTTACCGTTCCCGTAGGAATTTCGGAGAATCCTGCCAAATTTCAGCTTTCTACGACCAGCAGTTTCGGCTGTGCATTGTCGGTCAGTCACTTAGTAACGAAAGAGTTATAATAATATATCTTTGTTTCGGACAACATAAGATCCGCTTTGTTAGTAAATTTCTTATAATTAATTTTAGTAAATATATTATTTTATTTATCAATTCAATGTCACGAGTGGGAGGAAAATATTTCACTCATTCTTCACCCCCACAAAACGTCTCAAAATAGGAGAGTAGATATTCTCCGCCACTGTCGTCAGAATACTACTATATGAGGGTGAATTTTTAAAGTGAAATCCGTAACTACCTATTGGGATTACTGAAAAACACTGAAAGGAGTCTCGAGTCCGATTTTGACGACAACTACCACTGCATTTTTGAAAAATCGATTTTCCAAGCTAGGAATCGAACGGATGATTTTGAAAAAGTCAAGTCAAAAGTTACGGACGATAGTTTAACGTAACAAGATCATAACGAATCATTGATGAAATGATCGTAACGTTACAATGAGTCATCCTATTTCGTGCGTCCAGCCGGCGTTCATCGATTTATTAGACGTTGTCACGTCAAAAAAAGTCGGCGAAGTGCGAGTCGGACTCTCACACGAATGGTTCCGCTCCATAAACCGAAAAAAACACATTTCTTGTATGGGAGTCCCTTTAATTTTTAAATTTATTTTATTTGTTGTTATAGCGGCAATAGAAATACACACTCCGAAAATTTGAACTGTCTACCATGATTCTTGAGATACAGCCCACTGACAGACGGGTGGACGGACGGATGGACAGCGGAGGCTTAGTAACAGGGTGTCGTTGGTATATTCGGTCATAAAATTTTTGCACTGAACTGAACTGTTTTTTTGAACTGAATGCAGTTTATGAATGAATACACCCAATCGTGTCCTTGCACCGCACTTGGCCGTTTTTATTGCATTCTGAAATAATTTATATTTAAATATATTAGGTCATTTACGCTGTTATTTTATAAACAACAATCCGATAAAACATGAAAGTACTTAGGTATCGTTCTGTGCATTGATAACCGGTTCAACAAGATCAAAGGTTCAAAGTTCTTAATCTTTACTAAGTAAGTGAACGTGTATTCTAGAGTTCAATTGTACACTAGTACATAAAAGATTAATCCATAATGTACCATAGGGTTTAAAAACTAAATTTATAAAACAAACTAGCGACCCGCCCCGGCTTCGCTCGAGTGCAATGCTGATACTAAACACCGCAACCACTTTGTCCCTGCATTTAAAATCTTTAATATCTCCGAAAATATTCATTTAAATTACATGCTGTAAATGGCCAAATTGATCTATATTAAATGCACAATGTATTTAAGGTACTTAATTGAATAAGGATTAATGGTGTATTGCTTAAAATCGTTTCGTTAATAAGCTATTATTTCTCGTAAAAAGTTAAGAATGGTTATTGTGGGTTATCCCTAAGAGATAGACATATAGGTACCATCGCGGATTTTTTTGTAGATCTTTTTAAGGTGTACAATACTGTACTGTAATTCCGAAGGGTTATCAACGGAACCCTATTACTAAGCCTCCGCTGTCCGTCTGTGCGTCCATCCGTCTGTCTGTCAGCGGGCTGTATCTCAAGAACCGTAATAGGTAGACAGTTGAAATTTTCAGTGTGTTTTTCTGTTGCCGTTTTAACAAAAATTAATAAAATTTAATTTAAAAAAATTACAAGAATTTTTTTCTTTTCGATTCAGGGTACGAAGCCCTTTGTGTGAGAGCTGTTTTTTATATTTCCTTCTTTAATCCCTTGATAAAAGCTACGGGTACTCTCCGAACGATTTTCATTGAACTATAAGCAGTGATCGGATAATCGGGCGCTAATATACCTAACCCTCACTTTCCCACGAAAGTATAATACGGACATGCTTTTCAGAATCCCGGATCCCGGAATCGTTCGAAATTCCTGAGATTGCTAAATATATATAGAAAATTTAGTTAGAAATCGTTGTGAACTCTCATTGTAATTTTTTAAATTTAAAAAGCCGATTCTAATGGAACTTTTCATTTACAATGAAATATTTTCTATTTGTTTTGAATAAAATAAAGATACGAAATCAAAATAACCACTGATATAATTTCATTCAAATTGTTATAGGTAGTTGTTTTAACAAAATTATTCAATCCCGGGAACCCAGGATTACTTATTTATTCAGAAAGGAATGTCTATATTATTCTTTCACGGGAAGAAGTTTAGGTATAGAAACGCCCGATTATCCGATTACTGATTTAGTCACAAAACAAATAAAATAAAAATGCGCGATCTCTAATTACGATTGAATAGTTATTTGCCGAGCTCGTGTCATTGACTTTGTGCAATTCTATAACAGTATTTTCTTTCTTAAGTCGAGTCAAAAGCCAATTAAAAAAAACCCAACGTCGTTTGCCTTTTTTTTATTCGTTTTGAGTATTTTGCATAAATTTAACAAACAAACACAAACGTCGATTAAAAAAAAAACAAGTTGTTTTTTTTTCTAAAGAAACTACGATTGTAGGTAAGTACTTATGTGAGACCTAATCGTTGTGTTGATTAAGGAAAATGTTTAACAATCACGTCAAACAGGGTCAAATTAGGGTATATGACTAAAAAAAATCTAATAGGGAATATGCAAGCAATTTTTTATTTGCAAAATAAAATACTTATTATCTCTACTAAACAATTATGAAAGAATTTTTAAAATACCTTCATCACTTATGAAGTTATTTAGCTTCAAAGTTGACAATTAGAAAGAGAAGTCCGATACCAACTGTGACGTCATATACGACAGATATATTTGTTTAAAATAGTTATATCTCGTTTGTGTTACGGTCAATTCCGATTGTTTTTTCTTTGTTAGTATTCTATTTTTGTATACCTCTAGATAAACTGTTAAAATAACAAAAAAAAAAAGTTCATGCATATTCCCTATTAGTCCGTCAGATAGATTTCCATAAAATAAGGTTAAAAATGAAGACGATGCAGTGCGTTGAAAACTCATGTGACGTCACTTACCAGTACACTTTTTACTGAAAAGTGACGTTACAATAATAAATCTTTGTTTCGGACAACATAAGATCCGCTTTGTTAGTAAATTTCTTATACTTAATTAATTTTAGTAAATATATTATTTTATTTATCAATTCAATGTTATTTTAGTTCGCTTCATGTGGACGAGGCACGAGTGGGAGGAAAATATTTCACTCATTCTTCACCCCCACAAAACGTCTCAAAATAGGAGAGTAGATATTCTCCGCCACTGTCGTCAGAATACTGTTGTCACTGCCCCGCAATCTAAAGAGGCGTTATATATAGAGGATGAATTTTTAAAGTGAAATCCGTAACTACCTATTGGGATTAGTGAAAAACACTGAAATGAGTCTCGAGTCCGATTTTGACGACAACTACCACTGCATTATTGGATTTTTGAAAAATCGATTTTCCAAGCTAGGAATCGAACGGATGATTTTGAAAAAGTGTGACGTCACTTACCAGTACACTTTTTACTGAAAAGTGACGTTACAAGCCCCCACTCCTTATCTTTGATGCGTTTTGTCTTGATATTTTTTTATTGATTTGATAAAATAAAAAATACTTATCCAATATTTTTCAATAATTAATCTAACTGACATAGAATAATTTTTTTTTTTATAATTATCATTCAGAATACAGTTAATTATTATAATAAAACTTCTGATCACAATTAATAAGTCAGGTTTTGAATTTTCAAGCATAAATACACAATTATCATTTAGTTTATTAGATTTTGTCAAGTCATTTAGAAACCAATTAATAATTATAATAAATATTCTGATCACAATTAATAATAATTCAAGTTTTTGAATTTTCAAGCATTTTATACATAATTATTACATTTTCTCAAGAAGGAATTCGACAAAAGCCTTTTCAATAAAAAAAAACAATTAAGTCTCCACTCATCTCAAGGGTTGCTGAGTATCAATTTAAAAATAACGATCTTATAAATAGAATCTTCATCATCATCTGCCCGCCTTTTTCTTACTATGTTGGAATCAGCTTCCAGTCTAACTGGATGGAGCTGAATACCAGTATTTTACATGGAGCGACTGCATAACTGGCCTCTACAACCCAGTAACTGGGTTACACTTTACCATTGCGGAATTTGTTCGAAAGAGTCACCACGGCCCTAGAACGCAAAGGCTTTAGAAGGAACACGGATGGGTTTTAGTCAGTAAGAGTCTGACACGCCCTTCCGCTCCACCCAGAGCGGAAGAAGTCATTTGATGATTTCCCATCTTTAAAAAAAGCACTACCTCTTGCTAACACAGTTTTTTTATATTTTTGCAGGTGATAGATGCATAAAAGATGGTGTGGCCGGTGTTTGCAGAAAAATTAATAGGTGCCAGTCCGCCATTGACGATATTAAAAATCGGAAAAACCCGCAGGTAAATGTTCAACATCAATTTTGACTCCAGCGTGGTTCTAACGGATGAACGATCTTAATACTGGTTCTGAAAACAGGAAAATACAGTATTTATACATACGGAATATTTATAAGTAATTTGCTGTTCTCACATTGCGTGTTGGCAATGACAAATTCATAAAGAGGAATACTGACTTACTGACCAAACACAGCCAAAAAAACTGGGACTAGGAATATGAAAGGGGTTCGACCATTTGTCTGGCCTGGTCGAGTGGTTAGTGACCCTGACTGCTAAACCGGAAGTCGTGGGTTCGATTCCCACCCAGGACAAATGTTTGTGTGATGAGCATGATCATTTGTTCTGTGTCTAGGTGTAATTTGTCTATAATATGTATGTATTTAGAAATATATTGTATGTTTATCAGTTGTCTGGTTGCCATAGCACAGGCTCTGCCTAGTTTGGGATCGGATGACCGTGTGTGAGTTGTCACAAGATATTATTATTATATTATTATTTTTGTATGGGAGCTGGCAGCAGCAGCCCCCAGCTTGGATAAGAGGACTCTTCAACAAACAAAAAATGTTTGTAACATGGGTGCCCTAAAGTGTCACGTTGCTGAGATATTAAGAGATAAATTCGCCATGTGTGAACAATGAAAATCATTAATAATTAACTAATCACGTGCTTATAATAATATGCAGTAGATTGTATTCAAATAATAGTTCTCACTTTGATTTAACCATTTAAATAAATTAAATACTATTGTTTTGCGATTGCGATGAGTGTAAGTAGGCAATTCTTAATTAAGTAATACAGGACATGGTGTACCGAGTAAACCATGTTCTGGACACAATGTGTTATTTCAAATTATAATACCTATATCCACAGAATCTATCTTTGTGCCAAGTTTTCATCTAAATCTGTACAGTTGTTAAGACGTGTGGAGATAACAGACAGACAGACAGACAAATTCATAATTCTCAATCTATTCTAACATTAATAATATATTTACACTTAAATAAAAAACTTGTCTAGAATATGGCGTCGAAAAAATCCTCCGCACCGCTGGCCACTGGTAATGTACCCAAAAGGCTGGCAGCATTGCCACGTTGTATGGCAATGCTTATCCTTTGTCCAAGATAAAACTCAGCCTTTGGGTCACGCAACGTGTCAACTAAGCGTCTTGACAGATCTTTAAACAAGCTATGGGCACTCGGACTCCACGACCCTAGAGTTTCAACCCCAAACGGTTCGAAAGTATACCAACAAGGTTATTATATTTCCGCCGCTTGAGGTTCTCTGCAGCCGCAGCGGCAGCGCCAGCAAAGCACGATGAACTAGGAAGATGGGATGGCGCAAGAGTATCGACACAAGTAGCGTCCCACACTAATGGCCTACCCATCTTCCATGGAAATAACGACATGCCGTCCGGTCTCTTGCCATCGTCGCGTGCCAGGCCATTGGGTTCCAATACAGTCGGAACGCCGACGGTGGCAAGAGCTCGTCGGTTGATGTCGTTAATATTCGCGTGCCGTGCTATGCGGCCCGCGCTACGGCTGCATGACAGGCAGTGGTGTTCAAGGCTGTTGACAACTTTGCCACAGTGGCAGCGATGAGGAAAACAACAAGGAGCTCCAAGACGCAAGGAGGCAGCGAGGCGGAAAGTAGTATCGTCAAACAAGGTGCCCATAATTTTGCATGCTTTAATATTAAGCAAAACATGTTTGGACTCAATTTGTATTGTAACATATTTTAATACCGTGTTTTCTGCAAATAAATATTATTGTTATTATTATTATTATGTTGTATGTCTGTGTCGGTTCTGCTCCATAGGACAATCAAGGGTGAAGGTCAAACTGGTTGATTAATGTATTAACTTTATAGATATACTGTTTCTTTTTTTGTGTTTTTATTTTTCTGTTGACTCACACACTGTTGTTTAATTAATGGTTCCAATGTTTGTAAATATGTGAGTACAATTTACCTAAATTTCTTTAGGAAATTAATAAGTTTACCTCTGCTGGTGATACTTTGTTCTTTAAGTAGCATACTCTGGGTGCATCGTCCTCACATAATATTAAATTAATTTTTGTATAGGTACTAAATTTTGTAAAATCATTATTTGAAAAGAGTAACTATGGAGTTTCTTGTCCGTTCTTCTCCATAAGAATCTACCTTTCCGAATGGACAGTAGAGTCACTTTATTAATGTAACTTTATTATTTTACTGAACTGTAAACGATGACGTTCAAAAGTGCCGTTTAATGGCCTAATTGAAATAAACGTTTTGACTTTGACTTTGACTTTGTGTGTGTGTAAGTGCGTTTTCCTTAATAATATTGGTAAGGATATAGAATTATGGATTTACTCTGATGTTTGTTGTTGTTTCATTTTGCATGTTTGTTGCCCAAGTAGATCCAATTCACGACTTCTACGAGTAGGTACAGCAATTAATTAACAATACAGAGTTATAGCAATATATCCTTAAAGAATTATAATAATTATAAGTACAAATAATAATAATAACTCACAATTTACTGTAACTTCTTCTGGGTAAGCTCGCTCCATCGTCGACTTTGTCTCTGTCATCTATGACCTAGACTAGAGTCAAGAGCAAACCCATATTAAATAAAATAAAAAAAATAAAAAAAATGTATCACGTTGTGTTAATTTTATTTGTTTTTTGCTTTGTTCGCAGTTTTTTTTTTTTTTCCTATTGTCGCAGTTCTAATAGAGAAATCATAATAATCATAATCATATTGTTTATTGTAAAAAACAATATGAATTTTCATTTTTGATTAATTTTCTTATTGTTAAATAAAAACTTTGTTTTTTTTTTTCTATTGCCACTCTTCCATGTATTATTTTATTATTACCTGTATTTTTAACATGACTTCTACAAGACCTAAGGGTGTTGACAAGCTGAAAGAAAAACTATCCACTTGGCAAAAGAATTCCCCTACAACGAGTGCTATCGGCGAAAGATTCGTTCCTTTAACCAATCGTCGTTGAAGAGTGTTTTCGGTGAACCGTTACATCGGCGAAGGATTCATTCGGACTACCAACCGTCGATGAATAATATTATCGGCGAAACGTTTCATCGGCCAATTATTTTTTCGTTCAACTAACCGTCGGAGTAGAGTGTTATCGGAAAACCGTCCTTTCGGTGAGCGGTATTTCGGAATACCATACGTAGCTCATGTTGACCTACCTTTTCATAAACGGTTTAGATTTTTTAGAATACGAACCGATAGAATTTTATAATTAAACTAGCTGTTGCCCGCGACTTCGTTCGCGGATATCCCGTTTTTTGTCCGTTCCCGTAGGAATTTCTCGTTTTCGTATAGCCTATTGCCTTCCTCATTAATGTAGCTTTCATATACAAAAATAATTTTCTAAATCCAACTGAAAGTTCCAGAGATTAGCGCGTTCAAACAAGCAAACTCTTCAGCTTTATTATATTAGTACTAGCGGTCCCGACAGACGTTGTCCTGTCAGAACGTTTGCTTTGTGTATCACGAAAAATTATATAAATCGATTGCAGCGCCACCTACCGGGTCCAATTGTGAATCTAAACCATTCTCGGATCCCCCTGAACACACAAAAAAATTTCATCAACATCGGTTCAGCCGTTTAGGAGGAGTTCAGTGACATACACACGTTCACAAGAAATATATATATTAAGAATAGATATAGATAGTACAAATGAAATATGAAAGAACTTAAATTCTATCGATTCGTATTGAAAAAATCTGAAATATATATATTAAGATAGATAAAGATAGTATAGATGAAATTTGAAAGAACTGAACTTCTATCGATTCGTATTAAAAAAAATCTCAACCATTTATGCAAGGGTGGGTCAGCAAATTGTTATAATTGACTGTACATGACTAGTCACATAATAATTAACAGGAAAACCAAGTTAATAAATTATTTTGATTCAAAAGCAACAAAGAAGAATACAAAAAATCAATTCACAAACAAGTTTGGTCATAACCTTTGTCATAAAATAACATTTGTGTTGAATGTGTCATCGTATAATGTTCTTTTAATTTCATTTTGATGACGAAGCAAACATAACTAACAATGTTATACTTTTAATTGGTTGTATTTGTACGGTTTGTATTTGTACGGGTTGTATTTTTTAAAACGTTGCCCCGCACTATAATTTCTCATGTAGGTGCGGTTACAAACATAGAAACTCAGACACACAAACAGCCAGACCCGGAACAACTATCTGGTGGGGATCGAACCCGTGGCACGCAGTGCAGTAGTCAATCCCTGTTGTATTTGTACGGGTTGTATTTCTGTTATAAACGCATCAGTACAGGCTAACCAATTCTGCTAGTACTAGTAGTCAGCGCTGGACACTAGTAAATGCTGCTGATAATGGTTACTAGTATGGAAAAAAACGGCCAAGTGCGAGCACTCTCACACGAAGGGTTCCCCTACCATAAACTGAAAAAAAAAGTTTATTGTGTGGGAGTCCCCTTTAAATTTTATTTTTATTTAATTTAATTGTTATTATATCCGCTACAGAAATATTTGCACACTCTGTGAAAATTTCAACTGTCTTCATATTACGGTTTTTGAGATACACCCCGCTGACAGACAGACGGACGGACGGACGGGCGAACGGACAGTGGAGGATCAGTAATAGGGTTCCGTTCCCTTTGGGTTTTGAACTCTAAAACGCGGAACAGTTTGAAAAGCCCCGCAACCTCCTTTGAATAGGGGGGATCCTCTGACCGGACGGGTGTTGTGTCTGGTGGACAAAATAGGTCATTTATAGGATTCGTATGACGTGAGGTCCAGCACTGGCTGCTAGTAATAGCCTCCGACACGATCCGCTACGACTAGCCCTTAACACTGGCTTCCAGCGGCTGGCTAGCTCGATTCAAATAGAGTCTAAGTAAATCTCTTTACTGTTAATCTCTCTACTACAATATCATTTAATTTTCTTTTTCTTCAGGTATGCTCCTTCGACAATACGGATCCTATTGTATGCTGCTTAGATGCTGCAGCTCCGAACCCAGTAGCTACCACCACCAGAAGGTATCTTTATCTATTCTTATCGTTTGTCTACGTCAAACTGAAGTGGCAGTTGGCAGGGTACATTGCTCGCAGAACAGATGGTTGATGAGGCCGAAAAGTTCTAGAGTAGCGACCGCGTACCGGAAGACGTAGCGTTGGAAGGCCTCCCACAAGGTGGACCTATGACTTGGGAGGGTCGCGGGTAGCCGATGGATGCGAGACGCACAGTACCGGTTGTTGTGGCGACACTTGAGGGAGGCCTATGTCCAGCAGTGGATGTCTTTCGGCTGATATGATGATGATGATCGTTTGACCAGACTTTACCCAAAGTGTGCCATTTTGTTTGCCCTTACAAAGGCGGCCCACTTAGTGTACCCGAATAGGCGTGATAATATTTTTGAAATAATTAATTAAGGCAATAAGAGCAACAAAAATGAACAATGCATTAGAATTATGAAGCACTCGTTTAATGTGTACATAATTATATGAACAATGTCGCCATTCCGCGCTATCCTTGGAGCTCAAGGCTCGGACAGCACTCGCAACAGGATGTTCAAATCCGGTTAAGTAGTTAACAACCTCCTAGGTTGAACTGCGGGAGGTCGCTCACTGATGCCTTGTCTTACCAAAGAGTATCTTGTTTCCTTGTAAAAAGCAGCTGCCGGTCGATTCTGTAAACATGTCGAAAAGAAGGCTTGGGTGAAGTGATCACGGAGTGAGCTGTCATTCTATCTTGATTATATAGATTGACAGCTCACCTCGTGATCACTTCACCCAAGCCTTTACTTCGACATGTTTACAGAATCGATCGGCTGTACTACAACTGCAAAAGCGACCGCGACTGGGACCGGGGGTAGCACCAGAAATTGAAAAATAAAAAACTTTTAAATTGAAAAAAAATATAACCGACTTCCACATAAAAAAAACACTACAAAATTAGTATAAAATAACTTTAATTCCGGAAGTTGGTGTTAAAATACGAAGAAATAATTACACTTTGTAGCGTTTTTTGTTTGGAAGTCGGTTGTATTTTTCGGTAAAAATATTTAGTTTTTCGCAATTCGTACTACTATCCTTTTGAACTCCAGAGCATAAACTCATCAGCGTCCCCCGACGCCAAGCCACAAATTTGCCGTACGTTTTGTTACATATTGTTGACGTTTGTCGTACAGGGCACGCGCTTGCTTGTCATATATACGTGATGAATGAAATCAAGTTTTTATAACTTAACATACACATGTGTTGCTGGGGAGTTTGTTGCGCCACTTTTCATTCCCAGCTAAAACACTAGGAAGTGGTGACAGGTGGGCATTTTGGGGGGCTGTCTTTATGTAGAGCTTTGACGTTCAAAAAGTGCTGGCACTCAGCCTAATTTGAATAAATGACTTTTGATTTTGATTTTGATTTTGACAATGGTGTTCAAAAGGTTCTCTCAAACAAGTAGGTAATCATGCGTGCAGATGTTCGATAATACTCAAATACCTTATTGTTTTTTCCCATTCGTGACCATTCTGATCCATACAAGACAGCAGGTTTGACCATTCTTTTGTGCATGTATCTTTCTGCCTTACTAAGTAAATAATTCTCATCATTACAGACCATCTGTGAGCAGTACTACAGAATATATACCGCCAGTGTACGACTATGAGAATGTCGTCCCAAATGATGGCCAATGTGAACCTATTCCAACATCTTTGACTACCAATAAGACTGGACAGAAGGCCCTTGACAGTAAGTAAAATTGTAGTACTAATTTGACTAAAAAATCTAATTAGGCCGTCAGATAGATTTCCAAAAAAATTTGGACACGTATTTTTTCTTTTGTCACGTAAACAAAAAATGAAGACGATACAGTGCATTGAAAACTTGTGTGACGTCACTTACCAGTACACTTTTTACTGAAAAGTGATGTTACAAGCCCCCACTCCGGTTAGAGTGTAGCCTTAGGGGCGCTATGGCCGTAAGAAGAAGACGGCGCCGCCGGCTCAGCCCAAGCCCGCGCCCAAAAGAAAGAGGAGGTCCCGGAAGGGTAAGGCCCCACGCTCGGCTGCTGTGGTTATCACACTGCAGCCCGCAGCTATCGAGAGGGGCCTTACCTACAAGGAGGTCCTCGAACAAGCGAAGGCCAGGGTCGCATTTCCCGACCTCGGCACACCGACCGGCTTCAGGATGAAGTCGGCGGTTACGGGGGCGCGTCTGTTCGAGGTGTCGGGACCCTCGGGCAGCGAGAAGGCGGACATCCTGGCCGCCAAACTGAGGGAGGTCCTCAAGGATGAGGACGTCCGAGTGTCCAGGCCCGTTAAGACCGCCGATTTGCGCGTCGATGGCCTGGACGACTCGACGACCCCGGAGGAGGTCGTGGCGGCCGTCGCTCGAAGCGGTGGATGTCCGCCGGGCGACGTGCGGGCGGGCGAGATTCGCGCCGACGCTGCCGGGCTCGGCACCATTACGGTGAAGTGCCCGGTAGCGGCGGCGAATAAAATAGCCGTCAGCGGACGGCTATTGGTGGGGTGGGTTGCAGCACGCGTCAAGCTGCTGCAACCCAGGGCTATGCGGTGCTACCGCTGCCTTGACGTTGGGCACGTCAGGGCACGGTGCGCCGCCGCAACTGACCGCAGCGAGCAATGCTATCGCTGCGGTAAGCCCGGCCACAAGGCGGCAGCGTGCTCCGCGACGCCAAACTGCAGCCTCTGCACGGATGCAGGGAGGCCCGCGGGGCACGTCGTCGGCAGAAAGGCCTGCCCGCCTGCCCCAAAAAAGGGCAACAAGAAGGGGACAACCAAGGCTGTCGGGGGCCCTTTACACCCCCCTCAGCCTGGTTGCTCTTCGGCCGACTCCCGGCCTAAGAATGGTGCCGAGGGAATGGATTGTGCGTAATGGCACAATTCCATTTCCTCCAGGGCAATATCAACCACTCTGCCAGGGCTCAGGATCTCTTACTCCAGAGCATGGCAGAGTGGTCGATCCATGTGGCTGTGGTCGCCGAGCCGTATTACGTCCCCCCCCGAGATGATTGGGTGGGTGACCTGGACGGCTCGGTGGCCATCATCGGCGGGGCTCTTGTCGACCCGTCCCGAGGTCACGGCTGGGTGGCCGCCCTCGCGGACGGCGTTGGCATTGTTGGGGCGTATTTCTCGCCCAACAAGAGCCTCGCCGACTTCGAGAGCTTCCTTGTCGAGTTGGGTGCCGTCGTGAACCGGTACCACCCTCGCCCCGTGCTGCTGCTCGGGGATCTCAACGCCAAGTCTGCGGCGTGGGGATCCCCGGTCACCGATGTCAAGGGCGAGGCGTTGGAGGAGTGGGCGGTCACGACCGGCTTGACCGTCCTGAATCGGGGCTCGGTCTACACGTGCGTGCGACAGCGGGGTGGTTCTATAGTGGACGTTTCGTTCGCTAGCCCCGCTGTCGCAAGCCGTGTCCGCGATTGGCGTGTCGCCGTGGAGGTGGAGACGTTGTCGGATCACAGATATATCCGTTTCAACGTCTCCCCCCAGACCGCGGGCGGCCGCAATCCAACGGCCCCGCGAACGGACGGTCCGCGTTGGGCGCGAAAGCGCCTCGACAGGGAGCTACTCGAGGAGGCTGCTATTGTGCAGGCCTGGATCCGGGAGTCGGCAACGACCGGACCCGTCGACGTCGAAGAGGAGGCGCAGTGGTTCCACGGGGCGATGACGCAAATTTGCGACGCGTCAATGCCCCGGGTTCGCACACAACCCAGAAGGCGCCAGGTGTACTGGTGGTCCGCCGAGATCGCGCAGTTGCGCGACTCGTGCGTGGAGGTCAGGCGCCAGTACACCCGATACCGGAGAAGACGTCGTCGGGTCCCTGACGAAGAAGCCGCGCGGTATGAGGTGTACCGCGCGGCTAAGAAGGCTCTGTGGCTGGCCATCGGCGAGGCGAAGACGCGAGCCAGGGAGGAGATGTTGGAGACTCTAAACGGGGATCCGTGGGGGCGTCCTTATCGCTCGGTCCGAGGCAAACTCGGACCATGGGCGCCCCCGCTTACGGAGAGTCTCCAACCCGAGCTGCTGGAGGACGTGGTAGCAGCCCTCTTCCCGGCACGAGCGGAGCACGCTCCGCCGCCGATGGCTCTGCCCACAGCCGCAGAGCCCGAAGAGGACGCCAGCGTCCCAGAGGTGACACAACCAGAGTTGAGGGCGGCCGTGACACGGCTCCGGGCGAAGAACACTGCCCCGGGGCCCGACGGGATTCACGGCTGCGCGTTAGCACTCGCTCTGAAGGAGCTGGAGCCCCGACTGAGAGGACTCTACT
Source organism: Mamestra configurata (assembly GCA_002192655.3). Classification (NCBI taxonomy): domain Eukaryota; kingdom Metazoa; phylum Arthropoda; class Insecta; order Lepidoptera; family Noctuidae; genus Mamestra; species Mamestra configurata. The sequence continues at coordinate 347,249 of NDFZ01005173.1, forward strand.
CGGCGTGCCTTGAGCAGGGCCAGTTTCCCGCTCAGTGGAAATCTGGTCGTCTGGTCCTGCTCAGGAAAGCGGGGCGCCCTGCGGACTCGCCGTCCGCGTACCGGCCCATAGTGCTGCTCGACGAGGTGGGAAAGCTGTTTGAGCGGATAGTCTCAGCCCGCCTCGTCGGCCACTTGTGCGGAGAGGGGCCGGACCTGGCCGAATGCCAGTACGGCTTTCGGCAAGGGCGCTCCACTGTGACGGCGATATCCCGAGTGAGAGTCCTGGCGGAGGAAGCGGTGTCGCGGGGCGGTGTGTTGTTGGCGGTGTCCTTGGACATCTCCAACGCCTTCAACACCCTGCCCTGGAGTTGTATTCGGGAGGCACTGCGATATCATCGAGTGCCTTCCTACCTCCGCCGCGTCGTCGGGGCTTATTTGGCGGAAAGGTGTGTCACCTATCTGGGACGCGATGGCAGATACCAGCGCCCCATGTCGTGCGGTGTTCCGCAGGGTTCGGTCTTGGGCCCGCTCCTGTGGAACATCGGGTACGACTGGGTGCTGAGGGGCGAGCTCCGGCCGGGAGTGCAGCTGGTGTGTTACGCTGACGACACACTGGTCACTGCCCGGGGGAGCTCGCACAGGGAGGCAGCGTTGCTGGCGACGGCTGCGGTCTCACAGGTGGTGAGCCGCATACGGCGCCTCGGCCTGGAGGTGGCCCTCAACAAGTCGGAGGCCATTGTTTTTCATGGCCCCCGGCGAGCGCCGCCGCCGGGATCGCACATTGTGGTCGGGGGGGCCCGTATCGCTGTCGAGTCCACCATGAAGTACCTGGGATTGGTGCTCGACAGCCGGTGGGATTTCGGCCCCCACTTCCGGCGGCTGGCGCCCAAGTTGTTGGGCGCGGCGGGGGCGCTGTCAACGCTGCTTCCCAATCTGGGGGACCCGAGCACCGCCTGTAGGCGGTTGTACGTGGGGATCGTGCGATCGATGGCCCTTTATGGGGCCCCGATCTGGGCGGCTGACCTGACGGCCAGCACCATCACTGTTCTGCGGAGGCCGCAGAGGGTGATGGCCGTCAGAGTCATCAGGGGATATCGCACGATCTCCTACGAGGCGGCTTGCGCACTGGCCGGATCTCCGCCGTGGGACCTGGAGGCGAAAGTGCTCGCGTCACTGCACAGGTGGCGCGAGGGCGCGCGGGCGCGCGGCGAAAGACTGACGCAGCAACACTTGGAGCTGCGTCGGTCGCAGCTGCGCGAGGTCCTGGTGGCGGAATGGCGGGACAGGCTTTCGAGCCCTTCCGCCGGCCTCATCACCATCGAGGCCATCCGGCCAGTGCTCGACCTCTGGCTCGGGAGAAGGCACGGCTCCCTGTCGTTTCGTGCGACGCAGGTCCTCTCGGGGCATGGCTGCTTCGGGAGGTTCTTGTGTCGCATAGGCAGGGAGCCGGACGCTCGATGCCACCACTGCGTCGACTGTCGGGAGGACACGGCACGGCATACGCTTGCAGAGTGTGCAGCTTGGGAGGAGCCGCGCCGTGCCCTCATCTCTGTTGTAGGCGGTGACCTCTCGCTGCCGGCCGTAGTCCATGCTATGGTCGGCGGTGAGGAGTCCTGGGACGCGGTGGTCTCCTTCTGCGAGACAGTTATCGCGCAGAAGGAGGCTGCGGAAAGGGAGAGGGAGATCACAACCGCTCTCCCTGCCCGCAGCAGGCGCATCGGGCGTCGGAGGAGGGCATACGCTGCCCTCTTCCGGCCCCCCTAACTGGGTCCAGGGGCGGCGGACTTGGGGATGTCCGTCGCCCCCCACTCATCCGGACCCGAGGTGGCGGCGCGTGGTGTTCCCGTGCGCCCCTCTTTGACGTAGCGAGGGGAGTTAAACACCTCACTCCCCTCGCCGACGCGAGGTGGCCCGCAGTGGCGGGCCGGCACCAGCCGGGGATTGCGGAAGTCGCTTACGTTCCCGCGATCCCCGGCGTAGGTGGGAGATGGAACACCGGGGTGGTTTTAGTCAGTAAGAGTCTGACAGACCCCTCCACCCGCCCCAGGGTGGAGGATTTCCATGAGGATTTCCCCCCGAGATCAAAAAAAAAAAGGTGAAAACCTACTTACGCCACTGATCACTACGTCATACTTTGACTTAGCTGTGGTTTTTGAGCTGAATTCTCAGAATTTCATATCTTTTATTGACTAAATTAGTATTCCTCCACAAAACAATAAATTAAATCTCATTGGAAATGAGCTCTAACCAAATGAGTAACACAACAAGGTTAAACCCAAAAACAAAATACCCTGAGTGACTAAGATTCGCTAGAATTGTAAAACAATGAAAAAGTTTGAAAATATTGTCTTTTGCTTCCGTCAATGTCATCCAGTTGTTACTAAGCAGCAGTGGTAAAGCTCTGTTTTGCAAATGAGTCCCAGCATTACCTACACTACTGAATGATGTCGTTTTGTGGGATGAGATGCATATTTTTCCAACCTGAATAAGTCACTAGTCTTGTGTAGTTCGCGAACGCACTAGTTCGAAAGAGCGTTCCCACAGGCGAACTACGCGAACTAGGTCCTAAATTCACCGCTCTTTAGTTCGTTAGTTCCTTCTCCATATATGACTGGCCTAATAGAAAAACGGGAGCTCGGAGATTCCCGAACTAGTTGCGTAGCGGGTCACTTATTCACTGATGCGTTTCTCACTATTACACTATTTACAAATTTTGAATGAACACGTTTTTTAGCATATTAAATTAACTATTTTATAAATTGAACTAAATTAAAACAAACAAACAAACTCTTCAGCTTTATTATGAGTGTTGATATTGATAAGTTGACACAGTGACAATATTAAAATTCTCCTTCCCAGAGTGTATCGAGTATCAAGAGAAGTACGTGTATCCTTGCGAGAGGGGAGTGGCACTGACAGGGGACCTCAGCAGAAGTAACCGTTGTCACCACAACGCTGATGAGCTGATCATTGGAGGAATAGATGCTGCGCAGTTTGAGTTTCCTCACATGGTAAGAGATACATCCCGGGCGTCAGGAGTCGCAGGGCGATCCCTGGTCACCGTAGGCATGGGCCTACCAGCGTGGGCTGTCCGATCACCACCAGGCCCGAGTCGATGACGCGTTGTGTTCCACGCGCGCCTCAAAGAGATGTCAGCATAGGAGACACAACCCGCCAGAACCAGCCAGGGTGCAGAAATTTGTTCGAAGGAATCACCACGGCCCTGGAACGCGAATGGCTTAAGAAGGAAAACGGACGGGTTTTAGTCAGTAAGAGTCTAACACGCCCTTCCGCTCTGCTCCGCTCCGCTCCGCTTCCGCACTTGATGATTTCAGAAAAAAAGTCCATATGAAGGCAAGGTTGTTAATAATAAGAATTTTGCTTATTATGTTAGTAATTAAAACAAAAGAAGAAACTAGGCACACCGTGTACTGCCGGTCAATTCTGTAAACATGTCGAAGTGAAGGCTTGAGTGAAGTGATTACGAGGTGAGCTGGCAATCCATATAATCTAGAAGTCACGTATAAAGAAGTGAGCTATCATTCCATTTTCATATTATACTGTGGTAATGGTCACCCATCAACGGACCGACTGTGGCAAGCGTTGTTGCTTTGCAGTTGTTACTTTTTTTCTGCAAGCTTGAATTTGTTTTATTTTACCTTTTCCAGGTCATGGTCGGTTATGGAGCAAAGATAGAAAACGTGCAGTACCAGTGCGGTGGTGCAATCATCAGTGAACGATTTATTCTAACTGCAGGACACTGCATCGCTAGCAGGGACCTGTAAGTCGACATCCTTTATTTATATTAAAGTTTTTAACATCAATCCAGGAGGCCTAACGATTTATTTATTTAAAACTTCATGTACAATACTGGTACATGGGCGGACTTAATGCATCAAGGCATTCTCTACCAGTTAAACTTTGGTAACCCAAAGGTTACAATCACGAATATTGTTAATATTACGCGCTAGAATTAATGGCGGTTACATTTCGACATAAGTTACTACTAGCGCCATCTAGTATCGAGTAGCAGAATAAATAGAGTCAAATACCTTCTAGACATTTATATGCCAGTACATTCTACAGTTCTCGATATCTGGTCAGTCGGCACCGGTAGTTACGAGTACTTTCCAGATGCTTCTACTTCTACAGTAGAAGGTTCTAGAATTAATTAACTTAAAGGAACCTAACCTAACCGAGTCAGTTAAAATCGGCTGTTATTGTCACGAACCCCAACCTCGTAACATTAACATTGAACTGGCTCCCATTTTCATATTGTTACGAGCTTGGGGTTCGTGACAATAAAAACAGCCGAATTTATAACTTCACTACTGATCACTTTAATCGCACTTGAAGATCGCTTCCGAAGTACATATTTGCTTGTATTACAAATGCAATACTGACTCGGTCGCGGGCTATGCGGTCCTTCTCTTGACTCTAGTGTAGGTCATAGATGACAAAGACAAAGTTGACGGTGGAGCGAGCTGAAGAAGGCTGTTCACTCTAATTTTGAAGAGATTAGGTTTGTATGCGTTCGGAAACACAGACGCAGGCAGAGAGTTCCACTCCTTTGCCTCTTCCTTATATAGAACGTAAGTTAATACCAGAACCTTCTACGGTAGATACATCAGAAAGTTCGCGTAAATACCGGTCCCGACTGACCAAATGTCTGACTGCCTAAATGTTCTAGCATAGAAAAGTTAAGAAAGATCTTGACTGCTCGTTCTGCTACTCGATACTAGATGGCGTTAGTAGTAACTAATTTCGTTATATACCCAGCATTAATGCCAATGTTTATGTTTTTGATAGGAAAGGCTGTAGCTATATCACACTAACATAAATATCTTCCTTCTAGCATTCGATTGTATCTTAAAAATCCATTTCCTTTTATTCCAGGGGCCCAATAACATACATCGCGGCAGGAGTCTTATTGCGAAGTGATTCTTCAGACAGGTCCAAGGTCTACAAAGTGAAGAACATCATCAAACATCCTGAGTTCAAGCCTCCGGCCAAATATAACGACATTGCTCTAGTTGAGACTGAAAAACCGTAAGTAGACTCAAAAATTGGAGTTCTTGCTGCTGCCCATTCTCTGGTGAGTAACTTAGTCGCGTCTTATGACACCCAGGGGAAATGATGGGATGGTGCTATTCTTTTACATCCGACACCATAATATAGATGTACATAATAAAAAGTTTTCTGTTCTACATCATCTTCCTGTTCTTATATCAATTAATGTCTTCTTCTTCTTATCAGCTGTCAGTTCAATATTCACCTTTTTTCTCACCATAATATAACCATTGTGGATTAATTTTAATAACAATTTTTGTCTACATATTTCAGGATTGCTCTCGACCAGTTCGTCGTACCAGCATGTCTTCCCACCGGAGACCCAGCGGAAGGATCAGATGCGAAGGTCCAAGCCACTGGCTGGGGTCTTACCAAATATAGTGGAGCAGTTTCCAATACGCTGCAGAAGGTGAAAAAAAAATACTTATGTTGAGAGAAAAAATAATAAGTCTAGTCTTCCTTTCTCTTATTTACTCCATTGATCCTAGGAAAGCACGTCGTTAAGCCGTCAGTCCCGGCTGTCATTTATTGATCTTTGACAGGCATTGCAGATAGTAGAGTAGGGTAGGGACTCCGTTTCCGCACTAAGACTCCCATTCGGTCCTTTGTGCGTAGGTGTCCTGGCTAAGTTAGCCAGCTTAGCTCCGACCAGAAGCACAACAATTTCCTGGGAGCTTGACAGGTTTCGCGGAGCAACCTCTCCGAGGATTTGTTCACGTTGGGTAGCCACGGCTTCGTATTCCACGATGACGTGGGTGGCTTGTTCTTCGGCGTCAAAACAGCCCCTGCAGAGTGGACTGTCCGTGGTGCCTATGTGAATGAGATGTTTGTTTAGGGGCAATGGACCGTAATTGTCCTTATATTGTTCCGAGGTTAGTTCGACTTAGGCTGAGTAGTAGTTTTGTTAGTCGCGAATTTAGACTTGGCATTGCCATTATTGACTGCTGCAGTCTGTAGCCCGGGACCATTCGTCGTTGTCGTTGGACGTTGTGAGTTATCAGAACCTAAAATATGTGGCAGCACCAGGGAGTATATTGTTGCTAACCAGTTTGTTGAGATCAGATTGGCAGTAACTCCATGTAAAAACCTGGTACTTAGCTGCATCGGGTTAGACTGAAGCCGACCCCAAACATAATTAAGAAAATGCTGGGCTGATGGATTGATTTTCCCTTGCGATGATTTCTTACTTTTACACAGGCAAATGGGGTATCTATCCTTTTTCAGGAATCTGCACTTAGAAACATAGTTTACCAGATCTAAATAATAATAAGATATCGAATTTAGTATTGGGACGGGCTTGGGATTGGTGACAGTAAAACAGCCGATTAAATTACCAAAAATACTTTAAACTCACACACACTCATTACAATACACAATTGTACTACTGGTCAATTTAATTCGCAGATGAAGATCGCTTTCGAAGTTATCACTCTTATCGCAAATCCAATACTGACTCGGTCGCGGGCTATGCGGTCTTTATACAAGGTGGAGACGACGATACGACAATAAATCAAAACACTGGCAATACTAGTTCATACGAATATGTTGTCTTTTATCACAGATTTGATGTCACTAATTGCAACAGACTACTTGGAATACTTATTTCATCAGAATAGTAGTCACTATCCTAACCTATTTTGATTTTTTGGACGTTTGTTATTAATTTCGATAACGGGATTTATAATAGTTTCAAAATATTTCTATGAACCAGTATTGCCAGTGTTTTCACTTATTGTCGTACCGATGTCTCCATATTGTATACGGCGTCAGTTAATTCCAGAACCTTCTACTGTAGAAACATCTTGAAAGTTCACATACATACGTGTCCCGACTGACCAGATGTCGAGAACTCTAGAATGTTCATGCATAGACAAGTATTTCCTTCTTACAGGTGGTGTTACACAAATTTGCAACCCCAGAATGTATGCAAAAGTACATGCCAGTACGTCTAATGAAGCAAGGTTTCAATGCCCAGTCTCAGACCTGCTATGGAGACAAGGAGGTCTCCAAGGATACCTGCCAGGTATACTTACTTATTATTAGGGTGTGCATTTGCGTTTGTACACACACTTGTGCATTGTAATATGTCCCGCTCCGATGGATCTCCGTTGAGATTGGCCGCCATGGCCGAAATCGGTCAGGAGAGCTGTTATTATTATGCGACGAACACAAATAGTCTGATACTCAATATTGTTTTAAGGTTTCGTGGTCAAAAAGTGTGATGTTTTAAATCCCGGTCGATTCTGTAAGCTGTCAATCCATATAATCAAGATGTCACGTGATCACGAAGTGAGCTGTCGTTTTATCTTCAGTATATGGATTGACAGCTTACCTCGTGATCACTTCACCCAAGCCTTCACACTTCGACATGTTTACAGAATCGACCTGCTGATATATAGATTTGATGCAGATTGCTTGAAAGTTTAACCTTAAACTATTTACAGTGATTTGTTCGGATTTTTTTAGCAAATCTTTGCGCGCGGTTCGGATCGGTTTTACACGTAACTTTTCTTGCAATTGTTTTTTTTTTACTGTAGGTACAGACGCCAGCACATCAAGATACAACAATTTTTCAAATTTCTTTAAACGATTTTCAACTTTATCGCTAAAGTTTGATTGGGAAAATAAAAAAGGACAGTTTCGAGTAGCCTGAAGTGCTCGTGTCTGTACATTAGAAACAGAACATCATCTTTAAATATTGTAACGAGCTTGGGGTTCGTGACAATAAAAACAGCCGATTAAATAACCAAAATGACACTTTAATTTAACAACACTAATTACCACTTTTAACTCACTAATTATAACACACAACTTCACTACCGATCACTTTAATCGCACTTAAAGTTCGCTTTCGAAGTATTCGCTTGTATCGCTAATCCAATACTGACTCGGTCGCGGACTACGCGCTTCTTATATAGGACAGTTCATTCTAGAAACTTCTATTCTCGAAACATCTGAAAAGTACTCGTAACTACCGCTGCCGACTGACCAGATATCGAGAAGTGTAAAATGTTCTGGCAAAGAAATGTCTAGAAGGTACTTGACTCTACTAGTTCTGCTATTCGATACTAGATGGCGCTAGTAGTAACTTAATGTACCCGACATTAATTCTGGCGCGTATAAATATATGCGTTGGATAGTAATGTCTTACTGACATACTCTTTTTTCAATTTCCAGGGCGACAGCGGTGGACCGATCCAGATTAAGAACAAGAAAATCGACTGCATGTACACTGTTGTCGGTGTCACCTCGTTCGGAAAAGCCTGTGGCTTCGTGGGAGAACCCGGAATTTACACCAGGGTCCTCAACTATGTGCCCTGGATCGAGAGCGTCGTTTGGCCAAACTAGTCAGAAACGGGTACGAGCCGACTAGTCAAAAACGGATCTGAGCCGACTAGTCAGAAACGGATACGAGCCGACTAGTCAGGATTGCCGACCATGCAAAACAGGAAAAAAATAAATAAATCATTTATAGATGCTTTACTACGTTTTTTTTATTTTAAAAATAAGGTTCGATTTTCATTAGTCATTACATTACTTTTACTTCAGGAATAAAAAATGGTGGTTTGAAAGCTTTTGTGAACATAATATGTCGAAATAGCCATACATTTTTTATCTCCTATCTGAAACATTTTAGATATATTCTCGGTGTTCCCTTGGCGAGCTGCAACTACACAGCTATCAAATTTTCCTCCTGGATAATATGGTTGGTCAAAGTCACTGTCGGCATCCCCTCAACAGAGTAGGTAAAGAGTGGAATCCCCTGCCAGAGTCTGTGTTTCCTGATAACTACAAATAGGGGTCTTAAAGTCTAATGTGAACAGCCGGTCGATTCTGTGACGTGATGAACATGTCGACGTGATCACGAGTTGAGCTGTCAATCCATATAATCAAGATGTCACGTGATCACGGAGTGAGCTGTCATTCCATCTTGATTATATGGATTGACAGCTCACCTCGTGATCACTTCACCCAAGCCTTCACTTCGATATGTTAACGGAATTGACCGGCTGGTTACTTCTAGGCAAGCGTGCTCAATCGGCGAACACATTATCGCTTTGGATTAGGTGATATTGTGGTGAAACGCGAGTATCAATAAAAAAAACAACGGGTTACACTCCGGGAGTGCCGGCAGAAGTGAAAAACGAAACAGCAGGAGCAGGCATACATTATCGCCGTGCGGTAGAGGGAGAGGGGGATATTACTTCCTCTCCTACGCTGCGCCGACAGTCTACTCTCCCTCCGTCTTACAAATTTACGAACAGGTCACGTGTCCTGACGCGAGTTTAACATTTTTTACCCAGTCCAAAAAGTACACAACACCGCTAAAGAAGTTTTCACTTCAAAAAAATAGTGTGTAACAGTGGGGGATCTTATTAAAAGCTTAAGAATCGTCTAAATTAGGACGTCTAACTTTATACCAAATAAATTTTTTATCGACCATACAATGAGAACAACAAAAACAATGAGTCAATTGATAACTAATTTAAAAGATACCGGACAAGTGAGAGTCAGACTCGCGCACCGAGGGTTCTGATCGAGTCTTGATTTTTTCCGAATATGCATTATCTACGAAAGTTCATAAACTATGAAAGCAGTCGTTATTTATGATACTAGTACGGTAAGTTGGTTTTTACAAATGAGTAGACGAATAGTCGAGGGCTTACCATAGTCACGAGTTTGTAAAAACCAAGTCACGCACGTGTGCCATACAACGTTTTTCAACACATTTGCGAGAAAACTGTAGGTAAATTATAGGCAATAAAACAAACTTTTAGATTTAAGATATCAGTCAGAAAGCCGCAACAATCTTTGACGTTCCTTATATTAAAATAGCGCGAATTTGCAAATGGCGCCACGTGCGCGTGGTGAAAATTAGAACAATTTTTACAATTTTCGTCTCTTTTTTTCTTCATTATTAAAATAAGACAAACGTATTGAGCAAAAGCGCTTCCATGGAGGTTCGATCATTCAGCTTATTTTTTTTAGTCATGTGAAACTCCTTGGTGGAATTCTTAAAACCCCGTAAAGAATATGCTGGTCCTGCTCCATAGGACAATCAAGGGTGTAGACAAAATCAAACTGGTTCATTTATGAATTAACTTTATAGATAGGTATACTGTTTCTTTTTTTGTGTTTTTATTTGTCTGTTAAATTACACACTGTTTAATTAATGGTTCCATTATTTGTAAATATGTGGTTGCCATTTACCTAAATTTATTTAGAAAATGAATAAGTTTACCTCTCCTGGTAATACTTTGTTCTTATAAGTAGCATACTCTGGGTGCATCGTCCTCACATAATATTAAATTAATTTTTGTATACCAAATTTTGTAAAACCATTATTTGAAAAGAGTAACTATGGAGTTTCTTGTCCGTTCTAATCGTAATAAACGTTTTGACTTTGACTTTGCACGGCGCTATGGAGTGCGGTAAAATAGGTACCTATTTTACTGCACGTTCCAATGTATGATGCGTAATTTTTAACTTTCGACCAATGTAGGTATGCAGGCGTCGTAAATGCATTTTTGTGCATAGTGTTGAAAAATAAACTATAGCAGATAAGATTCGACGGACGGATAACTTAACTTTATTGTTGGACAAAATGGTCTCCCATACATCAATGTAAGTATGTCACGGTCAATTCTTTAACCGAAAATATAAGTTCGTAATTTCAAAAAAATATTTTTATATGATTAAACTACAAATTGGAATTTGTAGTTTTATCATATACATAAAAATACCTTTTAGGACTTTTTCCTGTACTTGTACTGTAAGATCTATCTTCTTGACAAATTTCATGACTCTAGGTCAACGGGAAGTACCCTATAGGTTTTGATTCCCTTGCGAGCATCAAAATATGCGCCATAAACGGAGCATAAACGGCCTTATCTTTAAAATGCGTTGACTTAGAAGTTTGATTTATTCAATGCTCCAAGGGCATTGGCAGCCGGACAGACAGACAGACAGACGGACAACAAAGTGATCCTATAAGAGTACCGTTTTTGCCGACTGATGATGGAACCTTAAAAATATGTAGGCATTAAAACTGTGGCAGGAAGCTTGTGCAATAAAATAAAAAATGTTAGGTGACAATATTTTCCGACTCAGTCAGTATTGTGCCGTTGTTATGAACGGACGCGTCAGCATAATTTAACATCGGTGTTTTCAAAAAATATAATTGGTGAAGTTGATGTTTTTAAACTTAAATATGATTTTTAAAGTTCTCCTTTTGTTTTTAAGTGCTGTGTTCTGTCAAAATCAGTTTGAAGGTTTGTTGATTTTTGTTATTTTGCTTGATTTTTGGCCGGAGTGTGTGTTTCCTGAAAGCTACTACCTCAAAAACTCAAAGCATTTATTTCAATTAAACCATTTACAGGCACTTTTGAATTGTCAAGGTCGGTCGGTCAAAAACATGAAGCTATTTGCACGTTCCAAAGCGTAGATCTCTATGGAGAAGAACGTGCAAGAAACTCCACGGACACTTTTAAAAAATATTATTTTTACAAAGTTATGGTAACATCATCCATGTTGAAATTATACATATATATGAGAACGATGTAAAAGACGTGAAGGATAAAAACGTCCAGAGTAAAAAGAAAAAAATAAAATAAACCGTGGCAGCCGAGAAATGACCAGTCCCAGCTGACGGCGCCCGTTCACGAACATGACGCATGCGCTAGCACCATTCAGCTCAACCACTACCAAAGACGTTAACATAATATGAGGCTACTTCCTGGGGATATTTAAGTCAAGAGAGAAGAGATTAGGTACTCCTAGGCAAGCGTGCCCCATCGTCGACCACATCATCGCTTACCATCAGGTGAGATTGTGGTCGAACGCAAACCAGTCAATAATTTTAAATTGTGTCTTATTTTCGGCTTCCGTTTTGACTGTCTGTGTATGCCTAACCTTAAGGAATACAGACTTCATAGTAGCCCTGGCCCTGGCCCTGGCCCTGACCCTGGCCCTGGCCCTCGTTCCTTGGAAAGCACGTAAAGCCGTTGGTCCTGCGCCTGATCTGACCCTGGTCGTTTCGTCCCATCATACTATGAGAGTAAAGGAACAGAGAATGCACTTGTGTTGCGAAAAACCTGGTGCACTATAATATCTTCTGCGTACTTCAATCCTTCCAATGGGCTTCTTCAGACGGCCTAAAGTCACCCAAAGGGCAATGGAGAGGGCAATGCCCGGAGTTTCCTTGAGTGATCGAATCAGGTATGATGATATCCGCAAGAACATCAAAGTTACCGACATATCTCGAAGGATCGTCAAACTGAAGTGGCAGTGGACAGGGCACATTGCTCGCAGAACAGATGGTCGAAGGGGCTGAAAAGTTCTGGAGTTGTGACCGCGTACCGAAAGACGCAGCGTTAGAAGACCTCTCATAAGGTGGACCGATAACTTGATGAGGGTCGCAGGTAGCCGATGGATGCGAAACGCATAGGACCGGTTGTTGTGGCGACACTCTAAGGGAAGGCAGCTGAGCACCAGTAAGTTTTTAACATGGAGCGACAGCTGCAGACTGCGGGGCAGCAGACTGAGTATCAGGTTTTCTGGCCTCTGTCTTTCCGTAACAACTGCCCTGAAAAACGGCTTATCGCTTACGAGCGGCTGGAACAACTTAGCCACGTGCCCCTTAGTGTGTTACCATCGATTGTCGGACGGAATTAGTCGACGTCTATACGCCCACCCTAACAAAGATCACGTGAGGCTGCAGTAGTGTTAAGGGTGTGGCGGTACATGAAAATATATGACAAGTTAAAGGCCCTACTCAGACCTAACAGCCTAACAGTCCCTAAGACCCTAAGACCTATACGCCCTATAGCCCTAACCTACCATATACCTAGTATGTGATAAATAAAAATATAGATAAGTTCAGGATGTCTGCACGAGGCGATCTAAGGTTACAGACGGATAGGGGTAGGAGTTCCAGGTTCGGGAAGGGTACACTCAGTCACGCAGACTCCCGAGACTGATCAGTGATGGCTAAAGGTGTCTTGGCCACAGTGAGGGGTAATGTAATGAAACAAGAATATAAAATTCAAATCTGGTTTATTTACTTCCAGCTTAGGTAAATACTTTTCTCAATACACACTAATGTACAAATTTATTTGTGTCCTCTGCGTGTATGATGCAAACAAACAGTATTTTAACTGGGCCGTGCGTCAGGCCGAGTGCTGAGTCAATCTCCAAAGGTAACATTGAACTACGTCAATCGGTAGTTTCTACTTCTTTCTTTGATCAGCCAAAGCTACCACACCCTTAAGTAATATGTGCAGCGTTAATAACATCTAATAATATCTTGTGACAACTCACACACGGTCATCCGATCCCAAACTAGGCAGAGCCTGTGCTATGGCAACCAGACAACTGATAAACATACTTAAATATTTCTAAATACATACATATTATAGACAAATTACACCCAGACACAGAACAAATGATCATGCTCATCACACAAAGATTTGTCCTGGGTGGGAATCGAACCCACGACCTCCGGTTTAGCAGTCAGGGTCACTAACCACTCGACCAACAGGCCGGCCAACAGCGTTATGTCTTGATCCTCAAAATGGTTTAATTATAATTATCAACCGATTATCTAGTGAAGACCTCGGGAATCCGCTGCATGCGAGACGCACAGGACCTGACGATGTGGCGATACTTGGGGGAGGCCTATGTCCAGCAATGGACGTCTTCCGGCTGAAGTGATGATGATGTGAATAAACTGATATTAATATGTCACAGGTGAAGTATGCTACAAAGATGGCGTTGAAGGTGTTTGTCTCAGCTTAAGACAATGCAAACCGGCTCAAGAAGACATTCAAAACAGGAGATATCCTCAGGTAACATCCCACTGCTGGGCAACTATATTTCTAAATATTCCTTTGTTGCGCTCTAGATACCAAAAGCATATTGTCATAAACTTGCGAGTATCACTGAAGATAATATGACAGTAATCAAATAATTCTAAAAGGCAACCAGACGCCATATTAAATTTCAAACAGCCGGTCGATTCTGTAAACATATCGAAGTGAGAGCTTGAGTGAAGTGATCACGAGGTGAGCTGTCAATCCATATAATCAAGATGGAATGGCAGCTCACTCCGTGATCACGTGACATCTTGATTGTAGGGATTGATAGCTTACCTCGTGATCACTTCACCTAAGCCTTCACTTCGACATGTTTACAGAATCGACCGGCAGGTTCAAAAAAAATCAATGACCACTCGGACCCCATGAGCCCAAACCGCTTATAGAGGAACAGGGTGTAAAGACGCGCAGACCTCCATTGAAAAAGAAGGATCTTCCGACCAGACGGGTCCGCGGGTGTTGTACCTGGTGGGCCCGATGGTTAATATTTGAGCTGTTGTATAAGTTCAAATCGCTCGGAAAACTTTGATACCGCGATGTAGGATTTCCGTGACATCAGATCTTTTGTTCGAATATGGCATAGATGCCGCTACAAGTCTACTAATGTTGCCGCTCAATCATAATTAATTATAACTGGAATACAGGAAAATGCTTACGTCTATAAATGTACCTACATCTGAATGAATTGACGTATTAGATGAGCAATTTTCGTAATATCTAACTTTTCCTGTTGACGTCGATGAGGTCATTACACTAAAGATATCTTTAGTTATTGCTTAATTCTGTTCCTTTTGTGAGTTGGCGAAAACTAATAGATTGAAAAAAATAATACTTACAAGTTTTCGCGAAAATCTAAATTTGCCCATATCTTTTTATGGTGTTGACTCAAGACCTTGATTTTTATACACCTAATAGGGACTATAGACCTCAGTATCCGGTATAAATTTCAACTTGCTAGGTCCACCCGTTCCTGAGAAAATTGGTGGTGATACACGGACAGCCAGACGGACAAGAGAGAGATCTTATAAGGGTTCCTTTTTTACCTTTTGAGGTACGGAACCCTCAAAACCCGACAATATAATATTTATAACCAATTCATTAAGACCAAACTGTAAGAGTGAGGAGTTGAATATTCTGCAGATTTCAGCAGCCCTACTATGACGTGCTAATGCCATCCAATTTCCATGATGTAAAAGGGATAGTGCTATTCGCTATGTATAGCTCCGTCTTTCTCTTAGAGCGGAAACATAATCGTTTTAAGACCCTAATCTCTTCAAAGTTAGAGTGAACAGGCCTCTTCTGTGTAAGCTCGCTCCAACGTCGACTTTGTCTCTGTCATCTATGACCTAGAGTAGAGTCAAGAGCAAACCCATTTAAATAAAAACAAATAAAACTTCATAGCAGGGCTCCAGATCATACACAAACGCCGAATCCCCGCCTGCGTCAAAGTAGGTGGGACTCCGGTTCGCAGGGACTCTATCCGCAAACCGAGTGATCCCGGGAAGGACAGTGATACAGTGATCACGTGCTACCGTACACAGCGAGGCTCAGGGGAGACCCCTTTACAGTCTCCCCAGGGATGTGCCCTAACAGGCATTGCACAGAGGGGGTTCCGGAGTGGTCTTTTAAGAGGTACCGGGGCCACTTCAATGTGCTGATGGTGATCACCGGGGTGGTTTTAGTGAGGTAAAAATCCCACACTCCCTGGTCTTTTACCCCAAAATTCCAGGCGCCTTTTGAAGGAAACCAAAACAAAAAAAAGGCCCCAGATCATGCAGCTGCATCAGGTCAAGGTTACTATCTTCCTATAATCTGTTCATTGAAAACATTCCACTGAGCCCGAACACGATACTTACCTCTTTTTTTTTTTTAAATTTAATATGGGTTTGCTCTTGACTCCAGTCTAGGTCATAAATACCAGAGACAAAGTCGACGATGGAGCGAGCTTACCCAAAAGAAGCCTGTTCACTCTAATATTGAAGAGATTAGGGTTGTATGCGTTCGGAAACACAGACGCAGGCAGAGAGTTCCACTCCTTTGCTGTGCGCATTGTAAAAGATGTTTGGTAACGTTTAGTGCGAATTGGTGGAATAGCAACTCGGTAGGGATGGTAACTTGCTGTGCGTCTAGATGTCCGATGGTAGAAGGGGGCCGGTGGGACGAGATCGTGGAGTTCCTGGACACTCTCCCCGAAATACAATCTATAGAAGACCGACAAGCAGGCAACCTTGCGGCGATGAGCCAAGTTGTGATGCTTGGCATCCACCAGTTTTACGTCGCCAATGAGCCTTTTAGCTCTACGTTCCACCAAGTCAAGCGCGGCCACCTCTGCTATAACTAAGTGAGAAGGTGGGTATTCTGCAGACTTCAGGTCATGATGCAGCATGACGTCAAGGTTACCATCTTCTTGCAATGCCATTGAAGTAAAAGAATACCAAATTTAAAATCGATGAAACCTATAGAAGGTACTCACATCCCTTCATCAACTAGAAAAGAGCTGATGATCTTCAAACGGCTTAACCAATTTTCTTGAACCATAGCATAGAACAGTCTCAATCAAATATCCTTTCAAACAAAAAAAAATCAAAATCGGTTCATCCGTTTCGGAGCTACGATGCCACAGGTACACATACATATACACAGATACGAGTACACACATCAAATTGATCGGTAACATGGCACCTCATTGTTTTGGCGGGGGATTAATTAAAATAATTATAACTAGTATATTTGAGCTGAAGCACGTTAACATTTAGGGAAAAGTTGGTCAAAAAGAAAATAAATAATTTATTTACCCCACAAAGTACCTAGATAGTAGTCAATTAATTATGAGTCAATAATGAATTCTTCAAACTGATTCATTGGTTTGGGAAGGTAAAAAGTATACTAAATTGAAATCAGTAATGACAATATTACATCATCTGCCTAACCTTTTCCCAACTATATTGGAATCGGCTTCCAGTCAAACCGGATTCAGCTGCATACGTGGAGCGGCTGCCTACCAGACCTCCACAACCCATCAACTGGGTAACACGGTGGTTCTTGGCTAGACTAGAGTCAGATTTACTGGCTTCTGACAATCCGTAACGACTGCCAAAGATCTACAAATGGCAGCCTTGATCGCACCGTGCGGCTGATAATCTTTAGCCACGAGCTCCTCCAAGTAATTACAATACATAATAATATGTAGGTATGATTAACTTCATTTAAATTACTTTTGTTTAGGTAAATGTAACGTTTATATGTACGAGTAACAACTAAATACTTAAACAACTAGATTTATAACTGCGAATTTATGTACAAACACGTATCGTAACAAAATAAATCATTGGGCATAAAAACAAAAACATCCACATCACTAAAATCGTAAATGGTAAAAGCGTCCAGAACATTGGCAACATGCATTTACAAAATTTGGGGATAGGTACCCATCTCCAAATTGTAATTATTTTAACATAGTTTAAGACAGAATGTTGAGATGGATGTGTGGAGTATCGAGAATGGATAAAATGAGGATCAGGAATGAGTTTATTAGAAGTAGTTTAAAAGTGGCGCTAGCGGAAAAGTGGAAAGGAAACCGCTTATCTTGGTATGGTCATGTGAAGAGGAGGGATGAAATGCAAGTAACTAATAGAGTTATAAGTATAAATGTGGATGGATGGTCAAGGAGAGGGAGGCCAAAGAAAAGATGGATGGATTGTGTTAGGAGTGATATGAAAGAAAAGGGAGTTAGTGATAGCGTGACGGCTGACAGGACAGAATGGAAGAAAAAAACGTGTTGCGCCGACCCCAAGTAACATGGAATAAGGGCAGGAAGATGATGATGCGTATAGGACAGCATTCGGAACTGTTTAAAATTAACCATTTAATTCGGCCGATTACGTACCAGACCTTCGATCACGTGAAGAATCGAGTACTTCTGCTTGATTACCCACCGTTTAATACAGTTCGTGGCATCTAATCTTTGATTGTTGAACAACTAGCGTCATGTTTTTGACGGACTGACTTTGACAATTTAAAAGTACATTATTAATGGTTTATTTGACATAAATGCTTTGACTTTAAAAATAAACACCACCAACTGCATCAGACTTCCTTAAAAATTATTTGTTTGGAACTGTTTATTCATTTTTTGCGGTCGGGCTTTTTGATATAAGTCAATTTTTATTTTTTTGCTATTGTTCCTTTACTGAACACAAGATATCATCCAAAAAAAATATGGCCACGTACTTTTAAAATCAACCTATGAACATGTCCGCCTAACGTTATTCTCTTAGCAAGACTGTGAAGTAAGTTTTGCTCTAACATTTTTATAAGGCGTTTGGAACTCTCCTGCCGAGTCTTTTCTATAAATTTCGTTGTGGGCGAATCGTTCTGAATGTAAATAGTGTATTTTCATGACTTAACAATCCCAATTGACATAGGCCAGAATGCGCATTTATCTGCGCGAGTATACAACATGTAACATAATAAACGCAATATCTTTTAAGGGGTCATTATACTCATCTTTATGAACAACTTTCACTACGGGACCAAAACCGATTTCGGGGTTGGTCCCATAGTAAAAGTTGTTCATAATGATCAGGTAAGGAAAGGGCAGGTTGGCGATCGCAGTGCAGCTGTTGCATTGCACAGAGAATGCTGCTGCCCATTCTCTGGTGAGTCCCTCAGTCGCCTCTTACGACACCCACGGGAAGTGTTGGAATGGTGCTATTCTTTTACGTCCGACACCATAAAGATAGACACAAAGACATCCTTATCATGTTTTTTTTTTAATAATGCTTGATATATTTACTAAGTATGTAGTAATCAATGTTTTTTGCTTTTTCGACAGCTGTGTTCATTTCAAAATAACACTCCAATTGTCTGCTGCGTAAAGAGGAACCCTGTAAGGCCTTCAAGGTAAGCTCACGGTGCTGTTTAGTAAGTTTATATTCGCATAACTCGACACTATCAGTATCTTTTTCTTCAAGATGCATTCTCCTGTCATCATCTTCCTGCCCTTATCCCATGTTACTCGGGGTCGCGGTTTCACTCACGTAGCTCCCGTTCCCGTGGGAGTTCGGGGATAAAATATAGTCTATGTATGTTACTCGCTGATAATGTAGCTATCCATTGCTGACAGATTTTTTCAAATAGGTTCAGTACTTTTTATGTTTATTTGTTACATACAAAAATACAAATATTTCCTTTTATAATATTAGTAATTATTAGGATTAATATTAGGATTAGTACCAGTAACTGGTGTTTCTAAGAACACCACGTACGTCGCTCAAATCACAGAACTCCAAAGTTGTATTTGCCTATTTCCATACGCCCATTCACACACACACCCACCCATACACACACGCATACACACAAAATATACATTCACGCACTCATAAACACACATTTATACAAAACACACTCTCGTTTCACACACTGCAATAAACACGATTTTCCATTTTCTTTTTTTTGGTTTTATAAAAAAAATGTGTAACTTATACCTAATTAACACAACGAAACGATTGTTAATTAATCAAGGAAGAGCGAGGTTTATCCCATCACAAGTATCTTCGGATTACTTTCTGGGAAGCCCCGGCAACTTAATTGTATAGATTTAAGATAATAAACACAATTTTTTTTTATTTCACTTTCAATATATTCATAGACCGCAATTATTTTGTTCTTGTCATTATAATCACTTATATCCCAGATATTCGGGAATTCACTGTAAAGCTCCACTAGTTGAATAATTTCCGATTCAGACCACTTCATTTTATTTATTTGACGAAAAACACAATAACCAAAACATTAAAGCAAGGCTGTACGTACAAGTTCTAGTCTACTGATACGTATACATGAGTCGAGTCAGCGGTAAAGTGAACGGTAGAGTAGAGTGGGCTAGCTACTCTACTCTACTAAGTTTTATTACTCAACTCTACGAATGCTGTGTTAATAGTATAGTACTCTACCGTGATACTATACCGTTAACTATACCCGTGTACAACAGGCTTAATGCAGTCGAATAGTAAAAATATATCATGCCTCTGCAGACGCTTTAAATAAAGAAGAAAGAAAGAAAATCTGTTTATTGTGCCGGAAAAAATGCATAGAAACACTAAAAACTAAAAAACTTATCAATTACAATAATTATAACAAAAATAAAAATAAAAACACATCACTGTCAGCCTTAATTGAAACGTGTCTCTGGTCACACCACAGACAAAACAGAACACAGTTCAATAAGACATATTGTCTGCTTTCAGACCACCAGTCCAAGAAAATGTAGAAGCTCAGTGTGAACCAATGCCTGAAGAATATACTCCGCCGAATACTGGACAGAAGGCTTTTGACAGTTAGTATAAAAGCGATAACCCTTCAAGCTATTTCGTACAAACTCCCTGGGCGTAATCTTGGTTATCAACAGTAATCGGATAATCGGGCGCATAAACACCTAAACTTCTTCCCGTGAAAGAATAATATGGACATTCCTTTCCGAATACATAAGTAATCCTGGGTTCCCAGGATTGAACAATTTTGTAAAAAAAAATATAACAATCTTAATTAAATTATAGCCTTGGTCAAAGAATAAGCATTGCCATACAACGTGGCAATGCCGCCAGTCTTTTG
The DNA here is from genome assembly GCA_002192655.3 of Mamestra configurata. Classification (NCBI taxonomy): domain Eukaryota; kingdom Metazoa; phylum Arthropoda; class Insecta; order Lepidoptera; family Noctuidae; genus Mamestra; species Mamestra configurata. The sequence goes on from NDFZ01005173.1 coordinate 367,785, forward strand.
GGTACCTACACTTCCAGTCGACAGCGATGCGGATGAATTTTTTGACGCCATATTTTAGGGTTTATTTAGTTTGGAGATTTTATTTTTATTTCTAGTGTATATAGTTAGTTAAGTATTTATGGATAAATACTTTTACTTGATATTGTTTGGCCATATTTTTAAAATTCAATAGCAGTGGTTAATTTGATTTTAAATCTTTATTTTATTCCGAAGAAATGGAAAATCAGAAAAAAAAACATTTTAAATTAAAATTTCCATTAGGCTTTAAAAATAAATAAAAAATACAATGACAGTTCACAACGAGTTCTAACTATATTTTGTATGCGGGCATTTTAGCAATCTCAGGAATTTTTGAACGATTCCGGGATCCGGGATTCTGAAAAGCATGTCCGTAATATACTTTCATGGGAATATAATAATATATAATAATATCTTGGGATAACTCACACACGGTCATCTGATCCCAAACTAGGCAGAGCCTGTGCTATGGCAACCAGACAACTGATAAACACACTTAAATATATCTAAATACATACATATTATAGACAAATTACACCCAGACACAGAACAAATGAGCATGCTCATCACACAAAGATTTGTCCTGGGTGGGAATCGAACCCACGACCTCCAGTTTAGCAGTCAGGGTCACTAACCACTCGACCAACAGGCCAGTCAATGTGGTCAAAGTCAAAAGTGAAGTTTAGGTATATTAGCGCCCGATTATCCGATCACTGGTTACCAATGAACCGATTGCAATGATACTTTTTTTTTATTTTTTTTTTATTTAATATGGGTTTGCTCTTGACTCTAGTCTAGGTCATAGATGACAGAGACAAAGTCGACGATGGAGCGAGCTTACCCAGAAGAAGCCTGTTCACTCTAATTTTGAAGAGATTAGGGTTGTATGCGTTCGGAAACACAGACACAGGCAAAGAGTTCCACTCCTTTGCTGTGCGCATTATAAAAGACGTTTGGAAACGTCATACTGCCCCATGAAGAGGAACAACTTTCTTTGAGGAAGTCACAGTCATATCCAAAAAAGGAATTTGTATCTCTCATACTAATTTTAATCATCTGATAATAACTTTGGGTAGAAAATCTATTTTTTTTTTCGGAATTGTCTGTAACTTCCAAGAAAGTTTATTTAGGCAGACGAAATTTTGAAGAGAAATGACTTCACCTGTTCTTTAAACTGCATGCACAAAAAAAAAACTTCAAAATAAAATAAAAACACTACAAAGTTTGAAATAACTTTTATTTCAAAAGTCGGTGTTTTTGGTTGTTTCTTCGTATTTTAACATCGACTTCCGAAATTAAAGTTATTTTATAAATAATAATAATAATAATAGCTGGCAACTCCCGATGTCAACACAAGTTTTATTTCCGTACAAGCAAATTTAAATTTAAAATAACAGTTTTTGATTGTATTTATGCACATTTCTTTCGCCCAAAACCTCCAAAAACAAACAGATTATTTACAATACAAACTTTATTAAATCATAAAGCCAATAAAATGGCCACAATAGAAGAAAATTTACAGACTGATGACATATGTCATTATGAAAATTGAATGACTATGACTACCTATACCTACGTTTAACGTACGTACTACGAGGAATGATGGAATGAAACTTGGAGTATGATAACAAGAGCAGCTGCCCGACGCGCACATCCTCCACCCCCGGGCTCGTCGCTCAGCTCCGCCTCGCCAACGCCGGACATTGGATCACAAGTGTCACCGGTGGTTGCAGTTGCGTCGAGCTCGAGCGACGAGTATTTCTCCCCGCCGACGTCGCCAACACCTGTGCGTCGGCAGGGGAGAGGCCGGCCACCGAGAAGCTTGGGATCTAGGGGCCAACCGGCCCCGAGCCGGGTCCCCGCTGCCGGTGGTTGTGTGCAGCGCATGCGATGGACTCAGTCCATGAACGAGAACGTCATGCGCGCATATTACGGGTCTACAGAGGGGGGAACTAACCTCACTGCGTATCGTGTCAGGATGCTGTCTCTGTTTCAGGACCTGGAACCAACTGTGAACGTCTCGGCCCAACGATTGTCGGATCAGGTGCGGGTCATCCAACATAATTGCAGGTTGGACGATGCCGCACTTGAAAGGCTGCGCTCAGAGGTACTGAGCAACCTTATCATCTCGACCCCAACACAGACCGTGGTACAGGCGCCAGCCAGTGGCGCAATCACACCGCGGCCCAACAACGGTAGTGATGAGGTAGATGATAGGGTTGTCACGGTAAGTAGCCAGTGCAACGATAGACTGAGGAGCGCACTGGAGGATGCGCTTCGCGAGTATAGATTGACACCGACCGAACTTAGGCCCCGACTACCACGTTTACCTATGCACAAAAAGAATAGGGCGTTGGTGTGTGCTTTGGACTCGCTGCTGCAGAACATCTTTGAAAGCAGCGAGAGCCTCGTTGATACGCACTCAATCCTGTTTTGCGGGGCTGTTGCGGCATGTCGTATAGCAAACGTAAAGTTTCCTAGTTGTGACGAAGCTATACGACCGAAGCCTGCTGCACCAGCCTGGCAGTGCAGGATCGAGCGGCGTATCGATGAGGCTAGGGCACTCATCGGCAAACTATACTGCTTCAGGGAGGGCAACACACGACCACGTGTGATGCGCTTTGTGAGGCGGGCGTTTTCGGGGACTGAAATCAGCCCTCGAGATTTCACGTCCCGTGTCACAGAGCGCATTGACTTCCTGAAGCAGAAAGTTTGTGCATGGGCAAGCCGTATTCGGCGGTACAAGCGGCGGGTTGATCGATACTCGCAGAATCGCATGTTCCAGAGCGATGAGAGGTGGGTATACAGAGCTTGGGAGCGACCTGAACAAAGTGTGACAGACGTGTGCCGCCCGGATGATGTCGCCACGAGTATATTCTGGCGCAGCATCTGGTCGGTGCCCATCTGTCACGCTGAAGGTGGCTGGATGCGCGATGTCGAGCGCGTGTGCGAAGCTATACCACAAATGGAAAAAATTACCATAACAACATTGGATGTAGCCAAAGCAGTCCGTCCGTTACCGAATTGGAAATCTCCTGGACCGGACGGACTGCACAACTTCTGGCTTAAGTGGTATAGCAGCTCACACGCGCTCCTGGCATCTCAATTCCAGTCATCCTTAGATTCTGGGTCGCTACCACAGTTTCTAACAACTGGCGTTACCCACCTGCTCCATAAGACAGGTAGTCCCACGGAACCCAAGAATTATAGACCGATTACTTGTTTGTCGACGGTCTATAAACTTCTTACATCCATCCTGAGAGCGAAAATTAATGAGCACATTGAGAGTAACTCAATTATGTCCGCCTCTCAGAATGGATGTAGGAAGGGGTCCCGCGGCACTAAGGAGCTACTCCTCATAGACATGGCCATAAGCCAACAGGTTCGTCGATCCCGCAAGGATCTGTCGACATGTTGGATAGATTACAAGAAGGCCTATGATTCTGTGCCACATACATGGCTCATGAAGGTGTTGGAGTTGTACAAAATAGATGCAACTCTACGCACCTTCCTTGAGTCATGTATGAGGCAATGGAAAACAGTCCTTCGCTATCCAGGATGTCGACCGATCCAAGGGAGTGATGAGCCTGTATGGATTAAACGGGGAATATTTCAGGGCGACAGTTTGAGTCCACTTTGGTTTTGCTTAGCTCTGAATCCTCTAAGCACACTGCTGGAGGATTCAGGCCTAGGCTATCGGTTGAGAAGAGGTGGTCAGGCCATATCTCACCTTCTTTACATGGATGATCTGAAACTCTTTGCCCCCAACAATTTGCGACTGATGGAGCTACTAAAGGTAACTGAAACCTTCAGTAGTGCCATCAGGATGGAATTTGGTGTGGACAAATGTGCAGTCATGCATGTAAAGAAAGGGGAGATTATGGAATCTGAGGGAATTCAACTCTCGGATTCCATACAGGTTAGATCCCTCAGCTCAACCGAAACCTACAAGTATTTGGGTATGTCGGAAGCGTTGGGCATTAACGGTACTGACATGAAGCAATCGCTGAGGGAGCGCTTCTTTGGCCGCCTGAAAAAGGTTTTAAACAGCCTTTTGTCGGGCGGAAATAAGGTGCGCGCCTTCAACGGTTGGGTCATGCCGGTATTAATGTACACTTTCGGCATACTCAAATGGACTCAAACCGAACTCGACGCCCTGGATAGAAGGGTCCGTACACTGCTGACCGCAAACCGGATGCATCACCCACGATCGTCGGTGATGAGACTGTACATCCCGCGGAAGTGTGGAGGTCGAGGCTTTTTAAATGCTAAGACTCTCCACAACCGCGAGATGTGCAGTCTCAGAGAATATTTTCTCAAAGCCGATGTGGGTATGCACCGAGATGTGGTCGCAGTGGACAAGGGACTCACCCCGTTGTCCATGGCTAAAGAGAACTGGCGCACACCTGTGATACTTACTACAGATGACCGCAAGGAGGTATGGAAAGGTAAGGAGCTTCACGGGCGCTTCTATCGGGCTCTTCATGGGTCCGATGTAGATTTCTCAGCGTCCGTGGCCTGGCTACGTTTCGGAGATCTCTTCGGGGAAACCGAAGGTTTTGTCTGTGCGATTATGGACGAAGTTATCTTGACGAATAACTACCGGAGGCATATTATGAAGGACGGGACGGTTGACATGTGTCGGGCATGCCACCGTCCGGGTGAGTCCATCAGACATATTATCTCTGGTTGTTCTCGTCTGGCTAACGGCGAGTACTTGCACAGGCATAACCAAGTGGCCAGGATTATCCATCAGCAACTTGCTTTGAAATACAAACTTGTGGATTCTGAGGTACCGTATTACAAGTATGTGCCCGACCCAGTTCTCGAAAATGACCATGTCACGTTGTACTGGGATCGGTCTATCATCACTGATAGGACTATTGTTGCCAATAAGCCTGACATAGTGGTGATAGACCGATTAGCGCGCCGCACAATGATAATCGATGTTACCATCCCGCATGACGAGAACCTCGTGAAGGCTGAGAAAGAGAAGCAAATCAAGTATCTCGACTTAGCACACGAGGTTGTCGACATGTGGAATGTGGACTCGGCTGTCATTGTGCCGATTGTCGTTACGGCCAATGGCCTGATGGCCAAAAGCTTCGACGACCATCTGTCGAAGCTGGCGTTACGCGGTTGGATAAAGGGCCTGATACAGAAGGCAGTACTCCTCGATACGGCTCGTATTGTGAGGAGGTTCCTTTCTCTGGAGCCCTAACCACCGGTAGCTTGGACCTTGCTCCCGACACCGGCGGACTACTGCCTTTTATATTTTTAAATGTTTTTTTTTAATGTGTGTGTGTTTTTTTTTAAGAAATATTTAAAAATATAAATTAGTATGTAAGTGAAATGAATAAAGAGAATAATAATTTTATTGAGGAACAACATTGGAACCATTCTTGTTAGTAAACACCTTATATACTATAACTTATGCACTAGGGTTAGTAACAAAATTTATATATGAATATTAATAAATCATGTACTTACGAGGCAATTCATGCGGACAATGATTTCGCATGAGATGCCTCAGCACAGGAGCTCTCGGATCCTCAGCCTTCAGGATGCTATTGCTACTCCCTCGAATCCTCCTCACAAGCGATGCCACCTTTTTCCTGATGATCGCATGGAAACCATTTATACTATGTACTGTTTTTTTTTATATTTTTTGAAGTCAGCTGTATTTTTTTTTGATGTTTCTCTTTTTAATGGTACCCCACACCTAACAAGACAACTAAACAGTCACTGGAAAGCAAAACACGCAATTTCGATTACTTACTTGAAGATATATTTTCTATTTTCTCCAGCTATTTTGATTTAAAAACCAAATTACAAATCTCTGCCTGACCAATCGAAAAGTATATCCTTTGATATAAAAAAAGATTTTTCCAAATCGGTTCATAAATGACGGAGTTATGAGGTGACAAACAAAAAAAAAACAACTAAATAGAGAACCACCTCATTTTTGTTAAGTCGGCTAAAAAGTAAAATGGCGGACTGCATAGTTCAAGTTAACATTATCTCCAATCCACGACTTTCCTTCCAGAATGCATAGAATATCAGCAGAAGTACGTATACCCTTGTGAACGAGGAGTGGACATCCTCGGAGCCTTAAGCAGACAGAACCGTTGTCACCACCAAACGGATGAGCTGATTATAGGAGGCGCTGATGCTGAACTGTATGAGTTTCCTCATATGGTAAGAGAAACAATGTACTAGTGGACCGCCCCGGCTTCGCCTGGATATTAATATTTTTTTCAAAATTTTCTCCTGTCAATAACAATCACAACAAAAAAGTTCTCGAGTTTTGCGCTTAGCAACACATTTAGCAATTAATTTTTATTTATATAGAACATACAGCTAAGGAGTGACATTCCCTAAAATTCTTTGGTTCGACAAAAGCTTTTTAGGGTTCCGTATCTCAAAAGGTAGCAACAGGAGAAGACGCCCCGGGCGTCGGGAGTCGCAGGGCGATCCTTGGCCACCGTAGGCGCGGGCCTGCTGACGGCGAGCATTGGGTGGCTCGCTGTCCGATCACCACCAGGCCCGGGTCGGCGGCGCGTTGTGTTCCACGCGCGCCTCAAAGAGATGTCAGTATAGCAGACGGGGCCCGCTAGGGCCAGAGCCTGCCAGGGTTGCGGAATTTGTTCGAAAGAGTCACCGCGGCCCTGGAACGCAAAGGGCTTTAGAAGGAACACGGATGGGTTTTAGTCAGTAAGAGTCTGACACGGAAGAAGTCATTTGATGAATTCCCATCCTTAAAAAAAAAAAAACTCAAAAGGTATAAAAAGGAACCCGTAAGATCACTCTCTTGTCCGTCTGTCTCTCCGTGTGTCACCAACGATTTTCTCAGGAACGAGTGGGCCTAGCTGTTGAATTTTTTTTTGATAGGCATGCGTTTCCAGGTCATGTTCGTGAACGGACGCCGTCAGTTGAGACTGGTCATCTCTCAGCTGCCATGGTTTATTTTAATGATGATATATGATGATAATGATTATTATTATTATTTCCTTTATTCATTTGTATATACATATAAATTACATTTTTAAATATTAAAATACAGAGATATAAAAATATTTAAAAATATAAAAAATAGTAGCCCACCGGTATCGGGAACAGGGTCCAAGCTACCGGTGGTCAGGGCCCCTGAGAGAGGAACCTCCTAACTATGCGTGCCGTGTCCAGGAGTACTGCTTTCTGGATCAAGCCCTTGATCCAGCTGCCCAACGAAAGCCTCTTTAGATGTTGGTCGAGGCTCTTGACAATTATGCCATTGGCCGTCACGACTATCGGCACAATAACTGCTGTGTTCACATCCCACATGT
>NDFZ01005174.1:0-14743 GCA_002192655.3 Mamestra configurata
CGTTACACACTCCGACACAAATCAAGATTAAACATCCCAAGTTCTCGACTAAAAATACATTCATCAAGTCCGTATGTTATGTTCATAAAAATATATAACAAACTACCTGAACTAATAAAAAAAGAAGATAAAATAAACATATTTATACAAAATTGAAACAATATTTAATTGAAAAATGCTATTATAGTATTAAGGAATATTTAAATGATAAAATATAAGGTATGAAGAGTTATTGGATCTATTTTAAATATCAGTTTAGCTATTTAAAACTTCCTCTCTCCTACATATATATTTGTTTTTTGCTGTGCCCAACAGGGTCCATAATGATCACAATCTCTTCTTTAAATTTACCACCTAAGTACACATTGTGGAATGCAAATAAAGTATTGAGTATTGAGTAAATTCCAAAAAATAAAAAAGTTGCAAATTAGGGTAAATTTTGGTACTTACAAGTTTTCGCGTAAATCTAAATTTGCCTATATCTTNAATTCCAAAAAATAAAAAAATTGCAAATTAGGGTAAATTTTGGTACTTACAAGTTTTCGCGTAAATCTAAATTTGCCTATATCTTTTTATCGTGTTGACTCAGAACCTTGATTTTTATATACCTAATAAGGACTATAGACCTCAGTATCTGGTATAAATTTCAACTTGCTAGGTCCACCCGTTCCTGATGAAATCGATGGTGACACACGGACAGACAGACGGACAAGAGGTGAAGTGAGTGAGTGAGGGTCCATTTTTACCTTAAAAAAAAAACCCTAAAAAGGAATTGTTGTCACAGGAAAGCAAAACACGCAATTTCTTTTCCTTACTTGGATGATATATTTACTATTTCCTCAAGCTATTATGATTTAAAAACCAAACTACTAAACCTATTTTGATGAAATTTCTATGGGACCAATCGAAACGTATCCAAAAATAATAGTTCAAATCGTTTCATAAATGACGGAGAAACGAGGTTACAAACATAAAAAAAATACAACCGAATTGAGAAACTCCTCCTTTTTTGAAGTCGGTTAGAAAAGACGTCAATAGGAAATTAAAACCGGCATCTAACATCTTCCCAGCAGGCGGGCTGTTGAAGGCCTGATGGCGAACCTACCATAAATATTTTAATTACAGGCTAAAAACTCGTTTTTACGGCACCTATAAAATAATCTTAAATTATATTTTAAACAACATTCGATCTCAAGGAACCAAAAACGCATTTTGTTGTTATTTACGAAATTAATTTTTACTGTTTGACATTTTTGAGATAAAATCAAGAAAAGATAATATCTGACTGGATCTTATCTAGGCGAGATAAAATCTGTCTACACTGCTAAAACTAAGATATTTTTGAGATTGGATTCCCCGATTCTTATCATTAATTAATGACTGGCTTGCTTAAATGGTCGTTTTTGGCTAGACAAGCATCATTATAAACATTTATATTATAATGCACTTATGTAAATCCAAAAAAGAGAAATAGGATATTGATGGCGTTCTAAAAGGAATAAATTCGTAATTAATTTTCAATAATTAAAATCTATATACTAATATAATAAAGCTGAAGAGTTGGTTTGTTTGAACGCTCGTATCTCCGGAACTACCAGTCGGATTTGGCAAATCTTTTTGTATATGACAGCCACATTTATGAGGAAGGATATAAGAAATGCACGAACGAAGTCGTGAGCAAAAGCATACAAAAATTGATACAATCGTTTTTTGTTCAAAAATAGGTGAGAAACGGATTTAGGTACCCAAGATAAGCTAATACAGATAATGAAATAGACACAGCTGCACTGATTTCCCANCTACACGGCACGGGAAAAAAATGCGGGAACGGGAAGAAATGCACGAACGAAGTCGTGAGCAAAAGCATACAAAAATTGATACAATCGTTTTTTGTTCAAAAATAGGTGAGAAACGGATTTAGGTACCCAAGATAAGCTAATACAGATAATGAAATAGACACAGCTGCACTGATTTCCCAAATCTTTGATTAGTCATATTGATATGATAACTGATCACATGAGAAAGGGTTTCTTCGCTCCTTGGACAGACGCGACAACTAATAGAACAATTTAATTTGGAAGAGAATGTTGCATCGTTGTCGCGTTGTCACGCCGCACCAGTCAACGGGAACCTTTATCCAATTCCTTACAAGTACATTCAGTTATAGCAATTAGCTGACCCACCTTTGCATAAATGGTTGAGATTTTTTAGAATACGAATCGATACCTATTATTTTATTATCCATCTATCCATCCGTCTATCTGTCAGCGGGCTGTATCTCAAGAACCGTAAGGTTGAAATTTTCCCAGTGTGTTTTCTATTGGTGCTTTAACAACAAAACATATTTTTTTTTATTAAATTAAAAATTATGGGACTACCAGAAAAGAAACATGTTTTTTTCGGTTTATGGTACGGACCCCTTCGTGTGAGAGTCTGACTTGCACTTGGCCGGCTCTTTTATATATTTAAGTCATTTGATAGGGTAATTACTTTAGGTACATGACCTGCGTTATTTTAGTTCACCTTTAATTTGTGTAGAACAAACAATATTTCTTTACATAAATTCCAAATCTAACGTTCTACGTACGCACACGCACACAGCATATCTAAACGCTAATTATAAACAAATACTCCAAGTACTGTGCCACGCGTCCCACTAGCCGCGAGTACTGCGACTGACAATGACCCTGACACGAGACATGTGCAACTGATTCATTAACAAATGACTAACAAACATCGCTACTTTGTAGTAAACACTTGCACATGGAGAGGTTTGAGACGTAGTACAAATCAAAACATTGTGACATCTGTGTTATTTGTAGTAGTTGCGTATTTGGTACTTTTAATAGTACTGTTTGTCTATTACATAGTTTATTGGTCTCTAACATTTGAACTGCTCCGTTGGGCACGAGGTCTCAAACGCCACCGTTACCCTGTCACCATTTGAACACAAAATTGTCAATGAAATGATCGGCGACCTAACAGACAGATGTGTTGCTGGGGAGTTTGTTGCGCCACTTCTTCTTCCCAGCTACAACACTAGGAAGTGGTGACGGGCGGGCGTTTTGGGGGACTGTCTTTATATCCTGGGACAACTCACACACGGTCATCCGATCCCAAACTAGGCAGAGCCTGTACTATGGCAACCAGACAACTGATAAACATACTTATACATTTCTAAATACATACATATTATACACAAATTACACCCAGACACAGAACAAATGATCATGCTCATCACACAAAGATTTGTCCTGGGTGGGAATCGAACCCACGACCTCCGGTTAAGCAGTCAGGGTCACTAACCACTCGACCAACAGGCCAGTCAAAGTTTATGTAGAACTTAGACGTTCAAAAAGTGCTGGCACTAAGCCTAATTTGAATAAATTACTTTCGATTTTGATTTTGATTTTTATTTTGACCGGCTGGGGATCAGTTATCAATTTATTGTTCACTTTTAGGTTTAAAGGTTACAGTGCCTATTTGTCTTCTTTTTTGTATTTTCGTTTACCAGTTTCCACGTCTGTATAGTTATATTTTTAGCATTATTTAATTTATTTAATATGGAATTTGCTGAATAGGTTTCACTCCCAGGAATTTCTCTGTTAGTCGTAGTTTGGAAGTTGGTGGTGTGTCACCCCCGTGCCTCGGAAAGCACATTGAGCTGATGGTCCTGCGCCTGATCTCTCTCCGGTCGTGCCGGATTCCCGTCCCATCAAACTATGAGAGTGATGGAAATGGGAGTGCATATGTCACCGGAAAATTGCACACTCCGTAAGATTGTAATAAATCTTTATTAGATTTAATTTCTCGGTACATTATGGAAAAACCGTTTTGTTTACAATAAATCCCATCCAAATTCAATAGTTTCCAATATATCCGTGTCTTATTTAGAAAAAAATGTTTACAATTTCACTCGGTACTTTACAATATTACGGCGTTTGCAATTTTCCGGTGACACATATAATAGTTTGACCATTACGTTGGACAGGAGGGGTTCCGGAGTGGTCTTTGAAGAGGTCACGTGCTGATGATGACGAGTGAGGTGAGAATCACAGCCCCCGGACTTACTCCAAGCCGGAGCACCATTTGAAGCCTTTGAAGGTTCCCCCGAGAACCAAAAAAATGGTATCTACTATGTACTAGTTGAACATTGTTTTTATAAAGGTTCATTAGCTTTACGTTTGGCAGTCCTTGACCGAACGATATAGATGTGATTGCTTTGTAAACAAAAAAATACAAACAAAAATGAAGCTCCTACTGTTAATGACTGCGGGATTAATAACTGCAATTATTTTTAGGAAATCACATTTTTCTCAAGACTGTGAAGTTTTTATCGGAACGGGTAGCTACGGAACCCTACATTGTGAGTGGCCCGACACGCACTTGACCGGTTTTTTGGTTTATTTCCTTTTTGTACCTAATATTACAAAAAGTATTATGTAAAAATATGGTATATTGTATTTTTTTAGTACTAAAAAAAATACAAGAAAATATTAATATAAGTTAAGCGTTCCATAAACCGCAATATCTCCTTGCCTTGCAAATCAAAGCAAAAATATCAATCAAACCCAATTAATTATTTTTATAAGTGGTACAAGTAGGTTATCTGAAACAGTATACCTACCTACTGTCGGCTATCACAAACCTTCACCTGAATAATTGTACGATGTACCCATTTCTTAGGGTTCCGAACGTCCGCAAAATATGAAACCCTTACTCGGTTTTCTGTCCGTCTGTCTGTCACAGCTAATTTTTTGTCCAAATCTACTGGATCGACTCTGTTCAAATTCGGTACACAGATGAACATCTATGACCCAAATACGGAAACGTTATGTAAAATGACCCTTATCTCCGAAACTACTGAGCCAAATAAATTGAACAAAAAGCGGATAAAAGGTCTCTAGAGAAAAGATAACTTATAAGAAGTCTATGATTTTAAAGCAACATGTCACAAAAATTAAATTCGTTCGGAACCCTTTCCGAATATGAAATTTTATAGCACGGGTTGTACTTTATAGAGCCATACCACGCGCCCCCCTCCTCTGCCGCCCGCGCCTCTCGCCGCTAGCGCAGACGAAGCGGCGGGAACGGCGGCGGCGGTCAGAGAGTGAGTCACGATCTCCAACGGAGACGCACGTACGCCAGCGATCCTCCGCGACTCTAAGTCGCGACGACAGAACCGTATTATTATGTTTTCCAAGATTTGTAGGTACCTATTGTTTCATCTAAAAAATGTGTAAAGCAATAAAGGATTAATGTTTTAAAGCAGTGACTTTATAATTTGCATTGTATCGATCCTAACTAATATCATAAAAGCGTAAGTGAGTTTTGTTTGTTTGTTACATTTTCACGCCTAAATAGCCGTACCGATTTTGATGATTTTTAGTGAAGACGTAGTCGGGACTCCGGAGACAGTTAGGTATATGGTACTTTTGATTGCGACACTAAAACGTAAACGCGAGCGGAGACATATCATTTTGCAGCGGTTTTGCCAGCGTGAATAATCACAAACAAGAACATTCTTCCGGGATATAATATAGTAGATTATTATGCATCGGGGGAATAACGTTGTGTCTTCCGAAACGAGCGATAAATTGAATCCATACTGTAACGAAGCATTCTTGAGTTCAAACGATGAAGATAAATTGATTAACAGTCCAGACATACAGACCTTGGGTCAACGGCGGAGATGTCAGCGTAATTTCCTGCCAGGGTTGCGGAATTTGTTCGAAAGAGTTACTGCGGCCCTGGAACGCAAAGGGCATTTGGAGGAACATGGGTGGGTTTTAGTCGTTAAGAGTCCAACACTCCCTTCCGCTTCACCCAGAGTGGAAGCAGTCATTTAATAATTAAAAAAAAAAATTGGTTGTCTGTAAAGTCGGTTTACGGACGATAGTTTAATAAAACTAGTATATCAAAATTACATTTCACATCACCTCGGGGATAACAAGCTTGACAAATTGAATCTGCGTGCGATATTTTTAGCGGCCAATTCAGCTAAATATGGCCGATACGTTCTTTTACTCACTTTAGTGCTGTAAATAAGTCCCGACACGCAGTTTCATACATTTTCTAGCCATGTGTTTAATGTTACAGAGAGGCGATTCTCCTATTTTTAAGGAACGTTCGCATCGCAAACGCGAACTGTCAAAAACGCCTACATTTGATGTATATATTTTGAAAACTTTTTAATACTATTTGAACGAGTTTATTGTGCAATTACAAAATTAAATGCTGTTAATGTGCCATAAAGTAGGTTTGAGAAAACTAAAATATGCAATGGCTTGGACAGAAGTAAATTACTATTCAAGTAGGTAATTAAATGATCTTATCAATGCTCTAACCGATTAATTCTGAACTATTTTTGTTCTTAATTTACGACCACCTCTCGTCTGCTCTAATGTTATTTATGTTTATGTAAAATGTAAATAATATCTAAAAATATCAATTAAATTAAAAATGTATTTTTTATTTTATTGTACGGATCCCTTCGTGTGCAAGTCGAACTCGAACTTGGCTGTTTTTTTTATAGAAATTGTTCTACGAATTGGACATCATGTTCCGCCTAGCTTTTTGCCAACTATATTGAGTTCGGCTTCCAGTCAAACCGGCTTCAGTTGAATACCAGTATTTTCCGTGGAGAGACTGCCTATCTGAAAACCACAACCCAGAAACTGGATGACACGTTACAATTCAAGAACGTGCCTTCTAAGACATGGAGTCTAAGTATTTTAAGATCAACCTTGGCAAGCGTTGCTTTACCTAGATCGACCCCTGTAATTATTTGGCTACGAGCTCCTCTAACAACATACCAAACTATATTTATGAAAGTGGTAATCGCATCGATGTCATATTGTCACGTCCCGCTCGGCTTTGAGGGCCCTAACCAAGCTACAAAACCAAGATTAATATTTGATACTATAAATTGTTTTTTTCTTTCTTTACATTGTTCTCATAAATAAAAGCAACAAGGTTAATGTAACCAGGATTTTTGTAAACATAAAATGATTTAAAAGAGTGTCCGTGGAGTTTCTTGCACGTTCTTCTCCATAGAGATCTACGCTTTCGAACGTGCAAATAGCTTCATGTTTTTGACGGCCTGACTTTGACAATTCAAAAGTACCTGATAATGGTTTATTTGAAATAAATGCTTTGACTTTGACTTTGACTTTGAAGACAAAATCCAACTAACTCGAAGGCAACACTTATTCGTACATAATTATTTATTTATTTAAACTTTATGTACAATAGTGGTACATGGGCGGACTTAATGCATCAAGGCATTCTCTACCAGTCAACCTTTGGGTTATAAAGACTATACTGTGGTAGGTGTACAATAAATAAAATTAAGATACAAAATTGAATTTTAACATTTCGGAAAGAATATACAGATAATATATATAATACTAATAAAATACATATATATGCTAAAATAATAAACTAATAAATATGATATATAATAATCATACCGATTAAGAGAATTCATAGTAATCATGACGAAGAACGACTAAGAATGACAAGCTTTTAAGTAGTGTTTACGGATTTTACGCTTAAAGGAAAATTTTGACTCCTCCTTCTTGATGTCAAGGGGAAGCATATTCCAGAGTTTAATTGTAGAAATAGCGAAGGAATTAGACAAAAACCCGGTGCGGTGAGAAGGGATATGAAGAAGTAAGTTTTTAGATGCTCGAAGGTTGAGACTGTGAGAACTGCCCAACACTTTAAAATATTGTTTTAAATAATCAGGAGCACAAGGATCGTTCATGATAGTGAAAAGCATGCAGAGGGATCTGAGGGATCTTCTCTGACGGATAGGCAACCATTAGGCCTAGGACTTGTTCGAGACACCATAATGACAGCTATAATGCGCCAGTGCGAGTGTACTGACAGAAACACAGCAAGGTATACTCGACGTGACAATGATTGCGGTAATCTTCCAATGAGCACGGATGATGCGTACAACTGTCGGAGCCAATTGGAGCATCCGTTGGCGGTGCGTAGGCGCCAAGCTTTCTTTCGAAGACAGAGAATGGATGGGTTATGAGGAATATGTGACCTATAAGATTGGATTGTAGCTAAATATACATGCTTGTTCTTAAAAAAAACTGGCCAAGTGCGAGTCGGACTCGCGTGCAAAGGGTTCCGAATGAATTTCATTTTTGTAACATGTTATTTTAACACTAGACTTCTTATAGGTTTTCTTGTAATCTATTGGTAAAAATCTGTATGATTTTCGAAATTAAAAAAAGAAATGATAATTTTTATATAATTATGTAACATATTTGTGATTTCTTTTTTTCTTTATTGTTCGTCTAATTTCTTGAATAACTTCAAAACTATTTACTTTAAAGTTATGAAAAAATAATATAATTAAAACCCTCACAATAAGCTCTTTAATTTGATATATCACACGGTACAGGATGTAAAACCTTTTTTTTAAGTTTCCAATTTGTGGCTCCCACCCAAAATTTATTTATTTACGTAACTTGTTTGGTCACAGAAGTTCATTATTTGCACCAAATTTCAACAAAATCGGTTCAGTAGATTCGGAGAAAATTGGCTGTGACAGACGGATATACAGACACCCGAGTGATCCTATAAAGGATATGTTTCTTACGGATGTTCGGAACCCTAAAAATACAAACGTGTGTATCAATTGTATTTTTGACTGATTTGACATTCAAAATGTATCAGTAACCCGGGATCGGGAGAAGATTGAAATAATTTAATATTAAGTGGAATCAAGGCCCAAGTGCGGATCCTTGCATTAATAACTTTGAGTATTTTATAAGTTATCATCATTCACATCGATTGACATCGATTGATTATTATTATTTTTCGATTTTACATTTTTGTAGTGAAACTTCTTTATCGGCGTTGGAAAATAATTTACCGTCACTTTTCTCGGTTACTCGTCGCATTTTTCCGTTACGCGCCATCTTTTTCTTGTCCCTACCACGGTTGATTCGAAGAGTACTTTCTCCAGCGGAGTAGGGATAGCATGTCGTTTAAGCGGACTTACTCCCACCACTAGACTTGACCGTTTTTTGTATTAGAGATAGTTGTTGTTGTGGTAGTTGTTGTTGTGTGTTGTTGTTTGTTGTTGTTATTGTTGTTTTGTGTTTTGTTTTTACAAAGTAAAAATGAAAACAAAAGTAAATCATTTTAATAAGGTCATAAAGAAGTTTCACTTCTTACGTGTGTACACTAGTACACGCACTATTTTTTTTTTTTACAAGCTACATATATGAGACTTCCACTATGCTACAATAGGTAATTTACCTAACATAGAATAAGATAATGTGCGGAAGCGCATGAAAAAATGTTGATCTAAAAATATATTTCACACCAAACACGCGAAATTACACAAAGACTTATAAACCGGGAAGACAATTCCGTGACTGCCAAAAGGCCATTTGGGTACAGGAGTACTCAAGTAAGTACATTCAACACCAAGGCAGACTGGGGGGATACTGAACCAAATACTTTGGTGGGTTAAACTGGGCCATTGAGTACAAGAGTACTCAAACATAAATTCAACACCACACAGATCCCCTGGAGATGTACTGGAGCTATCTACAGACTGTCGTGATGTGTCAGGCCATGATAGCGGGTTCGTACGGCCGGACCACAAGGCACAAGTAGGTAATGATCGTATCCGGTCCGGCGAGCGTGAGCCCGAGAACTTGGCAGGGACGAAATTAGGAAGAGTTCTTTTTTTTTTTAGTTAATGTTTGTGTTGTGTTTTTTTGTGTTACCGTAAAACGGGGTGGAAAATTAAGAATTTGCCGTTACCACCAGTCAGGAATTCAATTATTTGTCAAACACTAGTTTAACCTGAAAACCTGTCAATCTTTGGCACAATGACCCTTTTTAGGGTTCCGTACCCAAAGGGTAAAACGGACAGCGGAGTCCGCCCGTCTTTCACCAGGCTGTATCTCATGAACCGTGATAGCTAGACAGTTGAAATTTTCAGAGATGATGTATTTCTGTTGCCCCTATAATAACAAATAATAAAAATGAAATAAAATTAAAAATAATAGGGGGCTCCCATACAAGAAACATGTTTTTTTCGGCTCATGGTACGGAATCCTTCGTGTGCAAGTCCAACTTGCACTTGGCCAGTTTTTTAATTACAAATGTCTACTCAATTTAGAAACCGGCCCTTAGTTCATCCCTGTCCACAATATCAGACGATAGAACTATGCATCGCTGACCCTCTCGTTTGATACATTCATACACTTATCATACATTCAAACAAAGATAATATCCACAGATAAAACACTTACTTAACTTATTAACTGTTATTGTTTAATTACTTGCCTAACCTTTGAACTTGTCTTCACTTCTTCTTAAATCAATATTTTGACGAATGTTGATAAAAATTAAGTTTGGGAATGGGATACTGTAGTAAATCAGTCAATGAATATGTACATTGTTAAGAACTTGAGACGAATATATATGCAGCTGTTTGGTTTCCCGTGTAGATGGAACAGAATTTACTGTGTCGATAATTCTAGGTAGTCTTCCCGCTCGAATTTCGTTCACGGTGTCCAATCTCAACGGAGATAAGCCCAGTACGCAGGCGATATTATTGAGCATAAGTGTGTGCGCGAACAAAGGTACATTCTCTGTTATTTTACTCTCATAGTCTGATGGTCTGATGGGACGGCAATCCGACATGATCGAAGAAAGATCAGGCGCTGGACCAACGGCTTCGTTTTTTTTTTGTCGTGTCCAAAATTTGATTGGTACCTACTCTAAGATTTTGTCTGTATGGTGTCGGACGTAAAAGAATAGCACCATCCCATCACTTCCCGTGGGTATCGTAAGATACGACTAAGGGACTCGCCAGAGAATGGGCAGCAGCATTCTCTGTGGATTGCAACAGCTACACTACGATCGCCAACCCGCCTGCCAAACGTGGCGATGAGGGCAACCAATTGGGGGAGGCCTATGTCCAGCAGTGGACGGCTTTCGGCTGATACTTTAAGAGAGGGACCAAATAGAATTTTTCTGGAATCTACCCTATTGACTAACTGTTCTGCGAGTAGGACATAAGGAAGCGACTACAAATGCTACCGAATTCAATTCTTTATAAGATGGTCACTACAGGAAAATAGAGTAGTGAGAATACAAATGAGAAAGTGATTTACTCATCTGTTTATACAACGGATTGGTTTTCACATTATCTTATAGAAAACCACATTAAATAAAATAAACTATGTAATTAACTGTTTCTTATTTGATGGGCTATAAATCATCTGGTAGATACAGTCTTTGTTCATAGGATTACAAATGGGAAAGCAGATCCATTAAACACATAATGCAATCTATCCAGTTTTACCTGTTTACAATTAATTATGTTACTTTAAAAACAAAATGAAATACATATTCAATACCTACTTTAAAAGCGCAATAAAAACAAGAATTTATTTTTAGCTTTTGCTGCTGTCACCGGAAAATTGCAGACTCCGTAAGATTGTAATAAATCTTGATAACATTATAATTTTTCCATTTATTGTGAAAAAATAATAGTTTTCAATTTCACGCGATATTTTACAATCTTACGGCGTTTGCCATTTTCCGGTGACACCGGCAACTTTACTCGCCTGAACATCGCAAATTATTCTATGGGGACGTACTACGGGGATAAAAGTATGCTCTGCCCTAATTCTGGTCATAGTCTATCCATGTTCGAAAGTTTATCAAAATCCGTTTAGTTTTTCAGGCGTGATCAATTACCAAACAAACTGTTACGCGCCAGAACTAATGCCGGGTACGTAACGACATTAGTTACTACTAGCGCCATCTAGTATCGAGTAGCAGAACTAGTAGAGTCAAGTTCCTTCTAGACTTTTCTATACTAGAACATTCTACAGTTCTCGTATCTGGTCAGTCGGCACCGGTATTTACGAGTACTTTCTAGATGCTTCTACAGTAGAAGTTTCTGGAATTAACTGACCCCTGTATAAGGACCGCATAGCCCGTGACCGAGTCAGTATTAGATTTGCGATACAAGCAAATACTTCGGAAGCGATCTTCAAGTGCGATTAAAGTGATCAGTAGTGAAGTTGTGTTTATATTAGTGAGTCTAAAGTTGTAATTAGTGTTGTTCAATTAAAGTGTAATTTTGGTTATTTAAATGGCTATTTTTAGTCACGAATCCCAAGATCGGATAATCGGGCGCTTATATACCTAAACTTCTTCCCGTGAAAGAAGAAGATGGACATTCCTTTCTGAATAAATAAGTTATCCCGGGTTCCCTTGATTGAACAATTTTGTAAAAACAACTCTAACAAACTTAATGAAATTATAGCAGTGGTTATTTTGATTTAGTACCTATATTATATTCAAAACAAGTGGAATACCTATAAAAAATTATAATAAGAATTCACAACGAGTTCTAACTATATTTTGTATGCGGATCCCGGGATTCCGAAAAGCATGTCCGTATTATACTTTCGTGGGAATAAATTTTATAGTAGCTACCTACCTAAAGGTCGTTGACCTAAACTAGACTCAGTCTATGAGTTGTAGACTATAATTACAATTTAACTGAACGATAGCCAATTATTTTATCAGTCTTTTAGTGAACACTGACACGCTAGGATTTGGTCCTTATTCATTTCTGAGTGCACAAACGATGTTATAGTTTCTAAGAATACCAATATTTATGGAGTATGATATAATCTTTAAGATTTTTACTAGACTATGTTTTTTCTCGTGGCTTTGCTTCCGAGCCTGATCCACAGGAACGGTGCATTTTTTCGGGGTAAAACGTAGCCTAAAAGTCAGCGATGGTGTGAATATATATTTGTGAAAGATTTTTTGTAATCGGTTCTGTACTTCTGGAGATAGAATTTTACAAACAAACAAAAACTTGTTTATTTTTACCCGGGTAGTCGGGTAAAAGGGAGAAGGAGGCTAATGTGTTTTTTTTTTGCAATATGAATTAGTTTTATGGTAAAAAAAAAAACAGAAAAACGTTGCTAATATTCATTTCTAGAAATTATATTGAAAATGAATTTTACTATCAATTTGTCGTTCCATAGAGTATTTGACTTAAAAAAATCTAATGAGTCCATCAGATAGATTTCAAAAAAATATTGGATACGTATTTTTTATTTTTTGGATACATTAAGTCGATACAGTGCGTTGAAAACTTGTGTGACGGCACTTACCAGTACACTTTTACTGGAAAGTGACGTAACAAGCCCCCACTCCTTATCTTTCGTAATTATTTATTGGTTTCATAAAATAAAAAATACGTATCCAATATTTTTTGGCAATCAGACGGACTAAATACAATCATCTTTTTTAACCTAGGCAACATTCCTATTCCAAGATGCATGATTGCCTGAAATTCAAAAAAATACTTCAACGTTAACATTCCAATTCCATTGAAATAAAAACATATCCAACTATTCTAGAGAGCGCACCTCGTTATCCTTTCCGAGATAACTGGAGTGTGGACCTCTTTGGTCTGGTGGTTTCAAGTGCAGCAGTAGCACTTGACAGATCAGACATTTCTAACCACCAGTAATTTCTCAATAGCAAAACAGTGTTTAGAATGGCTTGTGTTTAAACGCCTACCAGAAAAGTACCTATTTACTACAAAAAAAATCGAAATAGTTGCCAGAATGGATAAATGCTCACCAAAATCAAATTCGGTTGTTGTGGTTAAAAAAAAACAACCACGAAGGGGATAGCGGGGTCTGACTCGCTCGCTTCGCTCGCTCACTAGACCCCGCCATCCCCTTCTAACCTAACCTGTCCGAGTCGGGGTGTCCTAAGTCCCGAGCTCGCTTAGCTCGCTCTTGCATCCAAGTTCTCCTAGTAACAGAAGTAACATTGTATTTCAGGAAAACAAGATTTGGTGAGCATTTATCCGTTTTGGGAGGTGAAAAGAATATAAATACAACACGTACAATTATTCTGATGAGTGTATAATTATTTTAGAACTTAAAACGTTGTTCTTTAGACACCTCGGTTTAGAGTGGGTTTATTTTATGTGAAGTTAACATATTTTACTTGGTACGCATTTAAATTGTAGCCGTTTAGAATTGTGCCCGGTTGATAGCATAGGCTAGCCACTCGCCCCTTAATTCTGGTAACTTCAACGTGGGGATGATAGGTAGAGTAAGGCGCTGATTGAGTGGCGTCCGCGGACCGGAAGAAGTACGAGTCGTCCGGCAGCGAGGTAGGCAGACGACATTGTTGCGATCGCGGGTAGAGCTTGGATGTGGCAGGCACAGGAACACGGGGATTGGCACAAGAAAAGAGAGTCCTATGCTCAGGAGTGGGCGAAGTCGGGCTGTGGATGATGATGATGACGAAACATAACTGGAGAAAAGTGTCCCTTGAGGTCTGTCTTCAGGAATACTAGTGTGATATAAAGAATTGGCGCTATTATGATAACGCCAATTCGCTATATCACACCTTGTTTTATGATTATGATACAAAGTGTAACAGAGGCGGATACAAGATTGTCGTTTGGGGGACTTGATCCCGATGAGGGTAGGATTTCAGTAAAGTACCTAAACACTAAAAAATCCCAATACGTTTTATTTTGCTTAACGCATAACATACCTCCCTGGTTTTCTTTTTTTTTTTTTAAAAACGGATTACTATTTACTTGTCGTAAATTCCTCAATGACTTCATTAGGTTGTAGACTACAATAGATATATCGGTCTTTTGGGGGAGGCTTGAGACCCTTAGCCCCCCCCCCCCCCCCCC
>NDFZ01005174.1:14750-59468 GCA_002192655.3 Mamestra configurata
CCCCACCCCTCTGGATCCGCCAATGAGGTGTTACATAATAGTTTATACTGACGAGTATAGTGACCCCTTTTCACGTTTTGCATTCATTCTGTAACACGTTGTATGTTATGTAATAGTAACACAATGAAACAGATTTTTCTATGAAAACCCTGACGTGATGTTATGTTATGACGTGATCCTACATTTTTTATTTTTTTTATTAGGGACTGGTTTGTTCTTGACGCTAGTCTAGGTCATAGATGACAGAGATAAAGTCGACGATGGAGCGACCTTACCCAAAAGAAGCCTTTTCACTCTAATTTTTAAAAGATTATGGTTGAATGCGTTCGGAAACACAGACGCAAGCAGAGAGAATATGATAATATTATGTAAGAATAGATACAGTTTTCTATGATAGGTAACCTAATCCCAAACTAAATCTATGTTGATTGATGAGCAGAATGTGACAGTATTCCTTATCAGGAATGTAATCAGTTAGATGGACAGTCACTATCACTATCCTTGGATAACATTGATACAACGAAGCAACCATTGAAATACACGAATAAAGGGTGTATCACACTTACGAGAGCGAGGCTAGTTAAATGAAGCGATTCTATTGGTTCTTAACAAACACGTTCCTCGCTACGCATCATCGAACATCTCAGGTGGAAACGCGCTCTTATGATGCCATTTCGATCAGAAAGGCTTTGTACGAAATGACAAAATAAATGCTGCGCTACGAACGCTAAGCACTACGGTCTACGGCATAGGCGAGCGATCATAAAAAAGCACTAAATAATCGCCGTATAAACAAACATGTCGGTATGTGCATTGTATAATGGAGCATAATTTCTAGCACTGAACATACACCTGTCATATTATGTAGTAGTAGTCTATGGTCGTCGCACTGCAAGGCAAAGGCCTCTTTTCTTACAAAAAATCACGAGCATAGATCAACATTTAACACGCTTAAGGTACAATTCCATGCATCGCGGCTCATCGCAGTCGCGCGCGATCTATCGCATGCGACAAGTTAGAGTATGAGAATGTATGGCGCCGTTTCCGAAGTCCGCGTCAGGGGGGCTATTCTCTAAGCCCGAAGTCCGTAGTTTCGGGCTTAGTTGCGGGCGTATTCTAGTCCGTATCACTTAACCACTAAGAGTTTTAATGGCAACACGATCTTGTTGTCATTCATTCTTAGTTCGGGTTCGGAACTAATCATAAGTCCGTAGGTGATACGAAGTAAAACACGCCCACAACTAAGCCCGAAACTATGGACTTCGGGTTTAAAGAGTAGCCCCCCAGGCGCGCGCGGCCGACTTCGGAAGCGGTGTCATACATTTTCATAATCTGAGTATTGTTGCATCAGCCGCGCGCGACAGTCGCATGCGATAGATCGCGCGCGACTGCGATCGGACGCGATGTTACTGATTTTGCGAACTCCACCAACAACTACGAACAATATAATTATCTAACATAAAAAAAAATACAACCAAATTGAGAACCTCCTCTTGTTTTGAAGTCAGTTAAAAAAGAGATTTGATTATATTATTATTTAATTAAAATTGTACCTTAGAACAAATCTTGCGGGTAAATGTGTTTCCTTTATTTCCATGAATCTAATATACATATCTACCCTTCACTCACTTCACAAGTACCCGAGTAAAAGTACTAGTACCCAGCTGCACGCCATTGTACGCAAAAAAAGGTTCCACACTCTTTAACACAAACCTAATTCTATGCGTACAACGGCGGTTAATTAAATTCAATTTATTCAGTTACAATATAGGTACATTCTGTTCGAATATCAACATCATAAAACATATCCAATAAAAGTAAACACCAAACTTAAATTAAATACATTAAATTGACATAATAAATAACATGCAAGCATAAGTATTACCATGTTCAAAAAATAAATAATTGGTAATTAACATCACAAAAAATATTACCTTAAATTAAATTAAATAAGTCTTATTTCTGACAGCGATAACTACCAGAAAACCTTTCTATTTATTTATTTTTATTCAAACAATAAACATTGTGTACAATATAAGGTAGGTACATAATAATATAACAATAAAATAGTCACATGCAAAACAATTTGTACAAATGAAAGCTTTGTATACTGAAATATCCAAAAATAAATTAAAAACATGTATTTAAATAAATAAATATCACTAAGAATGTCAGATATAATGTCAAATGTACGTTATGTCAGATGATTAGTCAAAGTCAAAGTCAAAGTATAGTCTCTAAGTCAAAAATCAATTCAATGTTATTATACAATTATTTTGTTATTTATGTTGTTATAAATTATTTTTTATCATTTGATATAAAATTTGATACTGTGTTTAAACATTTTTCAAACAAGAAGGCATTTTATTTGGGATCGGCTGAAAGACCTACTAACATTTTTTTTATTTACTATTGATAGGCACGTGTTTGACCACTCTCTCACGTGAAGGTAAGCGACGATATGGTCGAAGATGGAGCACGCTTGCCTAGAAATAACCTATTCACTCTTGACTTAAAGACTCCCAGGTTGTAGCTATCAGGAATCAAAGAATCTGGCAGAGAATTCCACTCCATGTCCTTCCAACATCTAGTTAGGCTAGTTGATGGACCTTTGGGAAAATGCTATCTAAATTGTCAGTAAAATTGGTTTGCAAAATTAATGCTTCATAACTTACACTACGTGTTTTCCACTCCCTCTTTTTTCTTGAACAATATGAGACGGATCTTGTTTGCATTGCCCCGTATTACGTAACAGAACCACAAATGTATGAATAAAGAGAAATCCGTCCTTTTAACGTTTTTACTCAAAACTTCATAGTGAATGCATTCAAACCATTCTCGGAACTGTGTGCCTTCACAGAGGCTTTGCTCGGCTGAATCTCGGAAATATCTGCCTGGAAACTGTATGGTTGGAGGTAGTAAATTGAAATATCTTCTTGGAATTTTCGTAACTAGGGCACTGAAACATCGATATTTCGTATGAAGCCATTTTGCGTGTACATTCTAGGAACCGACAGGAATTTTCCGTGCCTACCCACCCAGTTCTGTGACTATTAATACTTTTCCGTACCTACCCACCCAGTTCTGTAACTATTAATACTTTTCCGTACCTACCCACCCAGTTCTGTGACTATTAATACTTTTCCGTACCTACCCACCCAGTTCTGTGACTATTAATACTTTTCCGTACCTACCCACCCAGTTCTGTGACTATTAA
Organism: Mamestra configurata; assembly: GCA_002192655.3. NCBI lineage: Eukaryota > Metazoa > Arthropoda > Insecta > Lepidoptera > Noctuidae > Mamestra > Mamestra configurata. The sequence continues at coordinate 17,968 of NDFZ01005174.1, forward strand.
TACTTTTCCGTACCTACCCACCCAGTTCTGTGACTATTAATACTTTTCCGTACCTACCCACCCAGTTCTGTGACTATTAATACTTTTCCGTACCTACCCACCCAGTTCTGTGACTATTAATACTTTTCCGTACCTACCCACCCAGTTCTGTGACTATTAATACTTTTCCGTACCTACCCACCCAGTTCTGTGACTATTAATACTTTTCCGTACCTACCCACCCAGTTCTGTGACTATTAATACTTTTCCGTACCTACCCACCCAGTTCTGTGACTATTAATACTTTTCCGTACCTACCCACCCAGTTCTGTGACTATTAATACTTTTCCGTACCTACCCACCCAGTTCTGTGACTATTAATACTTTTCCGTACCTACCCACCCAGTTCTGTGACTATTAATACTTTTCCGTACCTACCCACCCAGTTCTGTGACTATTAATACTTTTCCGTACCTACCCACCCAGTTCTGTGACTATTAATACTTTTCCGTACCTACCCACCCAGTTCTGTGACTATTAATACTTTTCCGTACCTACCCACCCAGTTCTGTGACTATTAATACTTTTCCGTACCTACCCACCCAGTTCTGTGACTATTAATACTTTTCCGTACCTACCCACCCAGTTCTGTGACTATTAATACTTTTCCGTACCTACCCACCCAGTTCTGTGACTATTAATACTTTTCCGTACCTACCCACCCAGTTCTGTGACTATTAATACTTTTCCGTACCTACCCACCCAGTTCTGTGACTATTAATACTTTTCCGTACCTACCCACCCAGTTCTGTGACTATTAATACTTTTCCGTACCTACCCACCCAGTTCTGTGACTATTAATACTTTTCCGTACCTACACACCCAGTTCAGTGACTATTAATACTTTTTTATTATTTCTTTCTTTCTAATGATTTCTACTTTAGTTTGAGGTGAAAAGTATCATATGTCCTATTCCGGGTCATGGACTGCTCGTGAGCCAGATGTTTCATTCAAATCCGTTCAGCCATTAAGGCGTACAGTGGTAACAAACAAACAAACTCACTCTCACATTTAATAACACAGTACCAGGATGACCGAGCTTTGCTCGGTTGTTTCTTGGTGAACGTTTTTTAAAAATTAAACCTATCTAGATCGATTTATCGCCCCCGAAACCCCCTGCATACTAAATTTTATGAAAATCGTTGGAGCCGTTTCCGTGATTCAGATTATATATACACATATACAAGAATTGCTCGTTTAAAGGTATCATATAGATATCAGTTAGGTTACCTATACGTTATTTTACACCTCATAATTAATACAGCACAGGTCAAACATTCACAAAAACAAGTGTACAAAGAGCACATAATCGCACAGCTCGCAACTCGCCCCACAGCTTGCCACGCAGCTAATTATTAAGTGTGACTTACCTACTTACAAAAAAATGCTGATATCCAAAACAGACACACAAAGTATTAGATAAATTCTATCTCACGTTACATAGACCAGGAATTCCCGACATGCCAAATATTCAAATGTGCGATTAGATAAAACTGATATAGGTAAGCCATGCAAAACAAGTGGAGCAAATTCTTCACAAGTGAAAACATAGGAAATGATGGTTATCTTATTATTTTGACAGACAGAATAGTGTGATTGTACTGAATGTAATAGTATTTAATATTTTGCCAATGACTTCGCCCTAAGGCTGCGTATCTACAAGAGATGTGCGAGGTTTCGTAGCGGGGGATGTATTTGTTAAGAACCAATAGAATCGCTTCATTTACCTAGCATCGATTCTTTTAGTTCTTAACATACACATTCCTCGCTACGCATACTCGCACATCTCTGATGGAAACGCACCCTAAGTTTTCACGTTGAACTTGTGAATGTCGAAAATTGTCCTCCCCAAACGTTTTACCGGGAAAAAAATATCTAGGTCATCATCGTATCAGCTGAAAGACGTCCATTGCTGGCACGCTTGGCAGGCGGGATGGCGATCGCAGTGTAGCTGTTGCAATGTACAGAGAATGCTGCTGCCCATTCTCTGGTGAGTCCCTTAATCGCCTCTCATCGCCCTTAATCCCATCACTTTCCGTGGGTGTTACGACACCCCACAAGTGATGGGATGGTGCTATTATTTTACGTACGACACCATATAGAACGTAGGTCATATGTCATAATAATTATGATCATGTTATGATCTCCCCGTGTTCTAAATTATTTCATTCAAATCCGGCTGAAGCCTTGGAGTTGTGATTGATTCATGAACATTCAGTACAATGTTACCTGTAAAGGAGTAGTATTGCATACCACAGTTTTTTATAATTTTACATCATCCTGTAATAAATAACCGGTCATTCGGCGTGCCCGGAATTGGGTTATCGCAAAAAGCCTATCTCGACTCCGGGAATATCAGATTGACATAATTATGTTCAATGCAGCAAATTGAACCGTGCATTAAGTGACTTGTAATTGCAATAATTATTCACCGTCAGGGGCGAGTTCAGGATAGTCAGCTGGTGAGGGCTTGACCCTGCTGATGCTGAGGGTGGGTTTTAGCAATGTAAACATTAAAAAAGCACTTAACATTTTATTATGCTTAACGCATAACAAGCCTCCTTGGATTAATTTTCGTAAATTCTCAATGACTTCGTTAGATTGTTGACTACCAAAGAAATCTGGGTTTTTTGCTCTTAAGGCCCCCTTCCTGGATCCGCCAATGTAACCGATTCTGTTCAACCAAATGAAAGATTTCGCAACAGACCAAAGTGAAGATGGCGGGACGCGCTAGACTCCACCAAAAAGACTGGCCCGAACTATCAAAGGGCATAGTTATATGGAAGGAGGAGAGGAAGGCACAGCTGCGAGACAGTAAAAGATAGATATATTCTGAGTGAATCGTCTCCTTTACATAATTATTTCCAAATATAAGTGCAATAAAAATAATAATATCACTGTTTCTATTAAAAAAAACATCTGCCATTAAACAGCTATAAATAAAAAAAATAAAAATTGAAACCGGACTTCATCATCTTTGGCACAGTAGATAAATATACAGTAGGTTATCTAAGGCCGCCCGCCGAGTTATTAGCCTACTCTTGCGTTGATACCCAGGGTTGTCACTTTTACTTTTAGTTAATATTTTCGAACAAGCAGCACTTGATCTAAATTTATAAAATAAAAAGCATATTATGATTGAATATTTTACCAATTTATAAATTTAGTAAAAATAAAAAGCTTTTATTCACATAACATTTATTATACTAAGTTACAAATTTGATACCGAGAAAATTTTTCTCCTGTTTCTGCACGTCCGGAACGCTTTATTATTATTTATTAATTATTGTGAAATTGTCCTTATTACAACTATACCTACGCGAAAAATATGTTTACCAAAACGATGTTTCGTACTCAATCCTCTATTTTATAGTAAAACTAGACTTCTTAAAATAAACTTTAGCTCTAAACATAGTATTCAGAAAAATGCGACTCGGCTACGCTCTTAATAAAGCAAATAAACTGTGAAATAAACAATACAATACCATATTTTCTAATAATATTTAAGTATAAGTAGGTACTTACATTTCTGGTTGAGTAGGAAGTATGAAGAATGATAAGTCCGGGTTTGCGAAATCATTATTGAGGCACCCGAAAACACTACANCACAGTAGATAAATATACAGTAGGTTATCTAAGGCCGCCCGCCGAGTTATTAGCCTACTCTTGCGTTGATACCCAGGGTTGTCACTTTTACTTTTAGTTAATATTTTCGAACAAGCAGCACTTGATCTAAATTTATAAAATAAAAAGCATATTATGATTGAATATTTTACCAATTTATAAATTTAGTAAAAATAAAAAGCTTTTATTCACATAACATTTATTATACTAAGTTACAAATTTGATACCGAGAAAATTTTTCTCCTGTTTCTGCACGTCCGGAACGCTTTATTATTATTTATTAATTATTGTGAAATTGTCCTTATTACAACTATACCTACGCGAAAAATATGTTTACCAAAACGATGTTTCGTACTCAATCCTCTATTTTATAGTAAAACTAGACTTCTTAAAATAAACTTTAGCTCTAAACATAGTATTCAGAAAAATGCGACTCGGCTACGCTCTTAATAAAGCAAATAAACTGTGAAATAAACAATACAATACCATATTTTCTAATAATATTTAAGTATAAGTAGGTACTTACATTTCTGGTTGAGTAGGAAGTATGAAGAATGATAAGTCCGGGTTTGCGAAATCATTATTGAGGCACCCGAAAACACTACAATATTTTTTTCCTCTTTTTGAAGTCATGATACTCGTAATTTACGACAAGTGTCCGCCGCCCGCGCCGGCGAGAGTTGACGAACGCAAGCGGTCATGTAGCGTACGCGCGTGCTCACAGTCGCGCTGCACAGCCCGCACTGCCGCCACCTTATTTCCGCATATATTATGCTAGCGTGTGCGTGAAATCGCGTGCCGACATGGCGCGCGGCGCGCACGCACACATTCAAACCGAGAGCGGCACGTTTGTATGAAGATGTTTTACTGTATATTTATCTACTGTGTCTTTGGCGAGATAATTAATTACCTAAAACATTTTTATGACTTGCAACACTATTCTGATAGTAACGGATCAATGACCTGCTGCAGGCCAAAATTATTAGTATGTAGATAAGTAATATAATACCTATGTTATATATTTTGCTTGTATATAATTCGCCTTATCTCCACCAGTCATCCAATTAATGAATAGCCCAAGTATTTCCATGGTTTTAATTTATGATCTCGTGTTTACCACATCACACACACATCACAACATGCATTACTTTTACGTTAAATACTGATTTTCATGGTCAAGGTCCTGGTGACCTTGACGATGAAAATCAGTATTTTTTCATTCAACAAATATATATTATTAATGGATTCTTTTGAACTTGAGGTTAATATTTACGTTAAATCTTTTTGTTGAATGTTAAATGTTTTTCATTAATAATGTCCCAATATTTTTTTCCAAATGACAATAGACTAGCATTTTCCATTAGCTAACGTCACCTGCGGCACTAGATTTTGAAGAAAAAACAACATTAATTTGCAAATTAATACGTATATACATAATTAAGACACAATTGGGCGAATAATAACCTGAAATCGTGACTTTTAAAAGTACCCTTAAATTATATTCTTCAAAGAATGATTTTATTACTTAATAAGAATATTATCATTGACATTTTCACTACAAATGAAGTTTTGAATATAGAAATACGAAAACTAAATAACTAGTTTATAAAAGAAATAATAAGCAATGTGCTTCATTTTGAATAGAAATGGACCTAAGTACGGTCCTTGTGACACTCCACACAGATTATGCATTATTTTATCCTTAATTATTTATTAATTGTAATCGCTACCGTGTGTTTTCATTTATGTAGTGTTAAAATATAGCAGTAGAAGCTTTTTCATTTAAATATTTATATGAACTTATGTGGTTATCTATATCAATAGCTTATCTAAACTTCAAATTCATTGTTTAATTAAATGCTCACCAGTAATGGCATATTTAACATATGAAGACCCATCAAAAACATTGGTCTATAAATTAGTGTATTACCATGTCATCCTGAATACGTGTATAGCCGGTTTTTAAACAATGAGACAATTACTAGAATATTTAGAACTGACATATTTACGATAATGGCTGTGAATTTTTTGTAACTATACGGATGCATGATTACAACCTTTAATATATTGTTATTTAGTATTAATGTAAATATTTGTTAATAAACAAGATCTGATTAGAGTTTCATGAATAAGTGGTTGCCGCACGTGAAGTCACGTGTCGGTAGACAAATAAAATTCTTCCCTCCGTGAATTATTATGATAAGTTATAATATTATTCAGAATAAGTTATTCTACTGGTTTTATCGACGCAATATTATTATCGTAGGTATAGGTTGAATAGTACAAGAAGAAGTCGCTATAGTTTGTGAATTTTGTGACTAAACAGTCTTAAGAATTGCACCATATTTTAAGGACTTACAGTAGATCTCATTGCTGATAGGTGAACCTATTGATAGATGAGAATCTCTCCTTTTATCATATCTCAGATTATTGTTGTCATAGGTTATGAAAATTATATTTATTTATTTGTTAAAACTTTATGCACTAGTAAAAACACTGTACAAAGGCGGACTTAATGCCTTAGGCATTTTCTACCAGTCGACCTTAGGGTGGTGCAGAGACAACATGCCAGGTGCAACTTAAAGAAAAACTAAAAATAGAGAGAAGAAAAAATATGAAAAACATTTATAAATACATAGATACATACATACACATAAACAAAGTTATTAAGAAATAACCAATCCAACGAATTAACGCTGTGATGATTCTACCAACTTCTTGCGAATGTGCTCACGTGCCTTCACCTTAAAGGACAACCGACTTGTTGCCGTCCTGATGCTCAGAGGGAGCGCATTCCAAAGGAAAATCGCTTGAACAAAGTAAGAGGAGTATATAGATAAGTCAGGGTAATCCTGCCTACTCGGAAATATTTAGAGGGAGTGGTCTTTTGCATTTTCATTTCATGATAAGAATCAACAGCTGCACATGCGATAAGCGACGATGACATTCTTATTATGACATCCTTATTATTGATTTTGTATTTAGTTATGCTAAGTTTTGTTATATGCTAAGCGATGGAAGGACGACGTTATAAGAATAGCGGGTAATGCGGGTATTACTATACTGTTCTACACAAGCTCGGAACCGCTTAGTATGGCAAGCTCTTGAAAAGGTATATGCTGGAATCTTCACTAAATGTTAATTCCATGTAAGATTGTTAAATTAAGGCTTTTATTATTATGTACTTGTCTTGTAATTAATTAATAAACTGAGAAAAAAAAGCAAAACGACGGTAACGGTAACACAATTTAGGGTTGCGTAGTCAAAAAAAGAAGCCTTATAAATATAAAGTGGTGTTTTCCTGCCATAGACAAGTTTATTAAAGGCAGAGGGCAATTTAATTAAATTCACATTCTTTAAAAAGAAAGGCATAAGGAGGCTGATGAATGAGATTTATTAGTGCAATTTGTAAATTGTGTGTAATTTGTTTTTTTTTACTTTGAAAGAATAACCTGAAATACACAATGCAAAAAATTTGGATTTTAGTGTGGCAATCAAAATTATTCGCTAATATATTCAAGAATACACATGACATATTGTTTCAAAAGTTACATTGCACATTTGCACGTGTTCCGTTTAACAAACGCTTAAGATAAATTCAATCACCCGATTTCGATAACTTTGATAAGAATGCAATAACAACTGCGGAAAAACTTTACAATAATGTAACAAAATACGTACAGTAAGAATAATTACAAATTGCAGAAATAACTGAACGCATGGCAAATATAGATTTTATGAAACCGTGAATCAAAAGCATGAAAGTCATTGTCAAAGTCATCATCAGGATTGAAGTTATCCGCAGAAGAACCAAGATTACCGACATAGTCCGAAGAATCTGCAAACTTAAGAGGCAGTGGGTCGTAGCTCTAAGAATAAAAGTCGATGGGGTCAACAAGTTCTGCAGTGGCGACCGCGTACCGGAAGACGAAATGTTGGAAGACCTCTCACGAGGTAGACCGCTGTCCTGGCAAAGGCCGTGAGAATCCACTGGATGTGAGACGAACAGAAACAGTCGATGTGGCGATATACGTGGGAGGCCTAAGTCCAACAATGGACGTATTTTGGCGGAAATGATGATTGTTATGGTGATCTGAACTGATAGTGATGAAGGCGAAATTAAAGAGGATATCTTTAGGAAAACCAGCTTCACCCTAACTACTAGCATATGCCGTTACTTTTATTATTCATTTTTAAGGATGGGAAATCATCAAATGACTTCTTCCGCTCTGGGAGGGAGCGGAAGGGCATGTCAGACACACCCGAGTAAAACCCATCCGTGTTCCTTCTAAAGCTCTTTGCGTTCCAGGTCCGCGGTGACTCATTCGAACAAATTCCGCAACTATATACCATATACATATATCGTTACTTACATACTCAACCTATTTATCAAAAACTAGAACTAGGTTACAAAAACTAGACCGAATAAGGTGAAAATTGACACCGGAAACTAGTTAACAGATGAAGTCAATATTTAAAACAAAATATTCATAACGATATGATATGATCTCAACTATGTTAAATTTTTAACGGAATTAACTTGTATCATTATATCTAGCACGTGTGCATCTGTAATACTATTGATAGAAGCGATTACAGCATAAATAGTTAATAAAGATGTCAATTTTAAATGTTCCACTAGCTTACCTGTATTGTTTTTAAATTAAAAATAGCATGAACCGGTATTTTTGTTTCCTTAATGATCCTGCCATTTTCTAGCTTGAGTGATATATTCATTGCATGTGTTTTTACCTGCCTGCTTTATTCCAGATGTTTCTTTTTCAATGTCATCTAAGGTTTGTGCCTCAACATTCTTCAGTTTTTGAACTTTATCTAATTCTGTCAAACCGCTGTCAGTACACATATCATCATAATCATTGGCTGATTCTAGTGTATTTTTCCACCGTGTATCTTTTTTCTCCACGTACCGGTAGGCGTAGCGTTGGAAGGCCCCCCACTATGTGGACCGATGACCTGATGAGGGTCGCTGGTAGCCGATGGATGCGAGACGCACAGGGCCGGTTGTTGTAGTGAAACTTGGGGGAGGCATATGTCCAGCAATGGACGTCCCTATGATAATAATGATGAGTGTATTTACTTCTGTTTTGCATTATTTAGGAATTCCGTAGAAACCTGTCCGAGCCCTGCAATCATTACCTACAACAAGCGTTCTCGCAGGAGTTATTGATAAAGAAATGAAACAATTATTACCTGCGTCTAGCATTGTGATTGTAGACACAAACAAAAACACAAAAAAATTTGGTAATACTTTCAGTGTGCAATTGTGCATTCAGCTAAGGAGTGAAATTAACTGCCGGAGTCTGTTTCCTGATAGCTACAACCTGAGGGTATTTAAGTAAAGAGTGAATTTGTTACTTCTAGGCAAGCGTTCCGACCACATCATCGTTTTCTATCATGTGAAATGTTGGTCAAACGCGAGTAATCATGACATAATTATAGTTATAGAACAATTTCAAGTTCATCCAACACCAAGAGGTTTTTTATTTGACCTCAACACAGTACCTCAGTTTCGATAACCCCAATCCGAGTCAACGTAATATAAATAACATTAGTGAGACTTTCTAAAACAAGTTTAGCAAGAATAATGAATAAATTACAGGTACGGTCAACGGCATTTTTGGTAATAACATTTGAACTACGAAAACCGCTTACAAGGTATAAAGAAGCACTGTCAATGTTAACTTGTATTTGTAACAGGTTAAATTGTTTGTTTGTGTGTAATTAAGGGTAAAAGACTATGCACATGGCGTATTTTATACGCGCCGACGACGCGCGCGTTACGAACGCGCGCTCACGGCGCTGTAAATGACCAAGCAGATTGTCGCATTTCTATCGATACCAACGCGCGTACAATGCAATATAAACGCGCGCGAGAAGCGCGTTCAAAGCTCGTCTGTATCGCGTTTTGTTTGTCGGAGAAACATAGCAGAAACAATACATACGCGCGACTGCAGCACGTTTGTATCGATACAAATGCGCCACTAAATTTTTGTACGTATGCAAAGGTTTACTGTCCGCGCTTGAAGCGCGTTAGCGCGCGTAATCTGTGCGTCGTAGGCGCGTTAGAAAAACGCCGTGTGCAAAGGCCCTAACAATCACAGTCCCCTACAATGACAAGCTGATGACATCACGATGCTGATGAGAGAGAGAGACGGAGCTATACAGGAGGAATAGCACACCCGATTTCGAAAATTCGAGTCACTCGATTGATTATTAGGCAAAAATGCAAACAAATTACGGTGAGTGAAGTTTAGTTAACAAAGCCCATGGCTAACTTGGCAAACCGGTAAATCCCAAAATACTATGAAGGACGTTTGTTTACCTTTTGCTTGACAAAAAAATCATTCCATTAGAACCATTTAGCACCTTCTATGTTAAGCCGGCCTTTCCATACGAAGCTTTTGGATTCTTTACTCAATAAAAGATTGCGAAGAAAAATTCACGGAACTTGGACTTAACTTACTTATCTGAACTAATGATTAATTATAGGTAGAGAAGGAAAATTTTATTTTTGTAAAAGATTATCTCCGGAAATATTGACTCAAAAACGGCAGGTGTATTCACCAGGTCTCAGCGGTCTTAGTGCGAATTATAAATCGTACTCGATTGCGTTAACGTTAGCGTTCAATAATCAAAACATTGATGAAATGATTGTAACGTTACAATGAGCGTAACGTTACAATGAGCGTACGTAACGTTAATGAGTCATCTATTTCGTGCGTACAGCCGGCGTTCATCGATTTATTAGACGTTGTCACGTCAAAAAAGAACTTGTCTTGTAGGCTCCGCACAAACGAGCCATCGACCACAGCAACCTGGTTGGCGACGAGCTTTTTACATGATAACACGTTTTTATGGAATCACCGCACACGTGTAGCGTCCACTCGCGACTCAGTGTCCGCAACACGCAACCGGTGGCGGCCACTCGCTACTTAAAAACGTCGAAACCATCGTGAAACTGTACACCAGGAGAGTGTTACAATTTGTAACACTCTAGGTAATTTACAATAGGCTGAAATGTTTGATATTCTCCAGAATAATATGCTTATTAGCCCTGAATACATCCCACGCCCAGAAGTCGTGGCGAACTTTCTTTTGCCAACCGGATTTGACTCCCTAGGGGTGATTTCGTGTTCAGGTTGGTATATGTAGGAATACTTGAATTAATTCTATCCAGTGTTGACTTACGGAAAGTTACAATTTGTAACACTCTACTACCCTTACCACTAGTAAATGGCGGCCACCGACCACCTTCGTTTGCGTGGTACCAAAGGACGTGGTGCGCGACAACCGGTGGCTGTGGTCGGTGGCCCGTTTGCGCGGAGCCTTAGTGTCACCAGAAGAAGCTTTTCCAGTTTTGATACAAAGCATTTCCCTAACATTGGGACAGCAGAAAAGTAACTTATATATGTCACCGGAAAATAGCAAACGTCGTAAGATTTTAAAGTAAACGGGCTTCTTCTGGTTAAGCTCGCTCCATCGTCGACTTTGTCTTTGCATCTATGACCTAGACGAGAGTCAAGAGCAAACTCATCTCAAATAAAAAACAATTAAAAAAAAATATCGCGTGAAATTGTAAACTATTTTTTCTTAATAAGACACGGATATATTGATAACTATTGAATTTGGATGGGATTTATTGTAAACGAAACGATTTTTTTATAATATATCGAGAAATTATAATCTAATCAAGATTTATTATAATTTTACGGAGTCTGAAATTTTCCGGTGACATACATATATAACCAACTCATGGGCGACCACTAATCCTCATTATTCTGCACCTACGAACAATTTAAATGTATTGACTTAAGATTAATAATAATGAGACACTTCCGTGCATAAAGATGTTGATTTTGAAGTCTTAGAAACCGGTTCTTAGTGCATAATTAGTATCTAGTATTTGAAAGTAACACCTGTGCATAAAAACTGACGTTGATAGATGAGACGTAAAAAATTGTATCAACAATTTATGCATGTGTAGGCGGAAGATTTTTTCGGAAGGAATCTGGTATTATCCTAAGCATTTAAGCTGACAGGCAGGAATGCCGGATACCAATCGTTGCATTGCTACACTATTTTTTTTTTTTTTTAAAGATTGGAAATCATCAAATGACTTCTTCCGCTCTGGGTGGAGCGGAAGGTCGTGTCAGACTCTTACTGACTAAAACCCATCCGTGTTCCTTCTGAAGCCCTTTGCGTTCCAGGGCCGCGGTGACTCTTTCGAACAAATTCCGCAACCCTGGCAGATTGCTACACTATCGCGGTTGGAATACTGAAGCAATGACTAATATTAAATGGGTGAACGTTATAAGTTTATTTATTGTTATTAACGCTAAGTGAGTCTCATTGGTACTTACAGTAAAGTTCTTTTTCTTCATCTGAATTGAAACAACAACACTGTTTAAACGAAATCAGACAACTAAAGATACTTAGGAACAAAACGTCTCTTGGCGTATCCATACGAACAAATGCGGATTGCAGTCATTTTATCGGTGACTAGCTTCGACTTCGTACGCGCATATCCCGTTTATAGCCTTCTTCATGAATGTGACTATTATATACAAAAAGAATTTTCCGAATCCGACTGGCAGTTCCAGAGATTAGCGCGTTCAAACAAACTCTACAGCTTTATTATGTTAAGTATAGATTGGTGCAACTTTGAAGCTACCTCGTTTGTGTCCTCATGCCCATAAATGTGTCTTCATTTTATTAGTTGGTTTTGTGCAAAAGCTAATTTATAAAAGCTACTGCCAGCAGCTTCGTTCGCTCGTAAAAATATGTCTAAAAGCATCTCCAGGATCCCATCTTCTGCCAGGGTTGCGGAATTAGTTCGAAAGAGTCACCGCGGCCCTGGAACGCAATCTGTACGAACACGGATGGGTTTTAGTCAGTAAGAGTCTGACACTCCTTGTCGCTCCGCCCAGAGCGGAAGCTCCATATTTGTCTGTTTGTACCCAAATCCTCAAAATCGGTTCAGCGATTTAATCGTGAAAGCAAAACAAACACACTTTCGTATTTATAATATTAGTTAAAGGTTAGATATTAATTATAAAGTTAGGAAGGAATGCCTTCTTTCCCTCCTAGATCATCGAGCTTGTGTTTTTAGTTGAGTCCGTATTGCAACTGCAGGTACTTCCAGAGCCGGCCACCGTAGGCGCGGGCCAGTGGACGGAGAGCGTTGGGTGGCTCGCTGTCCGATCACCACAAGGCCCGGGTCGATGGCGCGTTGTGTTGCACGCGCGCCTCAAAGAGATGTCAGCAAGACGGCGCCCGCTAGGGCCAGAGCCTGCCAGGGTTGCAAAATTTGTTCGAAAGAGTCACCGCGGTTCTGGAACGCAAAGGGCTTTAGAAGGAACACGGATGGGTTAGTCAGTAAGAGTCTGACACGCCCTTCCGCTCCACCCAGAGCGGAAGAAGTCATTTGATAATTTCCCATCCTTAAAAAAGAAAAAGAAAGGCGTTTCCAGAGAAGTATTTTTTTCTCAAAGGTTTATCTCGTAAGTTTATACAGGATGGTGCTAACACTCTGCTACAAATGGCGTAATACATTGCATCGTCCTTAATTCTATCATTGATCCAAGAATACCTAAATTAAATATCTAGCTTTTACCAAATGCCAGATCTAAATGCGTCTCTAATTATATCCCGTTTAGATAGATTCATGACATCATTCTCAGCATTGAGATTCACCTTTTATTTGCAAATTCTAACTATTTTTGCTCCAAAATAAGGCACTTCCTTTTCTTTAATTACTTCTGGTAGTTTGTTGATCTAGATTTGAAAATTATGTATTTGTATTTCTCGAAATAAATAAAGAATGATTTTATTAAATCGATCAATCAAAATATTTATTTGCTAGAATATGGTACAATATGGTGTTACAGTAAAACAAACAAACAACAACCATAAAAATATTTTTAAACTAACAGTGTTTCTTTGTGTTTAAGCACGCTAAGCCGTTGATCCCTGACATTTGTAAATCTTTGGCAGTCGTTACGGATTATCAGAAGCCAGAAAATCTGTCTCCAGTCTTGCCAAAAATTACCGTGCCACCCAGTAAATGGGTTGTAGCTGGATCCGGTTCGACTGGAAGCCGACCCCAATATAGTTGGGAAAAAGCTTGGCTGATGATCATTGTTTCTTTGTGTGGCCACGTTGTTCTCCTATAATGCACAACGGATTTGATCCAGTTTTCACCATATTTTAGAGACCTATTCCGGAACTTATAAAACAGTATTTTTATAAATTAAAATGACATTATAATAAATATTTCTCTGTGTCAATCTTCAAGTCGTAAAACCGCGAAAAGCAGGTGGATCGGCAGTTAAAGATAAATAAATCACACATGCACAAACTCTTCACCCGGTTTTTATGGAAAGCGAACCCACGAAACTCGGTGAAAACAATAGTTCATCCACTGACACTATATTATTCGTAGTTAACGCGCAAATCATTAAAACGAACCTTAAAATATATTTATCAACTAATAAGTCATCATCTGCCTAACCTTTTTCCAACTATATTGGGGTCGGCTCCCAGTCAAACCGGATTCAGCTGTATACCAGTCCAGTGTTTTACGTGGAGCGGCTGCCTACCAGACCTCCACAACCTATTGATTGGGTAATACGATACTTCTTGGGTAGACTGGTGTCAGATTTTCTGTCTTCTGACAATCCGTAACGACTGCGAAAGATCTACAAATGGCAGCCAGGACCAACGGCTTAACGTGCTTTCCGAAGCACAGAGGAATCTCGATATGTTAAGATGGACACCCATCCACAGACCGACCTCGGTTATCGTTGCTTAACCTTGAAGATCGACCCGTGCGGCTGTTTTTATTTAGCCACGAGCTCCAACTAATAAGTATTCTAATCATAAAACTATGCGTAGAAATAATACCTAAACTTATCCTTACATATCAATCATTGTTTTTTTAGTCACCCTCCCACATTTTTTAAACCTGCACGCATATTTTTAGTCAATTTTCAAGAATGTATTTGCCTAAAATAACTATAGATCTTGGAATTTACAACTAAAACGAATAAATTACATTCAAAAGAGGCCTCTTTGACACAGTTCGAAAACTAATTAATAAGCATTTATTGCTTATCATTTACACATTAAATAAAAACGTTGTTTGAATGGCCTTTAAACTGTGTTAACAGATTCTGTGATGAATTTTTCTTTTCACACTTTATTAAATCAATTAAAATATAAGGACTCCTCGTTGAGAATGGGAGTGAACAGCTTTGGTAAAGGGAACAGTCACCATTCCTTCACTTTTGCGATGTTAACTTCAGTTGAAGATGTTGATGACGTATAAACACGTGCTTATGAGTGGTACAATGCGTTCAAAAGACTTTACAAGAAACACGTGTTTCTTATAAAGTCGATTCACCTAAGCCTTCTATAACATTTTCAGCGACTCCGAACACGAAATTCTATTTGCGATGCAAAGTTTGAGACAAACTCTTTGATGCTTTTGTCTATTATGAAATTCGCAACTTAGAGATGATCCAACTAAAAACGGCACTATATTTAATCAGAATGACAGTTGCAACTCAAACTCCGCGCCAAAATGGAAAACAGTGGTGCCAAACGAGCAACAAAAAAACAACGGGTTGCACTCCGGGACTGCCGGCAGAAGTGAAAACTTGAACATTAACGTTGTGCATGTTTGATATTTTGGAATGGTTAGGGAATAATTTTGCTCGAATCGCTTTAATTATCAGTATAAAAGTACTATCACTATTACATTAAAAATTTAACACTTCAGAAATTTCCCTCCGTCTTACGAATTTTCGATCAGGTCACGTGTCCTGACGCGAGTTTAACATTTTTTACCAATCCCAAAAAGTGCACAACGTCGCTAAAGAAGTTTAAAAATAAAAATAATGCTTGAGGGACAGAGCATTTCGTTAAAAACTTAACAAAACGTAACCCGACCTAGTCACCAAGAAAGTAATTCATACCTATTGAATAATATTGTTATTCGTTGACCCTAATCGACCCTTATCGCTAACTGTGTCTACCTACTAACTGAATCAATATGTAGAACGTTTCCGAGGTTTCTAACCATTATGTAACTTCACGGGTTTACTGTTTATTTTTTGCATATTTATGTCGAATGTTAAGTTTCTGAAAATGCTCCGTCTCATGAATATTTTGTTAGTTGCTTTAATGCTTTTCAATTTATTAAACTAGTAAGTACTTAACTAATAAGGTACCTTAGTAAGATAAGAACGCTATCGTCATATAAAGGTATGTAGGTGTTGACTAATTAATATGTATTTGACCACTAACTGCCTGCGTCTTCACCCACGTGAATATTGATAATTATCCCAAGGAAACATACTCTCGAGATAAAAAGACTATAATCTACCTCTGTGCCAAGTTTCATCAAGATCCGTTCAGCCGTGACTGAGTAACAAACATTCAGCCATCCCTCCCTCCATCACTCTATCCGTCTATCCAAACATCCTTTCGCAATTATAATATTATATAGTAAGTATTAATATAGAAGTATCGCTTGGTCAAGCTAACAAAAGATCGAGAAACACATTTTAATAAAATGTAACCACTATTTTTTACTACTAGAAGGCGAGTCTTTTGAGCCGTAGTTATCCGAAATAACTACGGCTCAAAAGACTCGCCCTTATTAAACTAAACCCCTTAGATAAAGACTCGTCTCAAATAGACCTAGACAGCGAAAAGTGGAACGGAAGTAGGGAAACCCTGGAAAAATCCAGGCTCATTTTTATTCTCTCAATGCTGGACCAGGGACCTCGAATTAAGACCTCAAGGTTCCTAAGCTAAGCCATATTAGAGAAGCCAATGAGTTCACTGACTTAAGGCTCGAAGGGCAGGACCTTCCTAAATGATTAACGTTAACGTTTTCCTGTTGAATAATGTGTTGTTGTGTTTTATAACTGACTAGCTCTTGCCCGCGACTTCGTACGCGCATATCCCGTTTTTTTTCCGTCACTGTTTTATTTTCCGTTCCTCATGAATGTGGCTATCATATAAGAAATTTCCAAATCCGACTGGCAGTTCCAGAGTTTAGCGCGTTCAAACAAACAAATATTCATCTTATTTTATTAGTATAGATTATTTTTATTATATTATAGTATAGATGTCTTTATTGTTTACGGACACGTGTAAGGAGCTCGCTATAAATAGATGTAAGTGTTTGTAAGTCGATATTTTTTTTAATGGGTTCAATTAAATTTAAAAAACGTCACTGGCATGGTAGGTACAAGTACCAGTGACGTTCGCGAAGTTTCTTATCTAGTCATATTTTTAATATGAAGTCAGTTTATTCTGGGGTTTTATACATAAATATCGGTTCGTATCGTTCGGTTCGTATCGTTCGGTTCGTATCGGGTTAGATTAGTCTTTGTACAAAAATAAACCCATCACTGCTACGGAGTTTTGCAGCTCTGGGCTAATGGGCTCCAGGCCATTATTAAGAAGTTCCTAATGGATAAACCCAATACAAGTCTGTCTGACCTATTATCGTGACCCGAGTACCGAACTCCCAGGACTCCATACAAAGGACCACTTGAGACCACTTGGCTAACGATGTTTGTATCGTGGCAAAATTACAAATAATTTCTTCCTAATCAAACTTATAAAACATCATAATCTGCGCTATCAATTAATATTGGCTTATCTTTTTAATTACTATGTAGGCAGATTTAGGTGATAGTTTTTTTAATCCGCACAGGTGTTGGATTAAACGAAAACATACTAAAACAACTGTTGACCAACATAATAATAATTCATTGTTTCAAAATGTCTTGACATGTTACCGAAGATTGAGACAGACAGAGATATTATTCCCGCAATGAAAAACGTTGACAATCTAGTCACAATTTCATAGAGTACTTAATAATTCAACCTCATGCAACCTCATTTGAGCGACTATCGAAGTCAAAAATTGCGGGAAATTAAACGTATTTTTAACAGATTGACACTTTTAAATAAAAATGCAACTGTTCTAAAAATTCGAAAACTGCCTTCCATTAAACAGTAAAATAGTTCCCCAAAGAAAAATACTGAGATAAAAATAGAAACAAATGGACCAAGATATTATGTGTCTTGCTTGTATTTGACAAACTGTCATACAGCGATTGAAAATAAGTAATAGATACGGCCTGGAGGTAGGAATATGACGTAGTGTTGGTACAATACAATGGTCGCGTATTTCAATCTTTTAGAGTGTTCAGACCTTTAAGCCTGACCAATAAAGAAATGCCTGGCAATTACTTGAAGACACGACATGTTGGAATATAGGTAACAGTCCTTCCGTTCAAATTTACAACGTCTTTATACTAAAAAAATACGTAGATAGGTACTCGGAAATATTGTCCATTGAGTTTTCATTCATTTTTTTTTTTGCAGATTTAGTGGTGGCCAGGAAGGCTGAAAATTCGGAAATATTTGTAATGGAGTTTTATTAAGGCGAGTGAATTGAGTGACGTAGGTAATTGACCATAACTTTTTAACCGAAAATTTTAATATTTTTTTACTTCACCATTATGATTTACAATTTTTTACTAAAATCTTTCCGTTTTTTGTAGAGATTAAGCTTTCTTTTTAAAAAGATTATCTATCCACATGCACATGGCTACCAGAAGGTAGCCAACATTAAATTTGCAACTGGAAACGTCTTCGTGTAAAGAAATAAGGTAATGTTATCATCAGAAATGTAATTTACAATGCTTTGGATATTAACAAGTTAGTCAATTAGTTATATATATTTACAGAATATTTGAATTAATATATTGTTGTTCACCAACCAGTGTAGGTAATTCTGCATAATGTCAAATTATTGTGCATAAAGTTAAAATAAATAACCTAATTTCATTTTATCATATAGGAGTCATTTGTTTGTACTTTTTATTGAGAAATGGGCTTGCTCTTGACCTTGAAATCAAGCATCGATGTTCAGAACAAATACACCTTTTAAACTTACTAATTGTATTATTTTATGAAAAGAATAGTAAGAAATGATAAGCCAAATTTCAAAATAATATTTTGCATTTCCCAAAGCAGAAAATAATCTAACATTTGATTGATCGTTATAAACACCATTGATTGACATATGACCGACAATTTGTCGACCACTACATTAAGACGATATGTCTCATTCGACTTTATTTCTCTAACAATCAATTGTATCGTGATTGATTCACTTTCTTACATCTAATGGCCTCAAGTGGCCAAGTGGCTCGTAAAATATACAAGACTGGTTTTATAGAGCTAGATAAATTATTGTGCAAAATGAGTGTGATATGGTGCAATCTATTCAAAATACAAAGTTATTTATTTCACATATTATTTTGACATGGCCACCTATAAAACGTTAGAAGCTTGGTAAATCTTGTAAATATTCTAAAACAAAACATTACTCCTCGAAGGGTTGGGCAAAGACCTATAAGGATGCCTCTCCATTGACGCGGAGCGAGGCAGCGGAGCGGAGTTGCGGACTGAGAGAAGCTAGCTAGCGAGTTCACGCGACGAGTAATTCAAGCGGGCGGTCGGTTTTTTCCGCTCCCGCGCTTCGCTACCCTCTCCACTTCTCCACTTCTCTTCTATATACCATAATTCTGGTTGGTTTAGCTCTTAAAAAAATAACAAAAGCCATTTGATCATAAAAAAAAAAACAATTAAAAAGAAAACAAAATATGGCATTTATGAAAAACGGCCAATGACAAACAATTTTATTGTTGGCCTGGAAAAAGTTTGTAATAAAATAAGGTTTGTTACTAAACTGAAAAGAGAGTTTTAATAAAATGGTACTGTATCTGGTGATCGATACCTATATCTGAAACTATCGATTTTGAAGGCAACTGTTGTTTATGAAGTAATGCACCTATGTAAAATAGAACATTTTCTGAACAAAAACACGGAAGCGTTTGTCACACAAACTCATTTTTTTTTAATTTTTTTTGACTAGCTGTCGCCCGCAGCTCCGCCCGCGTGAATTTCGAAAATTATCTCAAAGGAACATACCTCCCAGAATAAAACGCCTATGTGTTTATCCAGCGTGTCAGCTTCCTGCATACCAATTTTTATCGAAATTGGTCCAGCCGTTTGCGCGTGAAGAAGTAACAAACACACACACACTCATAAACTTTCGCCTTTATTATATTAGTGTGATATTCTCGTGTTTGACCACAATCTCTCATGATGGAGAGCGATGATGTGGTCGACTGGCTTTTTTCAAAGGAGTCTTTCAAACGGCTGGATTTTTCCAATCAATCGTGAAAGTATCAAGATTATTCGTGAGAATCTGCTTAGGCAAACAAAATACAAGGACTTGGTTCTAAAAGCACTGATCTACGAAGATATCTTAGACCCAGAATAAAGAGAAGGTGATCCTCATGATTACGCTGTTCAGTTACAATATTATTAACACGTCACTCTTGCGACCTCCAGCACTGATTCACTGGAGTATTCCGGTAATTGGTCGGTAGAGGTCGGACGACGTCGCTCCGCGTCAAATACTTTACTTTTTTTATGTACATATGTAGTTATTCTCATGTGATTCAACTGAAAAAAAAACTTGTCTTTTTTCCTCAAAAATCTTAAAACTTACAGATTGACTATCTGACTGACTATTGATCTGAAGGCAAAAAAAAATTATAGTCAGGCCATGATATAATAAATCTTTCAATGTTTGTCAACAAGCAATTTCATTGAAAAACTAGCTTTTGTCCGCGACTTCGTACGCGCATTTCCCGCCTTTTCCCGTTCCCGTAGGAATTTCCCGTTCTCGTATTGCATTCCTCATGAATATGGCTATCATAAACAAAAATATTTTTTCAAATCCGACTGCTAGTTTCAGAGATTATCGCGTTCAAACAAACAAACTCTCCCGCTTTATTATATTAGTAGTTGGAGAACTAATTGAGAAGCAAAAATAAATTAGGAAAACGACATCCAAAATCGTGATGATGATGTAATTTCATAACAAATTCTCTATTCCACAGATACCGATTAACCCCCATGACCCCCATAACAAGGCCATTAATTTTGTCTCCTTATGTATTGTTTTCTTCGTCTATCTTTTTAACTTACATTGTGTAGGTCCATAACATCATCATCTGCCTAGCCTTTTTCCCAATTATATTGGGGTCGGCTTCCAGTCAAACCGGATTCAGCTGAATGCCAGTATTTTACGTGGAGCGGCTGCCTACCAGATCTCCACAACCCATTAACTGAGTAACACGGTACTCATTGGTAAGACTGGTGTCAGATTTTCTGGCTTCTGACTATCCGTAACGGCTGCCAAAGATCTACAAATGACAGCCGGGACCAACGGCTTAACGTGCTTTCCGAGGCACGGAGGACCCATCCACAGACCAACCCCGGCAAGCGTTGCTTAACCTTGAAGATCGACCCGTGCGGCTGTTATTATTTAGCCTCGAGCTCCTCCAGGTGTAGGTCCATAACAAAGAGTATTCTAATCTATTCTATTCCCTTTCAGCATTTTCAGGATGTTTTTTAACCTGAACCTAATAAGATTCCTATTGAGTTTAATGAAAGAAAGGAGAAACCGAAAACAACCCTATTATTTAGCATTGAGGACAATCATGAGAAAAACATTCCGGATAATAAAGGCTTTGTACAAATTAGGGCTTGCCTTGTTATTGTCATTTTATACCCCAGGGTGAACTGTACTTAAATAGTAAATGTACTTAATAGATAGGTAATATCAAGAGGTAAGCCACTACTCTGGATGGTGTCGGACGTAAAAGAATGGCACCATCCCATCACTTCCCGTGGTTGTCGTAAGAGGCGACTACGAGACTCACCAGAGAAAGGGCAGCAGCATTCTCACACTGCGATCGCCAACCCGCCTGCCAAGCGTGGCGATGATGGCAGACTCCCTCTATTGGCCTATGTCTAGCAATGGACGTCTTTCGGCTGATATGATGAAGCCACTATTCTATGTTTCTTATTTTATTTTTTTGCTAGCTCCAGCCCGTGACTTCGTCTGCGTGGACTTCATAATTGAAATACATCTTAGTTGGATCCCGGTGGTTTTACGTTTTTCCGTGCAATTTTTCAATTTTTTCTCTACATAAAAAAAAATACAAATTGGTCCAGCCGTTGTCGAGTTCTGCGCTTAGCAACACATGCAGCAATTCATTTTTATTTGTCAATACCAATACATCTTATTATAAGGTAAAATTATTACTAATTATTAGGCCTGGGTTTTTAAAGGAAAATTATTTCAAAATTCATGTGACAAGCATGCGTTGGTATCTGGTGGTATCTGCTGAATTGGCATTGAAATTGGGAAACTGAACAGTCAATCGCATCATTTGACTTGCGGTTTTGGTAGAAAAAACACATAAGTTAAATCCAGGCAGCGATAACACAAGAATTCGATAAATCAGATGGAAATTATAGAACAAATTGGCATTACATATTATGCCAATTTGTTCTATAATTTCCTTATAACAATCTCGATAATATGTAATATATTTTTTTTGTTTACTATGTTATTTCTTGTGAATGATGTAATAATTTTAATATGAATTGTATGTTTAATAATGTTTTTTGGTGGCACTCATTACCAATTTTTTTATTTTTTATATGCCTATAATGGAGTGAGCTGCAATATTGTTATCTTACTTTACCTTATAATTTTTGCTATGTTAAAATTTTATATTGTAGCTGTTTATTGTCCCCTAAATAAATAAAATAAAATAAGATTTAGATACTGCCTCATTCATAAAAAGTAACCATAAATATGATTTGGTTTTTAAACTGATTAGCAGATTCTGAATTCAAATTGTCTAGCAACTTTGAATGATCTACTTATCAGTATTTAATTAAACTTATCATGTGGTTAAAATTTTTAAACGGTTTTATTTAGCTTGCCCTGTTTGTTTTTTTTTTTTTATGAGTCAGCTTAAAAATCTATATTGGGGGTGGCTTCCAGTCAAACCGAATTCAGCTGAATAACTTGAGCGACACAACCCAGCTAATAAACTAGGAAACCCTCCTTGGCAGGACTGGTGTCAGATATTCAAGCGTTTAACTATCCGTATCGACAGCCCGTCCCAACTGTCATTTGAACATCTTTATGTTCAAATGACAGTTGGGACGGGCTAAACGTGCTTTCCGAGTAGCCATCCGTCCGGGTTTCCATGGATCTGTCCTTGTTTGGAGGGCGTCCGGGGGTGTTTCAAATGTTGTCCTGGTAAAACCCGGACTTTTTTTGCGTAAAGGGAAACTCGATTGCTTGAAAATTAAAAATATAAGCAACAAATGAAAACTAAACTTTGTTAAAAAAATCATTCGCAATCGTAAGACTTAAAAACTAAATCTGGCTCTGTAAAATTGCAAACAAGGTGTATAACTCATTGATTTCTTTTTTAATATTTAAAACGGTGGGCCGTTGAAAATATTCAATTTCACCCAAACGATGTCGGCAATTTAGGTGATGGTAGCCCTATTCCCTAGGCACGGAAGGAACTGTGTATGTAGTCACCCATTCAGTGCCGGACTGTCCTCGACAAGCATAGCTTAACCTGTAGGTTCTACCCGTGCGGCTCTCGTGAGACCAGAATGACACACTACAAAGAAATGCACAGATCTTCAGCACTTCTTCCAATAACTCGAGTTAAGCGCCGGAACTTTCAATAAACGTCATTAATCTTAATGTACCTACACATAAGCGACCGGACAAAGAGTTGAGACGATGACCCACGAGGCCTATGTCCATTGCTGGACATAGCCCTCCCCTAAAGGAGGGGATTTGCTATAATCGCCACGCTTGTCAGGCGGGTTGGCGATCGCAGTGTAGCTGTTGCAATGTACAGAGAATGCTGCTGCCCATTCTCTGGTGAGTCTCTTAGTCGCCTCTTACGACACCCACGGGAAGTGATGGGATGGTGCTATTCTTTTACGTCCGTCACCATACAGAACGATTATATTAGTAGTACTCAGATAACACATACCTAAGGAATTGTTCACCTACCTACCTGACTACCTTTTGCACGCACTTGTAATAAGATCTCAAGGAGAGTCTTCTTATAGAAAGAAGTCATAACAGTCGCATGGGTCGTTCTTCAAGGTTAAGCAATGTTAGTCGAGGTCAATTCATGGATGGACCATCCATGAGTAGTATAGTACTATACATATTGAAACATGTAGGTTCCTTGGGGAATGTAGGGGAGCGCTAAGAGAGGATTTACCGAAATTCCTACGGGAACGGGAAAAAAACAGGATATGAAGTCGCGGGCAAAAGCTATAATTTATAATATGTGTGTTGTTATAAGGTATGATGAGGTTGACATATCCAATAAGGATATGTCAACAACAAGACAGGACAAAAACCCCTAAATTATATTTAAAAAAAAATATAATAAAAAAAAAATTGATGGGTTTTTCTTTCTAACAAAAATTGTCATGTTTATTATTTCAATTAAAAGTTACACCACAATTTAATCAGATTACAGTTAGACTATCTACTCGGCCAAACAATTTGATGACACAGGTGTGTCACAGTTGGTCTTGGTACGATGAACACAAGTTTAGAGTCATCGTTAGTCAGCAAACATGAGAGTACAAAGTTTTGTTAACTCTCGGTAGAGTTTGGGCCATAAACGTAAGACCATATTAACGTTAAAATGACGCATGGTTGATCATCATGCAGATAAGTTACATCATTTTTAGGGTTCCGTAGTCAACAAGGAATCCTTATAGTTTCGCAATGAACCTTTCTGTCTGTCTGTCCGCGGTTTAACTCGGAGACGCTTAGCACTAGACAGTTGGAATTTGGTATGGGCATACATATAAATCACGCCCTTTTCGTAATAACCACATAGAAAATTACTTAAAATTAGGTGTATTTGTAACTTTGTAGTGTCTCAGTAAATTTTTCTATTTTTGTCATGGCATACGAGACGAGTAACTACGGAACCCTTCGAGACGCACTTGACCGGTTTTTTTTTTCTATAGAACTTAAAAACTACTAGACTTTGTAAAAAAAAATATAGAGAAAGTACCTATCTCTATTGAACCTAAGCCTTGAAAATGCAGTGGTACCGTAACTAGTATTATAAATGCAGTGTACCGTAACTAGTATTATAAATGCAGTGTACCGTAACTAGTATTATAAATGCAGTGTACCGTAACTAGTATTATAAATGCAGTGGTACCGTATTATAAATGCAGTGTACCGTAACTAGTATTATAAGTGCAGTGTACCGTAACTAGTATTATGAATGCACTTTTGCATTTATAATATTAGTTACGTTAGCAATGCAGTTTGCAGGATAGCCGAGTTTGTTAATTTGTTTGATACGCTTTCACAGTTTTGGTACAGAAAGAGATGTGACCCTGAAAACGGTTATATTTATACAATTTTTTGTTGCGAAACTAAAACTCGATTCAGCTGTATACCAATATTTTACGTGAAGCGGCAGCCTACCAGACCTCCACAATACGGCACTTCGTGTCAAGACTGGTGTCAGATTTTCTGGCTTCTGACAATCCGTAGCGACTGCCAAAGATCTATAAATGCCAGCCGGGACCATCGACTTAATGTGCTTTCGGAGGCACGGAGGAGTCTCGGTATCTAAAGATGGAAGATCATACTACTTACTAATTATACTACTTCTTATTAATTCAATTAATTTATTTAACTAAAGGGCTCATTCCATCTTAATTAATTTGAATATTAAGAGACAAAGTTTAAATGTTTCAAGTGCGTGCAAATCACCGGTCCCCACGGACCCATGCCCCCTTTCAAGCCTTTTTCTTGAAGATAATGTACCTCTCTATATTATTGTTATATTTACTTTGCCAATATTTATGTTTTGTATTTTATATTTTAAAGTGAACAGGGTGTCTTAATCAATTTTATCGACTCTCCTTTCGCAAGAATGCTGAAAGAGATTTCTGTAGAATTAACCTTATTCTCTATTTTTTTGTTCTACGAGTATTTGTGATATGTGTGAACATTGATCTATTGTTAAATAATAATAACTTTACAAAATATTTGTTAAAAGCATTGTTAAGTTGCAATACTTTAGTTTATACGTTAGTACTTCTTTTAGTCTAGAATTATTATTAATAAATAATATTCAATTTAGTCCATTGTTATTTAATTATTTTGCGATTCGCGTAAAATAGCTAATCAAGTATTCAGATATGAAATAATGCTTATCGGAGATAGTAGTAAATTAATAACAGAGATTGCGCCAAATTTATAATACAATGCATGGAATGAAGTTATCAAAAAACAAAGTGGCCAAAATTAAGTTTTCGGTTTTGTTTAAATCAGTTACATTAATATTTTATTTAATATATATGTCACCGAAAAATTGTAAACGCCGTAAGATTGTAAAATATCACGTAAAATTGTACATTTTTTTAATAATACACGGATGTATTGGAAACTATTGAATTTGGATAGGATTTATCAATCGTTTTGTATACAAAACGATTTTTGTATAAAATATCGAGAAAATATAATCTAACAAAGATCACTACAATCTTTCCGTTGACATATAATACCATATCGATAATGTAAGGCACTAATGAATCCTTAATCACAAAAACGTTACTTCATTTTGGAAGAACACTTCCTGATAAATTGATAACATAAACAAGTCTTTAGAACCTTTTGAAGATTAAAAAAAATACTTCGAATCGACTGGGCTCGGCCCAGATAGTGTAAGTAAATAATACCTAATCTAAGCCATTTTTGGTCATTCAAACTTTATCTTTTAAGTAAACTCAGATTCAGGTGTACGCTATCACACACGTACTAATTACATATTAAATCATTAACACATATTATCAAATATCTACCTAAATACTCAAGCATAATTTACAAAAAAATATAACACTCACCTTTCGAATTTCCTTCCAAAAATTATCAAAATCAATCGACTATAAAATTAGTCGATTAGTTCAATGACAGCACTATTTCGTACAACACTATTTATAGAAAAAAAAACACGGCAAATTTAAACTTATTTATGTTTTTTTAAGCACAATCACAATACGACAGTTCCGATATATTTCGCCACGATATACGTGCGTTCACTGCGAGTTGTCAAATGTAACTGAGTAGGTACTCTGTGTACATTGATAAAGTTCACAACAAGATCCTGACCGCATTGGATATCAAATTGAATGATAGCTAATAGAGCATTATTGACATACCGACCAACGAATTTGAACCAGCTTGTTCAAAATGATAAAAATAAATACTACGTCGTTTTCTGATGAATTTTATTTCCGGTGTTTCGCACGCTGCAAAGAAAAACATTGAGCTAACAGTGAGTTTACTTTGTATATAAACAAACTTTTTATATCATGTATCGATGAATGATTCACGCTAAATACATTATTAGCTTTAACGTAGAATCGGGGATCTACACACGCTGTGTTTACAAGTGATGAAAGCGTACGGTTTACCCATTCTCGTAGGTTCTGTATAATTTTAAACAACACTTGTGCATTTTAACTTCTATAATTTTTTATGATATTTTACTAGTGATTCTTTTAGCCTCTGAGTTCCAGTGAAAAACAAAAATAATTCTGAAACAAAAAAAATATTTACGAAAATAAATATTAGTATAATAGCTGTTTTTCTCCATAAGTAGGTATACCGACTCTATAACATTGTTCGCTTGTAATACTGATCCAATTACGAATTTGACTGATAAAAACTTACTATATACTAATACTTACTAACCGACTTAAAAAAAGGAGGCAATTCTCAATTCGGTTGTATGTTTTTTTAATTTTTTTTTCGTGTATTTCCTCATAAGTTCATAACTCCGTCATTTATGAACTGATTTGAAATATTAATGTGAAAGAATATACGATCCGATTGGTCCCATACAAATTTAATCAGAATCGGTTCAGTAGTTTGGTTTTTAAATCAAAATAGCTGGAGGAAATAGAAAATATATCATCCAAGTAAACGAAATTGTGTGTTTTGCTTTCCTGTAACTTTAAAGTGGTGTTGTTTTTTAGTGGCACCCCACCTGGGTGCCACTAAAAAGTGAAAATTAAAAAACTTTTTTACAAAAAAATACTAACCGAATTCTAAATAAAAAAACAAAACTACAAAGTATAAAATAACTTTAAGTCAAACAACCAAAAAGACCGACTTCCGTTTTAAAAAAGTTTTTAAATGAATATTTGGACTATGGCATGCTAATTGATTTTAAAATCGTACCTATGACGTGGGGTTTGTCGTTGCTGTTCCGATAATTATCTCGAATTCCGAATTCAAAAAGAGACAACAATATGCGAACAGTGCCTTACTTACCTTCTCAATGATAAGTGACATTTATTTTGTAAATGGGTTAAAAATAACATTTTTACACATCCATATTTTTTTTTTGGTAAGACTGGTAATTCCTAGCTGACTATCCTGAACACCAAAACGGTTATACATCTTTAATTTGATCAACTGATTTAATAATAATAATATATCTTGGGACAACTCACACACGGTCATCCGATCCCAAACTAGGCAGAGCCTGTGCTATGGCAACCAGACAACTGATAAACATACTTATATATTTCTAAATACATACATATTATAGACAAATTACACCCAGACACAGAACAAATGATCATGCTCATCACACAAAGATTTGTCCTGGGTGGGAATCGAACCCACGACCTCCGGTTTAGCAGTCAGGGTCACTAACTACTCGACCATCAGGCCAGACCAAAACCAGAATGATTTGCTTATGTACATTATTTTTCCTCGTTACTAAAAGGGTCAGAGTGAACTAACCGCTTATCGGACAGATTAATTGCACAGTTCAGATGTCAGATGAGAGGATTACTATAATAATATAAATGTACGGAAACTTGAGTGCTTTTGCACTTAATATAATTTATTATTAAGTTACCAGCTCCGCTTTGTATTGGCATGCTTGAGGCTCTCTCTAGACGAAAGTGAAGTTCTGTCCTTGTCACATCGACCAACCATCACTGGGTCGACTTTGTGGACTATGGCACAGATAATATTGGTATTCCTTTTTATATTTGGCCCGGGGCGCTAAATCTTTAAATGTAACACTGAATGCCATAGTTGCTCAGTTTGTTAGTTATTAAAACAAGTCATTAAATTGGCATGCGTTGAGCACCCATGGGATTGTATAAAAGCCGTCACCTCTGACTCTATTGCATCGGTATAGTGTGTGATTCCAGCAAAATATATATATATAAAAAATATATAAATATTTTTTTTTTTATATTTAAAGTTTGTTTTTGGACAGACCAATAACTTGTTTGTGTGGTTTTTTAAACTGTTAATTCAAGTTGGTTATAATTATTAAAAAAAAAAAAACACTTAACGCCTTACAAGTCGGAAACGAGAGCCCGAATGGTGAGTTCACCCATTATCGTTCAGCCGAAGCGCTGTGTTCAAGTATCACCTAGCTACCTAAAGACTCTTTGTTCGTACGTTAATCATAGATTTCCTGTGAACAATACACCATCTCGCAATGTTTGTAACGACTTGTGGGTGTGACGATAATTTTTTTTTTTTTTTTTTTTTCAAACATGTACCTACCTAACTACGATTGTGTATGTTGTAAACAAAATAGAGGGCGCCCTTGAAACTCGATGTTCTTCCTAAAAGGTTAAGATTAAAAGTTCATTAGTTCAACGTTTTGGTGTATCGGAACTCGTGGACAAAGATAATAATTATGGGCAAGCGTTTTATCTGTCACCGGAAAATTGCAGACTCCGTAAGATTACTCGACTCCGCGAAGTAGCTGAAACGTCAAGTTACAAAGGCAAACATGACGTTTCAGCTACTGTTGGTAGCTAATTTGACAGTTGGTTAAAGGTAGATACGTTATTGAGACCAGCCGTACGTCGTTGATCCTGCGACATTGGACTAGGAGAGCGATGATACAGAGTGCATATAATTATGTATTTGCGCACATTATTTATTTAAACTTTATGTACAATAGTGGTACATGGGCGGACTTAATGCATCAAGGCATTCTCTACCAGTCAACCTTTGGGTTAGAAATACTATACTGTGGTACAATAAATAAAAATAAGATTTAAAATTGAATTTTAACATTTCGGAAAGAATAAACAGATAATATATGTAATACTAATAAAATACATATATATGCTAAAATAATAAAGTAATAAATATGATATACAATAATCATACCGATTAAGAGAATTTATTTATTTATTTATATAAACTTTATGTACAATAGTGGTACATGGGCGGACTTAATGCATCAAGGCATTCTCTACCAGTCAACCTTTGGGTTATAAAGACTATACTGTGGTAGGTGTACAATAAATAAAATTAAGATACAAAATTGAATTTTAACATTTCGGAAAGAATATACAGATAATATATATAATACTAATAAAATACATATATATGCTAAAATAATAAACTAATAAATATGATATATAATAATCATACCGATTAAGAGAATTCATAGTAATCATGACGAAGAACGACTAAGAATGACAAGCTTTTAAGTAGTGTTTACGGATTTTACGCTTAAAGGAAAATTTTGACTCCGCCTTCTTGATGTCAAGGGGAAGCATATTCCAGAGTTTAATTGTAGAAATAGCGTAGGAATTAGACAAAAACCCGGTGCGGTGAGAAGGGATATGAAGAAGTAAGTTTTTAGATGCTCGAAGGTTGAGACTGTGAGAACTGCCCAACACTTTAAAATATTGTTTTAAATAATCAGGAGCACAAGGATCGTTCATGATAGTGAAGACCATGCAGAGGGATCTGAGGGATCTTCTCTGGCGGATAGGCAACCATTTAAGCTGAGAACGGACTAACTAATAAATATGATATATAATAATCATACCGATTAAGAGAATTCATAGTAATCATGACGAAGAACATCTAAGAATGAGAAGTATGACAACACATTTGTGTACAGGTATCACCCTTGACGATGGCTAGTCTCCGCTCAAATTGACCGCCATGACCGAAACTCACTCAGAAGGGCTATCTAATATTTACATCGTCTACTATAGATATTAAATGATATTTATTTTGTAACTAGGTTAAAAATAACACTTTACCCAATCAATCCTTTTGGATAATTTAAAACTAGATGACGCCGGTGTTTCCTAGCTGACTACCCTGAGAAAAAACACTGAAACAAACTCAGAGATCAAAGTCTCTTTTAAAGTCCATACAATCGTACTGGCCAAATCATATGAGAACCATGTAGGATCAATATTTAGTTGCCGATTTACCTCACTAATCCCCCATCCTTGACCTTGCACGCCGACCTAACCTCACAATCGATATCCTACATCGCTCAGCTCACAGAATACAACATTGTCTTGTAAACGAACTCCACACACTTGACACGTGTTGCTATAATACAAGTGCATCACATTGTTTACTTGAGCTGTCCGTCCGCTAGGTAGTAATGAGATAAGAAAATAAGTGTGTCGACACTAATCGTCATTTGTAATATCTATTTCTAACCTAACTGTTCGTTCGACGTTTATTTAGAACCTTTAATGATCTATTTGCGCAGGAGTTCGAATGCGAGCTATGATAATGAATACGAAGTCTACATGTTGTCTTCCCTAAGAAGTCCACTGCTGGACATAGGCCTCCCCCAAGTGAGACAGTGTGCCTGTGGCCTGTGGCCCTGTGCGTCTCGCATCCAGCGGATTCTCGCGGTAATCAGGGTTATTGGTCTGTGGGAGGTCTTCCAACGCTGCGTCTTCCAGTACGCGGTCGTCGCTCCAGAACTTTGGGCCCATCGACCCTACTACCCTAGCTGTGACTACAATATTATTATCCTTAAGTTAAGAGTGATTAGTGTTCTTCTAGGCAAGCATGCTCTATCGTTGACCACATTGTCGTTTACTGTGAGAGTTAAGATCATAGCACACATAATTATCAGCTCGGACAGGGATCGTCAACGTATCAACTCGAGCCTTGCAGTATTATTTGTATGAAACTCTCTACTGCAACGCACACTAATCGGAATCTTAACGTAATCTCTTCGCCTCGGGGCAATACGGCGAAAAATGCGATACGGTGACAATCCCTTTCTAAGTTGATATGTGTGCTTGCTAAGATCATCAGGTCAAAGGTCTACCTTTGATGATCAAACGCAAGCCTTTCAATAATAATCCACCCACGCTATCCATATTCCGTACTAAAATTATACATAAATGCACAAAATAACTCAGTCTGTCTGTTTAATAACTCTTCGTGTCTTAACAGCTAGACTATTTCCTGCATTAGGTCATAGGATACTTTTTATCTCGCGATATATTCCCGTGGAATAATCTTCGGCTTATACACGGGCAAAGCCGCTACCACAGCCTAGGAACTGCCCGTCTCCACTACACCACTGACGCGGAAGACATTGTGAAGTACGTGCACCAGAGGCTGAAGTATGCGCCGAGAGTGCAGCTGCTGGAGTCGCATCGCAACGTCAACTTTAAGGTGTTTGTGGTGCGCATACCAACATGCTTCCTGCATCAGGTGATGGTAGAAAGATTTTAGCCACAGGATGTGGTGGTATCCCGCCGCTTTCGCGGACAAGTGATACCGGAACGCACAAATACTTAATGCAACTTAGTGATATTAACGTAGTTTTATGTCTTATTTACTAACACAATTGTTATTATAATGTATACTTAGTTGCATTAAGTCTTTGTGCGTTCCGGTGGCACTTGTCCGCGAAAGCGGCAGCATACCACATCTTGTGGTAGTTATGTAAGGTATTTATTTATGGGTCTTGTAACCTGAAAATAAATGGTTTATTATTATAATGAAAAATCCTCCTTATCTTAATTTAGTTTAGGTCGGTGTATCACGCCCTTTTTGAATTGATTACAATATACTACAAACGATCGCTCCCAAGTTTGGCAAACCCAAAGACAAATGACAGTATCACCGTCTAAGAAGACCCATTCAACGTAATCTCTTCAAAATGGACCATAAAGCTGACAGGGCTCCCATCCAACAGTACCTTATAGTCTACCAGGATCTACATTATGTGGGTCGCTGTGATTGCGTGGTGCCCTTCGCTAAAATGTCGTAACTCATCGAATTAAGGCACTTGACGCGTCATAGGGAATCTATTCCGGATTCCGCTCGTAACACTAGGGGAATTAGGGTCTATATGAGCTGTATGCACCTATATTATTATCTGCAGAGTTCCCAGGTATATTTGTTTTATTTGCCAGACGCATTGGGTTTTGCAATCTGTAATTACTCAGTAGCAACAACATTTAAAACTTCGGTCCCGGCTGTCATTTGAAAATTGTTGACAGTCGTTTGAGGTAGTCAGCAGCCTTAATATCTGACACCCACCAGTCCTACCACGGGATATAACTTTGTGTTGAGCCTTAATGCCTACGCACACCGGAACGGAATGGCAGAGAATTTTGCCACCGGTCAGCGCACACTAGACGCTAAGATACTGTAGCATTCCGGCGGCCTACCAAGACGTCCCGTGATGTGCCAAATGGTCGGTACTAATGTGATGAGCATGTACTCCCGCTTGCACAGCCTCACCCCGCGGCTTGTCACGGCGTCCTTCGGCGTGCCGTTGCATACCGGAGTGCGCTGCGGCATCCCGCCGCGGGATCCCTTAGCGCACTCTCCAATGCCATGCCAAGAAATCCCTTTCGATGCCACGAAATCAATTTAAAACATTGGCATTTATGTCGTTTTCCTACTAGATAAGTTTAAATGGTAATGTTTTTTGGTAAACGATAAAATCCTCTGCCATTCCGTCCCGAGTGCCAAATCTGTCTGCAATCTCAATCTGTCAAAAAAAAAAGCCCATTCCATACATTTTTGACAGATTGCGACAGACGTGCAAATGCGAACGTTGCTTCAAAATTAGTAGAATTGGCTCTCCGGTGTGCGTAGGCCCTAAGGTAAAGGCTCTAGACAAAGTGTTTTCTATGTTCTAAGTGTGTGATAGAGACGGTGGAAATGCTAAAATGTAAGGGATTATTCACGTGACCTTTCGAAATCGCCTGTCAATACACTGTTGACGTTTAAACAATCACTATCGATCGCAACTTTATCGCTGGTAGATGTCTGTCACCAGTCACTCCTCGTAAAATACTGGTACTGAACTGTATCTGGTTAGACTAGGAGCTGAACCTAACATAATTGGGAAAAGGCTAAGTTAAGATAGGTAATATGTATCTACCTTCCAGGGTTGCGGAATTTGTTCGAAAGAGTCACCACGGCCCTGGAACGCAAAGGGCTTAAGAAGAAACACGAATAGTTTTAGTCAGTAAGAGTCTGACACGCTCTTCCGCACCACCCAGAGCGGAAGAAGTCATTTGATGATTACTCATCCTTAAAAAAAATGTATGTACCTTATTTTACTAGACGCTTCGCTAATGATTTTAATAGTCGGTTTCCTCTTGATAAAGTTAATCTAACTTTGATAACTAATCTGTGGTAAATAATTTCATTCAAATTCATTTACCTGTTAGATAGTATCAGCCCGGATACAATACTGAATATTCTTCTCCTTAGTCACTTGATATTCATGAATGATTGTTTTCCTTGAAAACAGTGTGATATCCGAAAAATAACAAATATGTAAAGTTCTAGGTACCTACATGGTCATGTATGAATGGAATGTATTGTAGTTATTTACTACATGACGTAGGCGGATCTAGTATTATCAAATAGTTATCTGTTATCTAATCACTAGGTTGCCGCGTGTGTAAAGTAAACGTGGTACGCGGGTAGGTACGGTCTGCAACAACAGTCATGACAATTCTTTTTTTTTATCTTAATTTAAAAACATTTGAATGTTCATAAAAATCTGTGCAGACAAACAATAATTAGAAGAGTGTGTGTAGGTAGGTAGTACTAAACTGCCTATTAGTTACCACTTTTTGCGATTAAAAGCAAACTTGGTATTTCATTTTATGTTTGACCCAGTACATACCCAGCAACGGTAACACCATTCACCATGGGCGTGCCCAAAAAAAAACTCACCACATTATTCAGGGTTGAAATCACGATACTGACGATGCGAATTTTTTTTTGGGCATTATATATGGGCTGGCCTACCCTTACTGTAGCCTACTGCACGCGCATGCCATTCGCTGACGCAGCCCTAAGGTCCTCACATGTATAGGTGACCATGAAACCAGCTGATGATGAAAGGTGGGCCATGGACTGCGGAGAGACGCCACACAAACGCTGAAGAATTCGTACTAATTTCTATCGAATTGTTTTGCCGACTGTACTTAGCTATCAGTTCGCCACGTTCGGGGCAACGAACACTAATTTAATTGCTTCGATAATGATCATCGTTATCTCAGCCCATAAACAGGGATTTAGAGCATTCCTCTACACGTACCTACCTAAGTTTTATTGAAATACCTACTTCGGCTACGTCATCAATCTGATTTGCCTCGTACCTACTCGTAGGTATCTTTTTTACAGATAATATTAATAAAATTAAGAAAACAAAGAAAGTAGGTAAGAATTAATTTGTGAATTTAAAAATGTTTAAGGGCTTATTTTTCAAGTCAGATAACATTTATCCAAAGAATAAAAATAGAGGTTTGACAGTTTTTGTACGGGAAATAATTATGTCCAAAGGCCAATTTTATGCTTCAGTTAAAAGTTATCTAACTATTGGAAAATCAACCCTAAATTAAGTTTTAAAATTGCATGTTTAAATAGTGGAAATAAAGGGCTATTTTATTTTAAGTGTTTACTTATTTATTTTTAAATAGCTACTGACATTGGAAACTGAAGAGTAAATGCCAAAATAATTTGATTAACCCGTGCAACCTGACACACTTTCGAACCAAAAGAGAAAGTGGCTCAAAATCAAGTAACCCTTCACCCCTTGGGCCTTGACTAACGATATTGATCTCGATTCATAGCAGTTCAAAGAAACCTCAATCAGCCAACCTCGGTATATGACAACTTGGTTGCCATAGCTAGGTACTGGTTGGTACATAGGTCATGCTACCGTCTTATAACAAACCTGGGGGTCTTTAAGTCCAGAAGGCAAGAGTGAATAGGTTACTTCTAGGCAGACGTGCTCCATCATCGCTTTCGATCAGGTGTGTTGTTATCATGTCCCTATTTACAAAAATAATTAGTTCACCTCTACAGATATTACCTTATTCCAATTAGTAGGTACATAGTATACTAAGTCAAAGTCAATTCATTAATTTTAACTAGACCATTAAAAGGCACTTATGAACGTCAAATTTACAGTTTGAAATTAAAATATTAGTGACTCTAGTTGTCCATTCGCAAAAAGTAGATTCTTATGGAGAAGAACGGACAAGAAACTCCTCCTTAACCTCCATAGTTACTCTTTTCAAATATAAGTTTTACAATATTTTGTAAACATACATTGATCAATTGATTATATTATGTGAGCACAATGCACCCAACATTACACTGATATACAAAACAAAACTTATATACCTACTTACTAATAGGTACAACAAAGCAATACCAGCAGCGATAAAATTAAGTTTGCTAGCAAGAGACCTGGTATTCACATATTTACAATATAATTAACAACAATGGATCAGTGTGTGAGTTAAATTACATATCTATAAAAAAACAGAAAGTATAGCAGTAGGTATATATATCGTAAATAAATCAACAAGTTTGACTTTGTCTACTACACCCTAGATCGTCCTATGGAGCAGGACCAGCATGTTTCCAAGCATTCTTATCTTTAATATAATCATCTAGTTTGTAATATGCTTGTTTACAAAGTGTGGTTTTAAATTTTCTTTCATTTCAGTGACAAGGTATTTTGTTGTAACATTATATTAAAGCATTAAACTAATGCCCGCAGTCGTGTTTCTAATGTTCATCATTAAGATAAGGTGGACTAGTCACACGTTCTAGGCCTAGGAAGAACAAAATTAGGTACCTACGACATTTTCATTTTTTAGTTTTTCATCTTACATCTACGTATCATTACAGGCTTTTTCCAGTGCGATAAATACGCTTATCCTAACAACTAATTACAAATTATGCATTCCTTGTCAATTCACCCAGAGTACAACAAAATAAGTCCGTCTCATTAGCAATCAGGTTGAGCGTGCGAAGTGCACGGGTAAGCGGCGCCTGCCTTAAGAAGGTTGGTCGGACTGTGCGGCTCCACCAGCAGGCGCCAATGTATACGTAGTAACCTAAGGCTTATGGCGCGTTGTGTTCCACGCGCGCCTCAAAGAGATGTCAGCATATGCGACGCGGCCCGATAGGGCCAGAGCCTGCCAGGGTTGCGAAATATGTTCGAAAGAGTCACCGCGGCCCTGGAACGCAAAGGGCTTTAGAAGGAACACGGATGGGTTTTAGTTAGTAAGAGTCTGTCACGCCCTTCCGCTCCACCTAGAGCGGAAGAAGTCATTTGATGATTTCCCATTCTTAAAAAAAAACCTAAGCCTTAGCTAATCGAGAATCAGTTCAAAACGCGGTAGGAAAGCTCCCATCCGACCGCTGAGAGACGTGAACGTGACGTGTTGTCGTTTCTTCTAAAGAAGAACGATTACAGAAATTCTTATAAGGTACAGACAACAGTAGGTACATAAAACAACAACAATTTGTTAAATTTCTTTAATAAATTTTCAATTTTATCTATGACTAGCTTTTGCCCGCGACTTCGTACGCGTATATCCCATTTTCCCGGTTCCCGTAGGAATTTTGGGACGAATTATACACCTAAACCTTCCTCATGAATAACCCCATCCATAATAAACTACTTTTCTTTCTTTCATTGGAGAAAACCGCATGAAAATCGGTTCAGTAGTTTTTGAGTTTATTGCGAACAGACAGACAGACAGACGCGGTGAGGGACTTTGTTTTATAATATGTAGTGAAGCATTAGGTTCAAAGTTGATTGGGAAAAATTGACAGTTTCGGGTAGCTTAATGTAACAAATACTTAACAATTTTTATCGGTCAAAGTTTGGGTTTTTGGTACTTAACATGTTTTTGTTTTGTTTTGATGTAAAATAGCTACCGTATTTGTACTTGCTTATCATCCGTCTGGCCTTTAGATAGGTACCTACTCAATTATAGAAATGGCCACGAAGAAATTGGTCTGAATTATATCACCAGCTAGGGAGTGGAATTCCCTGCCGGAGTTTTTTTTTTAAGGATGGGAAATCATCAAATTACTTCTTCCGCTTTGGGTGGAGCGGAAGGGCGTGTCAGACTTTTACTGACTAAAACCCATCCGTGTTCCTTCTAAAGCCCTTTGCGTTCCAGGGCCGCGGTGGCTCTTTCGAACAAATTCCGCAATCCTGGCAGGTTCCTGATAGCTACAGCCTTTCAGCGCCTTCAGTGGAGACTGGTCATCACTTAATTGCCACTGGCTCATTTTAATATTTGATACTATAAATTGTTTTTTCTTTCTTTACATTGTTCTCATATATAGAAGCAACAAGGTCAATGTAGCCAGGATTTTTGTAAACATAAAATGTTTTAAAAGAGTGTCCGTGGAGTTTCTTGCACGTTCTTCTCCAGAGATCTACGATTTGGAACGTGTAAATAGCTTCATGTTTTTGACGGACTGTCTTTGAAAATTTAAAAGTACCTGATAATGGTTTATTTGAAATAAATGCTTTGACTTTAAGTCGAGAGTGAATAGGTTCCTTCAAGGCAAGCGAGCTTCATTGTCTTCCACATAGTCGGGTTGGATTTTGGTTAAGCCCGAGCCCATCGAAGAAAATATTGTAAAATTAGAACCATGGTTAGTTGAATGTCATCATGGGTCAGTATGGGATTTATTGTTAAGTATAAAAAACATCGATTTGAACTTCATTATTTATTAACATTAAATACATATTTTAACAGAATTGATTTTATTGAAACTACAAACATTAGGTACAAAATTAGCTTTTAAAACTACTATAAATTGGCAACTGAAGTTTTGGAGCTAGTCGAAGTCTCATAACATTATTTTCCAGTATGTCCATATTTTTCTTCATGTTTTTTTATTATACAGAATATTTCAGAAGTGTGAAGTCATATTTAAGAGTGATGGTCTGTATCTGATATACAGTAAAAAACAATAGCAATTTAATAATGAGTTTTTTTCGACCGCTAAAATCGACCAAACCTTTTCAAGAAGTCTGATGCAGTTGGCGTTTATTTTAATTCAACCGCAGATTTCATACTGCCCTGTAACCAGAGCATGTGCAGCAATGCATCGGCGTGCCACAAATTCGCCGTACTTTTTGTCACATGTTTGTGACATTTGGCGTACAGGGCACGCGCTTGCTTGTCATGTATACGTGACAATGGCATTCAAACGGTTAAACAACTTCGTTTTTCTGTTTGAAAAAAAAAAATAGTTTATTTTTTATGTATTGTTAAAATCTGATTTACCTATAATAATGAATAATTCCTCATTAAGGTTAATATTTTATCGTAGATTATTTGAACAGTCTCAATTTGTCAAACGTCCGATTAAAGTCTCGCCACAACTGCATGTTCAGATATAATTGATAAAATAAATTATCCTTGGCGCCATTGCAATGATAATTATCTTTACATATTTAAAGATAAAATTATTAAATGATAACGGAACTCTCTGACTAATGCGTTTAAAAAAACTGTAGGTTTATCTATAGATTTTCGTTGCCAGCCTAAATCTAAACTCGTAATTGTTGCGTTGTAGAATGGGATATCGAAATATTAATGGTTAGTTACGATCAAAGATATTCTCTACCTATGGTTACGATGAATATAAAAAGAAACCCCTATTGGAAAATTGATTACCTTTTGATCGCATAGCAAAGCCTATTTTTAAGGAACAAAACAATATCTAGCATCCTTGAGTCCATAAAAAGATATTGTAAATTATGTCAACTCGAAGTGATAATGCTAGAATATTTTACTATAAAAGGGTATTTGAGTAGTAGTTTGAGTTTAGTAAAAACCTAACCGAATGAATACTTATACATAATAGTAAAACATTACTGTTTGTGAAAAATTAAATAAAAAAACGGTCGAAAAACAGAAAACTTATTCTTCTATTCTATCCTTGTCACACAAAATATCATTTATATTGAATGGCTTCAATTCAATATGGCGGGTCTCTGTTTATTACAGATTTTCAAAAGCTGAAAAACCGCCATTTTTTGAGATTTTTAAGCAATATTTTCAACAGCATCATTTCTGCTCTTTAAATTTTGAGAAATGGAATAAAAAAAACCAGTAAAATACACTAGTAATAACTAATTATTATGTATTCAACTATGACCTACTCTATAACTTTTTCCCAGCTATGGTGGTTTCGGCTTCCAGTCTTCAACAGATGCGGTTGTCACACATCTTATTTATTTATTTATTTATAAGGTTCACCCACAGCACATATATATGGACATAGATACATTGAGTCTTATGGTAATATTCTAATATATATGCCAATTACGGGCAAACACAACATTGACAAAAACACGCCAGATTATTTATAATTCTTATTAAAAATTTATAAATTTATAAATCTTATTAATATTATTATCTCGATATCTGGGGCCCTATTATAACGTGACAATGACATCACGAGTCTGGTGTGAAAAAGAGGTAGTGCTTTTTGAACTTGGGTTGCCATCTTTTTTTTTTGGGAGAATAATAGTAGGTAGGTATTTTTGACAAATCATTGCAAAAAATATAGAACTTTCGGAAAATTAAAAAAAATAAGTAAGTACACAATTGTTTTGGGATTTATTTTTCGTTACTTATTTTAGACCTTTTTCTATTTTCTAACATAAGCTTTATAGTTGAAAATGGACTTCGAGCCTTTTTTTATTTAAGTAGGTATCTAATTCTCTGTATAAAACGATAAGCTCGATATTTACAAGTTTTACTAACTAAAAATAAATTTTAAGCTCATGAAACGCTTCTAAAAATTTTAGTTTTCCTTTTTATAAAACATATTTAGTTTTTTTTTTGCCTAATTTTTTAATAATAATTCAGGATTTAAATAATCAACTAATGGATATGCTTTTGGTAACTGGTAGTTAGTACAGTCTAAAATAATAGTTTACCCGCTTTATTTATACCGTGTTAAGTAAGTACTGAGGTATTCGTCATTTATTTGGGGTTTATAATATTACTTTTCATTTTTATATACTCGGAAAATAAGGGAAGGATTTGAAAAAGTAAGATCCAATCATGCAAAAATAATATATAAAATATATTTTCAACAAACATAATTATAACTTGATTTTACACTGTATTTACATGATTAAACTCTATTTACACGTCATTATTGATAAAACCTATATTTCTTATAAAACCATAAGTACATTTTACTATTTAAAACATTACCCTTCTTCTGGAATCGGGTAAAAATATATAAAACACAATTAAATAACATACGAACATAATATAAATATTTAAAAAAAACATTGAATCTATCAACGATTTGAGTATCTTTGTTTTTTCTTTGTATTAAAATAATATATTATTGTAATATTATTCTTTCTTTCTTATTAACAGTTAATAATTAGGAAGTAAATTGCATTGGTGTCCAGTAAATGGTAACTCTGAAATTAATATTTATTTATAACAAAAAAGCAAAAAATACAGCCTGTCACAGTATATTATGCACGATTTTCTTTTTAATAAAAAAAATATTATTTTAACGAAATAACATTTCTGTTACAGATATTGTAAAAAAGTAAAAACATTTGGAAGATTCTGATCAAAAAATTAAAACCATATAATTATATAATTGAACACAATATTAAGCCCTGGACACACGGAGGCGAACTGTTGACACGCAATCATACTCGCCAGATACAACACCT